>JADLZK010010236.1:0-364849 GCA_015847255.1 Hyparrhenia diplandra | reverse complement strand
AACTTGCATGGACACCACCTTTTGGTGTAGCATGTTGACAAAAAAATTTGAGTTGATTATGAGAAAGTGGTGATGCACATCCTTAGAAAGCCACACATCTGTTGCAAAGTGCAAAACTCTAATACATAGACAGACCCAAGAAGACATAACAAGGCAAGTCATAGTAGGTTCAAGATGTCCATCTAGTTAGACTAAGCTATACAGTTGAAGATATATGGTTCACAGGAAATGCATGCCTACTAGGAATAAAACTCCTACTTGAATGTATGGGGCTTTGAATGGGACTAAACAAGGGGGCTTACATACACAAAAGCAGAAATCTGTGCATTGCATTTGTAGCAATTCATGATGCACTATAACAGAAAGTCAATAGTGAAAGCACACTTCTTAAAATCTGTAAGAATCTACTTTATCATTCAGGATGCAGAATCTGTAAGAAACCAAATCACCATATGGAAAGAATTGCTGTGCTAGTAAATCAAAAGCTAGCTCAAGTATCAACCCGACATAAATACAGATACTTAATGAACTCTATCCAATCTCAGGCTGCGGGTAGGCAAAGAAATGACACAAGATGCTTATAATATAGTCCATATATAGTGTTGCCATAGAAAATTAGCAAGAAACAACAGAGAACAAGCTCATGCAGCACTAGCCAAAGTTGGTCACTTGGTTTTTATAGCTGGTCACTAGGTTTGTACAGGAAAGTGGAAGAAGCATTTTGACATGTAAATTTTGGGATATACCTGCAGTGCCATTGAGAGTTGCATTCCTTCTTCTTGCATTCCCTTACCTATCACAGATATGTTTAATTAGAAACATTGGTCATGGATCACAGATCAAACACTTGGTTCTCCATATCTTCGAATCTTATGTACAGAGCAAGTCAAATCATAAATAGATGCTCTACAGAAACTTAACTAGTCAATTAGGACTGGTGCTACTCATGCTAATGGTGCTACCTAAATAGATATTATCAATAAATGATATATGCAAAGTTGACATTATAAAAATAGGAAAAACTCTCAATATTTGCAGTTTTATTCTTCAAGAGCATAACATGTAAACAAGTGGAAGAAACTCAACCCCATTATTCATCTACATCGTAATACACAATTACATTCAGGCATGGTGATATGTAGATATACCAGGTTTGTCAATTCTAGCTCTTTACTATGTCACCGGTAACTAAGTTAGCCATGATTATTCCATTTCTTTGCTTACTGTTACTAGTAACTAAAGATTAACAGGCATGATCAAGTTCAAATTCCATTACCACATCCAGTGGACCAAAAAAAATGAAGGTTTCTTGTTCAGCAATAGCATCATGTGTCTACTATTTTATTTCAGGCTATTCAATTGGATTGAAGTGATGCACATATAAAGATAGCAAGCAGTACGGCAGTACCTGAACTTGCAATGCCCATCATATCCATTACCTAAAATTGTGATTATATGGAGGATTAATAATTTGGGATAACAAAATGGAATTTAAAATCAAAACTAAAGAAGATTGCATATCACAACTAACTTTCTGTCAAAATACATAGAAGCATGTTAAAACAGCAATAAGAAACAGTCCTTACTACTAACCATTGTACAGGTCAATTTGGTCTAGAACAAAGTGTGTGTATAATATATTCCTCACTGACCTGGTTGCTAGCACATGCCAGTAGACACACAGTGACACAAATGTATGGAACGGATTGGCAAACAAGCATTTATATTCCTCACTTGTAACCTTAAATTTCCAATTCGTTTTTTACACAGATGAGCACACAGTTGCTTCCCTAACTTTGACCATATTTTACAGACAGATATATTAACAAAATTCAATCCAAATCCTGTAGGAAGACCATAACAAGGAGATCTATTTTCCACATACAATGCATATACTTGGGCTTAGTTCAGATCAGGTCCATTCCGAATACAGGTAAGTGTCGAACTGCAAGTCAGGAACGAAAAATAGTATGATGAGATATGCACATACGTGGAATAATGTTTGCTAACTTCAGAATGCTTCAAGTCAGCATGATCAGTCACGTCCTGATACTGCAATTGTGTCAATCAGCACACCACCAAATACAATAGAATACTCAGAACATGCTTGGGCTTCTAACAGCAAGGTCTTGATACTGATATCACAAGAGATCTCGACAAGGAGAAGGCGCAAGCAGTAAGAGCGCACCTCACCGTCGGCAATGTCCGGCATGGAAGGGGCAGGACGGGTGGCGCCCGACCTTTGGATCTGGGGAGGCAGCGCCCGGCAGCGCGCAATATGCAGCGCCCGGGAGGGGCTGCTCGCCCGGGACATGCCTCGCCTAGGATGCCAAGCGCCGGAGGGACGGGCGACGGCGGATCTGGGGTAGGCGGCGACCGGCCGCGCGTGGCGCGCTGGTGGGGAGACGGCTAACTTTGCAGGACTGCCGCCACCTATGGTTGCACACCACTGCTCCATACGCCTAGGGTGGCGCGGGCGCTGCCGGTGCAGGCACAGCCGCTCAAGCACGACCGCCATGGGCGCTGCTTGTTGGCGGTCATTAACTACATATTTTATACCGTCAACATTAGTATAAAACTATCAAAACACAATAGTAAGAGGGCTTTGAGCTAACCATTTCCACAAGTTTTGGTACTTCACTTGTTTTGCAGGGCAATGTTGGAAACATATACATTTTGGGCCAGAAGCAAAGAAAAACATATAAGAAATAACAAGGCCCTAAATGGACATAAGCAAAGCACGGAGAAGAGATGAGACAAGCCCATAAACATGAATATCAACATCCAAACACAAGCCCAAGAGGTCGAGGCCCGAATCCAACATGAATGACATTGGGCCACATAACATGGGTTTAGTATTTCGGGCATAACTTTTTCATACGGACTCCATTTTCGGTGCACCACCCGCCAAAACAGAGCTAACGACGAAACCGATGTGCTCAAAAAATTTGAGCCTATTCGGCCCACATCTTGGTGCGCGCACACCTGAGGGTGCGCCCGCACCCCTGCAGCTACCAACCAGGCCCATCTTTCTCTGGCGGTCCAATCAATGTACGAAAAGTGGCGGTGCGGGGTGCGTGGCCACGTTCACTGAACCTAGACGCCGTAGTGAGGTCGGTTTGGAGGAATATTCCATGGCACATTCCCTCTCCCCCTCCTATAAATAGATGGCTCCTCCCTCCTCCATTCAACAACCATTCTACACACAACACAAAGGAGAGCCACAATGTAATAGAAAGGGAGAAGCTCCACTCTTGTTCTTCTTCCCCTTCTTAGTTCTAATGGAGAGTGAGAGGGGAAGGCTAGAAGGAAGTTTGGTTCCTTCTACCCGGAGTTGTCGGTCCGCCCCGGTGTGCAGCGGTTCCTAGGAGGTCGGTCTTGCGGACTTGTCGGTACCAGCCGCTTGTACCTCTACAACTTCCTTACACTTTGGTAAGAAAGCTTGTGTTCATCTTTCGGCTTATTGTTCTTGAAGCATATTATCTTAGCTGTTATAAACTTGCGGGATTGATAGTCGTACCCCCGGTCGTAACTCACAGTGAAGGAACCCTTTGGCCAAAGGGAACCTTGATCGACACCAAGAGTTGTGTACGGTAGTGTTGGCGTTTCTTAACGTATGCGGAAGAATCCGCATAGCGCCGCGGAATTGTCGTTATAGCATTTCACCGGGAAGTATTCGAGGTATCGTATTTCCACGAGCGGTTGTGTGATTACTCTCTAAACGAGTCACCCTAGGATAACTTTGGGTGGTGAGGTATCTTTATGGGCTCAAACTCTCTAGCAGGGATCACTTGGCGGTTATGTCCTCACTTCGGGCACCGGCAATCGCCCAAACTGGGATGGAGACCGGCATTTAGCACTGCGCCACACCCGAACGTGGGGGGATTACAAGGGACGGACAAGGCTGTCACAACCCAGCCGCCTACCCCCTCAACCGTGGGATGCGCCACAAAAGATAGAAAACCCTTAGTCTAGACACCACGTCTACACTAGTGATTATTACTCTAAGCGTGTCGACAAGGCTTACCCGACCCGGGGTCCTTCTTCTAGAGTATCGCCCCCGAAGGAACGACTATCAATCCCGCAAGTCTATAACAGACTAGATAATATGCTTAAGAGTAATAAGCCGAAAAGAGGGACACAACCATTCTTACCCAAATGATTAGAAGGTTGTAGAGGTACAAGCGTGGCGGGTGCCGACAAGTCCAGGCACTCCGGCCACCCGAGATCCGCAATGCAGGGGGGGTACAGGGACTCCAAGGAGAAGAGGCCAAGCCCTCTTCTAGCCTTCCCTCTCTCACTCTCCATTAGAACTAAGAGGAAGAAGAAGAAGATAGGAGTGGAGTGATAGCTTCTTCCTCTCTTCTACATTGTGGCTCCTCCTTGTGTTGTTTGGAATTGGTGTCCTTCAAATGAGGGAGAGGGGAGCTACTTATACATGGAGGAGAGGGGCCTAAATGCTAAACTACCAAAAAACCGACCTTATGCGCCTTCCTAATTAGACCAAACCGACCATCCCACGCCGGTAACCCCTAGAAGGCGGGTTAATGAACACGCCTCCCCGAGGCTGGGCGAAACCGCCTCGGGGAGGGTGCGGCCGCACCTTGGGTGCGCCGCGCACCCCCTAGGCTCGGCAAAATCCGGGCTTCGGCGGGGTGGGCGCCGGCTGT
Organism: Hyparrhenia diplandra; assembly: GCA_015847255.1. NCBI lineage: Eukaryota > Viridiplantae > Streptophyta > Magnoliopsida > Poales > Poaceae > Hyparrhenia > Hyparrhenia diplandra. Next base: position 360,179 of record JADLZK010010236.1, on the reverse strand, counting down.
TGGGCTGAAAAGTCTGGCGGTGGTGTTTGCTCGGCCCAACTTCGGCGTTTTGGTCCATTTCCACCCTTGGCTTGAAGTATTACGAAATGCGCTTTCGGGGGTTGCGTACTTTGGTCGTATTTCCACCCAATTTTTATTATAAATACTACAAAATATATTTCGGACACTACAAGTGGAAATATATTAGTAATAAATGTATATGAGTATAAAAGGTATAGTTTCACTCCCTTTATGGTAGTAAGTTGACCGGAAAAAATATGTCGTTAGTGGCCAGTCAACAAACTCCCCAAGCTTACCCTTTGCGGCGTCCTCGAGCAAAAGATAAGTACTTGGTTGTTGATCGGGGAGTTGCTACTATGCCGATTATATTTCACAAGTGCCGGGTTTATAACAAGATTTTCTACTATAGTTTGAATAAAATGGCACGTCTTTTCTCACCCTTTATTACCTTTCATCGTTTGCGGGGCTTTTTAGTCAATGTCTCAAAGTCTTGGGCGGTTGCCGATAGAACGGTTGTAATAGAAATACTACTCATTCATTCTTTTGATCAACCTTTTCATCCGGGATTATTTATTAGATTTATATTTGTTTTTTCGAAAGTATGGGCTTTATTACTACATATATATATATATATATATATATATATATATATATATATATATATATATTTTGGAGAGGTGGGCTCTACTCGCCCTAGACTTTTGTCTTTTATTTCCTCTCTTTCTTTTTTTCTTTCTCTCTTTTTTTTTTTTTTTTTTTTGGAGATGTGGGCTCTACTCGCCCTCGGACACGTGTCCATTTTTCATCTCTTTTCTTTTCTTTTTTTTAGCACAGCCCATATCTTTTCTCTTTTCTTCAAATTAGATTCTGGATGTTAAGTTTCTCTCTTGAATGAAATCATAGCAAATATATTTGTACCATATCATATTTGGCAACAACTTAGGCTGGATAGAGCTTATGCAACCCACATGAATCGGGGTTTTCAAGATGATTTTAAGACTTAGCCACTAAACCCAAACTTTAGAAATTTCAAGTTATAAACTAGGCACAGGCAAAACATAAGACAGAGCAACTATTCATCATTTCAACAAGGGACTAAGACTAAACATTTTCATAGCTCATATGTATGGAGTGGAATAAATCTCCTCTCTCTTTCTCTTCTTCCCCTCTTTTTCTTTTATTCTCATATCTCATCATTCTTATAAGATAAAAAATAACTCAATGGAATGTGAGATACGAGTTACCTTTCTTGAGTCCTCCCCAAGCTAGCCGACTTACCTTCGGTTTAAGAACGTTGCTAGCTTGTGAACGTCATGAATTGATTTAGCATCTTCTTTGAGTGCGATAGGGGACCCCCAAGCTTGTCTTGTGATGATCTTGGAAGAACGGGACAACCATTCTTGGGGTCTCAAAGGTTTTATTTATTTATATTTTATTATTATTTTTGGCTCACCAAGCAAGTTTCGATCTCCATTGTCATCTCTAGGACTTACCCTTATGATGTTGATGAATTCTGCGGGGGTTAGTCCATATGGTCGACTAAATTCTACACTTTGGCGGTTTTGTTTCAATAATCAAACTCGACTCCATGTCTAATCGATTAAGGTAGACTTTTTGACCTAAGCACCATGCTCAATTCAAAAAGTCTATGGAAGTAGGATCATCGGCTAAATGATCCCGACTTCCAAACCGCAACATACTGCGGCATAGAAAATGGAAGCATGAATTGAAAACAAGATTCATCCAAAGGAGGTGCAGACTTTGAGAGGTGATTTTTTTTTTTGCAAGGTAATGGACAAAGGATGAGAGTGAAAGATTCACATTACCTTGTTGTGACCCTCCCCCAAGCTAGCTCAAAGCCAATATATTGGAATTGTACTTCATGCTTTTTGGCTTTTCCTTTGCATACCTGTGTGTGTATGTACCGGCCGCGCGTATGAGGGCAAGAGCGTTGAAGCTTTTTGCGGTAGTAGCTTGATGATTCATCTCGGTGCGGCCACTAGGCTTAGGTCGGACATACAACTAGTGTATATGGACTTTGAGCCATTGTGACAACAAAGGTACAAGGAGGAGGTTCCTTCCTTTCATCTCTTTTTTTTTTTTTCAAATATATTCCCCCTTTTTTTATATATATATAAATATATATTTTTTTTCGACTCTCTCTTTTTTTTCAATAACTTCTTTTCTTTTCTTTTTATCTTTTTTTATCTCTTTCTCTTTTTTTTTTTTTTTTTTTTTTTTTTTAGCAAGGCAGGGCTCACATTCTTTTATTCACCCTCATTTTTTTTTTTGTATGATCTCCTAGTGGATGGAACTTGGGATTGTCACCATCTTCCCCACACTTAGACTTTTGTGTAAAAGTCAAGTGTGCAAGGTCCCCGGTCTCCTCTTGAGAATGTTCCATCACCCATGAACATCATAACTTTTTTTTTCTTTGTGATGTAGCCCTCATGTTCTCGGCGTGGCATGCCTCTTTGTTCTTCTTAATCGATCTCCACCTGAAATGGTTAGCGACAAGAATACCCGAAGGTGCATACTAACTTGAAAACATGTTCTTGCTTTTATTAATAAGAAAAAGAGAAAGACTTTTTTCTCTTTTTTTTTATGATAGTCCAGGGTATCTCTGGCGGTGCTTTTTATGGTCGTAAAGCTTGGCCGTGGGAAAACATCCTGCCGAGTTGATGGTGGTGAAGTTCCCGGTTTCACCACTAAAAATTTAGCATTACGCTCAAAAGCGCAAGGTTAGCATCATCATGCTACTACGAGGCTTGCAACCATTCTTAAAAAGGTTTACAATGAGAACCAAGAGATGGTTGTAATTTTTGTGGAAGCACTCGGCTAGAAGCAAGACAAACTCAAGAAGACCCAAAGGTGAGCATGTAAGAAGTCTCAAGTGACAACTTGTTATGCTCAAAAACAAATTTTGTTTGGTCTCAAGAGTTGTTGCTTCGTGCATGTCCATGGCACATGAGAGTTTACCCTCAAAAGATTTGTCGTGAAGGACGAACATTCAAATCTTGACCATTGTCAAGAACAATGTTTTGTTGGCGGAGGGACATGACTTGTGCTCGTGTGAGGCGACGGGTGTTTTGTTTCACTAAGATGTGGAAACAACTTGGGTGAAACAGTAGAGTTATAAACTTCGCCTCCTCGAACGGGTTTTGGTTGGGACGATGCTTCACCTTTGGGATGTCTAGGTGCGAGAGGCGGAAGCAATCCTTCCCAACTTCTCATCACGGCTTCCCTCTATTGGTTTTTTGTGAAAAAGTTTTTGAGGGTAGCCTATGAGATTGAAGTCAAGGATGGGGTAGATATGGAAGTCTAAAAGCGCACCTCGGCTTTCGAGGTTACGCCACCATCCTTGAATTCAATCCGAACTCCGAAGGGCGAAGCATTCCTTCCTTCGGTGTTAGTGGTTCGGAACCTGGCTTCAACGATCGGTTCTAACGATGGTATGAGGAATGGCTCGCCTGATGAGGGCTCCTCAATGCTTGACATGCCCTTAATGTGGAGGGGGATAGGTTCTACAATGGGAGAAGCAAGCTTCTCTAGGATGTGTTCAAGGGTTTTCCTATGTTCCGTTGTAGGTTTACGTGCAATCAACCCTTCAACGGTCATGTCGGTCATAGGGCAGCATCGATGTCAAGACCCGAGCAAAAGATATGCAAAAGCACACTATCGGGTAATGACAAGTCTAGGCCAACATGTATAAACATTATAAACCTGGCCTAGGCTGCATCTATGGACTCCTTCTCATCCTATTTTGAAATCGAGGATTGTCCTTGGTAGGCATTGATGGGGAAGAATGCTAGACAAAAATGTCTTTGAGTTCTTCTCGGTCCCCATTCAAACTTCCTATGACAATAGTGTACTATTGTTTTACTTTCCCTATGAGGGAGAGCAGAAACAAATTCCACACGTGAATTTCTTGGATCATGCCAGGAATGCTGAGGCATGATCATAATTCCTCGAAATGTTGTAGGTGGCAACATAGATTTTCAAAATGGTCACCGGAGATGGAGTGCACGAAGCAAAAGTTTTTTTAAATTAGGGTGAGTTCTTATCCGGATAAAAATTTTGGTTTTGAAAAAGATTGTGGCTCTTGTGAACTCCCCATTGAAGCGAGAAGGTTTTTAAAATGGAGTAGGCTTCAATTTGAAAAAGAAAACAAATAACTATTTTTGTGTTTTTTTTGGATACAACACACGGGTGCTCTAGGCTCGAGAGAAAATTACGACTACCGTTCCACGGCAACGGTGCCGAAAATGCTTGTTGGCGTTTCTTAACATTATGCGAGAAGAATCCGCAAGCGCCACGGAATTGTCGTTATAGCATTTCACCCGGGAAGTATTCGAGGGTATCGTATTTCCACGAGGAACGGTTGTGTGATTACTCTCGAGCGAGTCACCCTAGGATAACTATGGGTGGTGAGGTATCTTTATGGGCTCAAACTATCTAGCGAGGGATCACTTGGTCGTTATGTCCTCACTTCGGGCACGGCAATGCGCCCAAACGGGATGGAGACCGGCATTTAGCACTGCGCCACACCTGAGCGAACGGGGGGATTACGGGGGGGGGCGGACAAGGCTATCACAACCCGGCCGCCTACCCCCTCAACCGTGGGATGCGCCACAAAGATAGAAAACCCTCAACATAATGGTACACTATTGTCGAAGGAAGTTTGAATGGGGGCTGAGAAGAACTTCGAGAGACAATTTTTGTCTAGCATATTCTTCCCCATCAATGCCTACCAAGGACAATCCTCGATTTCAAATAGGATGAGAAGGAGTCCATAGGTGCAACCTGGGCGGGTTTACAATGCTAATACATGATGGTCCAGACTGGTCATTACCCGATAGTGTGCCTTTGCATATGTTTTTCGGGTCTTGGCATAGATGCTGCCCTATGCCTTGACATGACCGTTGGAGGGTCATTTGCATGTAAACCTACAACGAAACATAGGAACATCCTTGAACACATCCTAGAGAAGCTTGCTTCTCCCGTTGTAGAACCTTTTCCCCTCCACATTAAGGGCATGCCAAGCGTTGAGGAGCCCTCATCAGTCGAGCCATTCCCCGTACCACCATTGGAATCGACTGTTGAGCCCTCTCCCGAACCAACAACACGAAGGAAGGAATGCTTAGATCCTTCGAGACTTTCGCGATTGAATTCAAGGATGGTGATAGAACCTCGAAAGCCGAGGTGCGCTTAGACCTTCGTATCTACCCCATCCTTGATTTCGATCTTCTCATAAACTACCCTCTCGAAAAGCTTTTTCAAAAAAACCTATAAAGCACTACTACGAAATGAACTTCCGTGGCGGGCATTTTCCATTTTCCGTGGCGGGCATTAGATCCGCCACGAGCTAGGGGTCCGCAGTTAATCGATTAACCGTGGCGGTCTTTCCCCCTGGCGGGTGGTTGCCGGGCCAACTATTTTCATTAGGCGGTTTTCTAAATGCCCGCCACGGAAAATAAAAACTAAACACCATGCAAGTTCAGTTACAGTAGTAGTGAAGGGGAGCCATGATGAGAAGTTGGGAAAGATTGCTTCCGCCTCTCACACCTAGACATCCCAAAGGCGAAGCTTCTTCCCAACCAAAACACGTTCGAGGAGGCAAAATTCATAACTCCATTCATTTCACTCAAGTTGCTTCCGCATCTTAGTGAACCAAAATAGTTATTCGCCTATTGGTATTTATTAAGTGCTAAAAAGAATATGAAGGATTCATAGCGCGCACATAACACCTACCATTGTAGTTTTTCCCTAGGATGAGTATTCTAGAGTATCGTATCCACATGGAAGCGTTGGCTAAAGAATCTAATAAGTCACAATCATGTATCTACTAACTTAGCAAACCACTAAACTAAAGTAAGGGGGTAAATGATAGATGATATGAGTTATGAACACTATAAATCGCCAAGAGAATTTCTAATGATAAATGCATAGTAGCACGTTGAGAGGGCGATGGGAGAGATCTAGGTTCCTATGCACTTCTCTATTACTTAGGTTCTATGATAGTAATCATACCATCGCACTTTGGGACATCAAAACACTAGCCACGGAAAGGGATGAGAAGGGGGCTAGGAAGCTCTAACAAGGTCCTACAAACACCAACCCGAACGTGGTGGAATGCATCGACCATCGTGGCCATCACCACACTAGTAGAAATATGCTCATGGATGGCGTTCACCTTTGGTCACTTTGTATGTGTCGAAACGTCACATAGTTTCACCTATGACGACCTTGTAACCAAAATCATATCGTCAGGGGGTCGCGTCACATTTGTTAATGTGTGACCGAAATACCAAAGTTGGTCATAGATGTTGTTCCATTCAATGGCGATAAGTCCATCGTCAAAGATGTGCAATCATTCTTTGGCGATCTGTTTTTTGTCATGTTTATGCCCCGTGTTCGTCACCATCGATCGCCCGACGGGCGTCTTGGCCCGGTGCCGTTAACGGCGTCTGTTAGATCCTATGGCGCCCTTTTTTGGTCACGCAATTGCTTTAGGGTATCGTCATAATGGTGGTGTTTGCTCGTGGGGCGCCGACATGGCTGATGGCGTGTCGCGTTCACGTGGCGCCTACGCCTGTTCATTGGTCCACGTGGACCAATTAGAATCTACCATGTGGCGGGTATAATTAGTCCGCAGTTTGTCAATACAAATTGGTCCGCGGGGGTTGGTCACGCGAGGCCGCATCGGTTTAGTCCGCGAGAATGCGGTTGTGATGTCAATAATATTGGTCATACAAATGTAGCTAAATAAATTAATTGAAGTTTGCAATTGGTTGTACAAAAACCACATAATATCATAGTTCAAATAAAACCGCCGATTGTACTAAGTGCCCAGCACCACCACTTGAGCATAAACTTCGGTTCACGGCACACATTTAAATATGTTTGCACAAACAAAACAGAAATACTAAAAAGTTGGCACCACGGGCAACTTAAAAGTTTTGGACAAGCCAAAATGAGCGGGGCCAAACACGGCAACACTTGAGCGGCGGCCTTCATGTTGAAGGAGGAGCGACACTAGAACGAGGAGCTTGGAGGTTCAAGATGCACTTTGAGGCGCATCCTATTCTCCTCCATCTCCTTCCTATTCTCCTCCATCTCCTTCCTATTCTGCTCATGTCGACTTCTTGTACTCCTCCGGTTCTTTTTGTTGCACGAGCAGCCTTTCATCGGCTTCTTCACTTTTCTTCCTGAGTTCCTCGAGTTCACCTTCAACGGCAGCCCTTGCTTCGATTTGCAAGTTGTTCCCGAAGCTCACTTTCATTTGTTGTTCTGAACTAGAGGGTTGTGGTGTCTTGAGGCCAACACTCTTCAAGAATAGTTGAGAGCTGGTTTTGGAGCACCTGATGGACACCACATTCACACTATCTTCTATTGTATAACCTGCAGCCTTAAGGTCCTGGTTCATAGCTGTTGACGGTCACTAACGACACATTTTTAACGTCAACATTCTACCAATAAGGGGTTCAAACTATACCTTACTACACACATATACATTTATTATTGACATAATTCCACTTGTAGTGTCCAAATTCTTATTGTGCGATCTATATAAGAAACAAGTGGAATTTGTACCAAAAAAGCGCCTCCACAGGAAAGCGCATTCACGAAGAACATCAAGCCCAAGGGAGAAATGGACCAAACACGCAGAACTGGGCGAGCAAACACCGCCACACAACTTTTCAAGCCCAAACACGCCACCGCCAAGGCCCGGCCGAACAGAGCCCCGGACAGTGCGCACGCACCACTGGTGCGCCCGCACCCATCCCGGGCGGTTCGGACCCGGGTTTGGCGAGGCGGTACATTACCTTCCATAACTGGTTTGGCTTGACGTTTGGATTGTCGGTTCAAGCAGATTTGGAAGGTGCCCAAGGACGGTTTTGGCTCCTTCCATATGGGGAGGGACATTTTCCAATGAGCACCCTCTCCTCTACCTATAAAAGGAGGCCCTCTCCCCTCATTAAACACACACCTCACAAGAAAGCTACTCTCTCCTCTCCACTTCTTCTTCTTCCTCCTCCTAGTAGGATTAGTAGTTTAGGATGTGGAGCTAGGCAAAACTACCAAGGAGGGCTTGGCTCCTTGGAAGATGGATTCCGAGAATAAATCTTTCTATGGTATTCTTCAAAGCCTTGCTCTTATCTTATCTTGGTTGTGCATTAGGATTAGAGTCTTCATGTTATTTCTATACCTCGTGATTTATCCTATGATCTAACATGTTGTTCTTGACATGATCATGACACATGAACTAGTCTATAGTTTCTATGTTGTGATATCGTCATATAGAACTTTATGCTTAAACCATTCATGCAATATAATTGGGTAGTGTCGGGATTGTCTTTGAATGGCGGTTCGTTGTGTCCTTCTGGGCTTGCTCGTGTCCTATTCCGTCCATCCGTAGGGTGGGGGCCATGGGGACATGAGTAGTGTCCTAGTATGCGGGCGTGGTGTCCTGGATGCCAGGTATCCTTCGAATATGGCGGCATGCCACGGTTGAGGGGGTAGGCGGCCGGGTCGTGACAAGCCTTGACCGTCCCTTGAAATCCCCCCGTTAGTATGTTGTGTAGGAGTTAAGTAAATGCCTTCCATTGGGTGGATGCACGGGGAGGTCTCCCCGGTCCATTTCATTCTCGGCTCCGACCTCCTGCTCATGCGTGTTGCACGACTATCAACGGTTCTATGCACGCCCATGACTAGAATCTGTATGCTCCACTTAGGACTTTCTTTATTCCTTACTTATCTTTATCCTTGAGTTTGGCTTGAGTGAGTGTGTCAAGTTATCCCTTTACCGTTCCCTTATATCCCTGTCATGAGCATTGGTCCTTTACACAGTCATGTTATCTTGTTCATGTCTCTATTAGATTCTTTTTCCACCATGCCTTCCTTTGGGAAAATATAAATAACGATACCCTGAATACTTCCGGGTGAAATGCTACAATGATAGATCCGTGTAAACTGCGGATGAATATCTTATTTGGCAAGGTTTATCATCGTTGATGTACCTAGTGTTATCACCAACACGGTGGTTTCACTTAGGAATGTCAACGACGCATTTCTGGCGCCGTTATTAGAGATGGGTTCTAAACCTATTTCTAGTGATTGCGCTTAAGAAATGCAACAAGCATTTCTGGCGCCCGTTCTTCGGAAGGCATTGGTTTTTTATAAGGCATCTTTTTAGAACATGTTCGTCGTGATAATATGCATGTGTAGTGACCTTTGTTCATAACAGGCTTATCTAAAAGAAAAAAAAAAAATCTTATAAATAAAAAGCAAGGATATGTTATCAAGTTAGTATGCACCTTCGGGTATTCTTGTCGCTAACCATTTCGGTGAAGACTAAGAAGAACAAAGGGCACGCGACGCTTGAAAACATGGGGGCTACATCAACAAGAAAACTTTGATGCTCTTGGGCAAAGGAACGCACTCAAAAGGAGACCCTGACCTTGCACACTCGACTTTTTCACGAAAATCCAAGTGTGTGAGGGAAGATGGTGAGAATATCAAGTTCCAAGTGCACCAAGGGGATTATAAAAAAAAAAAAAAAGAGCTCGAGTGAAAAAAAAAAAAAAAAAAAAGAATAGAAAAAAATATGATGAAAAAAAAAAAGAGATGAATAAGAGACTAGCCTCCCCTTACTATAAAAAAAAAAAAGAGAAAAAAGGAGTTGAAAAAAAATAAAGAGAGATATAAAAAAAAATATAAGAGAAAAAAATATATAAGAAAAAATGGTTATTGAAAAGAAAAAAAAAAATAATAAGAGGAGAGAGAGGAGCAAAGTTGGCCCCATATGGTCAAAATAAACAATGAAGGCACGACTCCACCCAAGCATTGCTTCCATATAAGCAAGAAGGGATCTACCTCTCCCAAGGCCTTTGTCGCAAGCACCAAGGCCTATGGATCGTGCACCTTCTTTGTGTGCGCCTTAGCCTTGATGCTTACACGAGTGAGTTTGGTGCGCTCCCCTCTACTCCGGTGTGAGGAAGTCATAACCAAACCAAGATCATCATGCTACCGATGCAAAGAACTCACGAACTCTACTATCTTCAAGCTGCCTGGTCAAGTACACTTTCGAGGCATGCAAAGGTCAATAAAAGAAAAAAGAAAAAAAAAGAAAGTAAAGAAAAAAAAAAAAAAGGTAAAGGAAAGGAGGAACATCCTCCTTTACACCTTTGTGACCACTAAGGCCCATGGTCCATATACACTTCACTGTGTGTATCACCTAAGCCTTGTGGCCTGCACGAATGGATCATCAAGCTACCACCGCGGAAGTTTCAACATCTTGCCTTCATGCGTGGTTGGTACACACACACACACTCAGTGCGCAAAGGTAATAATTCACCAATTCTTTTTACTCATACTTATCTCCATATAAAAAAATCATGTTTTCTTTGTTTATGAAATATGATCTCAGGTTTGGATGCGTTTGCATGTCGCTCATGCGATACATCCATAGGTCTTTTAAATCAAGCATGGTGCTTGGGTTAAAATTGACCTCCTTTAATCAAATATCGACAAGGTGTTGAAATTTGATTAATGAACCTAGAGCCGACGTCATAAGCATTCGAGTTATTTCATGATGGAGATAAAACAAGGCTAGACTTATATTGCATCTTTATCTTAGCCTTGTTTGAGTATGAAAAAGTTTGGTGAAGCTTTTATGTTCTCCCTTGATAATAAAATCCTAAAATAAAAAAATCTTTGAAAAAAAAACAAGTTGCTCTTTTTGCTCCTTCCCGCATATGTTTCGAAATTTGGTAATCACGAAGGATGGTAAATCCACTCGTGAATCTACCATATACTAACCATGCGGAAAAACCAAAAAGCATGGGGGTAAAACCCCCATCCAATGGGCTTTGAGCTAGCTTGGGGAGGACCAAAAACATGGTAATGTGAACCTTACACTCTCATCCTCTGTCCATTACCTTCCCAAAAAAAAAAAAAAAAAATGTGTTCTATAAAATATTTAATTATTAAAATAAACAAAAATATTTACTACACAAAAATCTATAAGTAAATATTTTTGAAAAACTAAAAAAAAATCTTTATAAATAAAATAAATTCTTCTATGAAAAAAAAAAAACTAAGAAAAAAATATTTTCCTAAATAAAACATATTTTCTAAATAAATTTTTAGTACATAGAAAAACTATAATCATTTTTGTTAAGCCTTGCAATGCCTTTATCTCCATTGGATGAATCTTGTTTATCAATTCATGCTTCCTTTTTCTATGCTAGCATGTTATGGTTTGGGAGTGGTGATCATTCATATGGTGATCATACTTTCATAGACTTTTTTTTTTGAATTGAGCATGGTGCTTAGGTCAAAAAGTCTACCCTAATCGGATTAGACATGGACTCGAGTTTGATTTTTGAATCGAGTCGCTAGTGTAGAATTTGGTCGACCATATGGACTAACCCCTGCAGAATTTATCAACTTCAAGAGGGTAAGTCCAAGAGACGACAATGGAGATCGAAGTTGTTTGGTGAACCAAAAAAAATAATAATAATAAATAAATAAAACCTTTGAAACCCCAAGAATGGTTGTCCCGTTCTTTCAAGATCATCACAAGACAAACTTGGGGGAGTCTCACGGCACGCTCAAAAGACGATGTTAATCAAAGACCCATTCATGGCGTTCACAAGCTAGCAACGTTCATAAATCGAAGGTAAGTCAAAAAGCTAGCTTGGGGGAAGACTCCCACAAAGGTAACTCGTATCTCACATTCCATTCTAAGTATTTTCTTATCTTATATGAATGATGAGGTATGAGAATAAAAAAAAATATATAATAAAAAAAGAGGGGAAGAAGAAAGAGAGAGAGAGATTTATTCCACTCCATATATATGTGTAGTAGAAATGTTTAGTTCTACCCCTATTGAAATGATGAACAGATTGCTACATTTTATGTTTTTTGCCTGTGCCTAGTTTATAATTCGAATTTCTCTAAAGTTTGGGTTTAGTGGCTAAGTCTAAAAACTCATCCTAAAAAAAAAAAAAAAAAAAAACTGATTCATGTGGGTTGCATAGGCTCTATCTAGTCTAAGTTGTTGCCAAGTATGATATGGTACAAATGGATTTGCTATGATTTCGTCCAAAAAAGAGAAACTTGACATCCGGGGAATCTAATTTAAAAGAAAAGAGAAATGATATGGGCTATGCTAAAAAAAAAAAAAAAAAAAGAGATGAAAAATGGACATGTGTCCGAGGGCGAGTAGAGCCCACATCTCCAAAAAAAAAGAGAGAGAGAGAGAGAGGAAATAAAAGACAAAAGTCTAGGGCGAGCAGAGCCCACCTCTCCAATATATATATATATATATATATATATATATATATATAGCAATAAAGCCCATACTTTCTCGAAAAAAAAAAACTAAATAAATAAATCCCTGATGAGAAAGTTGATCAAAAGGATGAATGAAAAGTATTTACATTATAACCGTTCTACGGCAGCAACCGCCCAAGGCTTTGAGAAAAGCTAAAAAGCCCCGCCACGATGAAAGGTAATAAAGGGTGAGCAAAGGCATGCCATTTTATTCGAACTCTAGTAGAAAATCTTATTATAACCACGGCACTTGAAAAACATAATCGGCATAGTAGCAACTCCTCGATCAACAACCAAAGTACTTATCTTTTTTGCTCGAGGACGCCGCAAAGGGTAAGCTTGGGGAGTTTGTTGATGGTCACTAACGACACATTTTTAACGTCAACATTCTACCAATAAGGGGTTGAAACTATACCTTACTACACACATATACATGTATTATTAACATAATTCCACTTGTAGTGTCCAAATTCTTATTGTGCAGATTTATATAAGAAACAAGTGGAATTTGTACCAAAAGGCGCCTCCCCTCGAAAGCGCATTCATGAAGAACATCAAGCCCAAGGGAGAAATTTACCAAACACGCAGAACCGGGCCGAGCAAACACCGCCACACAACTTTTCAAACCCAAACACGCCCGACTGCCAAGGCCCGGCCCGAACCGAAGCCCAGGACAGTGCGCGCGCACCACTGGTGCGCCCGCACCCATCCCGAGGCGGTTTAGGCCCAGTTTGGCGAGGCGGTACATTACCTTCCATAATCGGTCGTGCCGACGCGTTGGATTGTCGGTTCAAGCAGATTTGGAAGGTGCCCAAGATGGTTTTGGCTCCTTCCATATGGGGAGGGACATTTTCCAATGAGCACCCTCTCCTCTACCTATAAAAAGGAGGCCCTCTCCCCTCATTAAACACACACCTCACAAGAAAGCTACTCTCTCCTCTCCACTTCTTCTTCTTCCTCCTCCTCCTAGTAGGATTAGTAGTTTAGGATGTGGAGCTAGGCAAAGCTACCAAGGAGGGCTTGGCTCCTTGGAAGATGGATTCCGGAATAAATCTTTCTATGGTATTCTTCCAAAGCCTTGCTCTTATCTTATCTTGGTTGTGCATTAGGATTAGAGTCTTCATGTTATTTCTATACCTCGTGATTTATCCTATGATCTAACATGTTGTTCTTGACATGATCATGACACATGAACTAGTCTATAGTTTCTATGTTGTGATATCGTCATATAGAACTTTATGCTTAAACCATTCATGCAATATAATTGGGTAGTGTCGGGATTGTCTTTGAATGGCGGTTCGTTGTGTCCTTCGGGGCTTGCTCGTGTGTCCTATTCCGTCCACCCGTTGGGTGGGGCCATGGGGGACATGGTAGTGTCCTAGTATGCGGGGCGTGGTGTCCGGATGCCGGGTATCCTTCGAATATGACGGCATGCCACGGTTGAGGGGTAGGCGGGTGGGTCGTGACAAGCCTTGACCGTCCCCTTGAAATCCCCCCACGTTCGTATGTTGTGTAGGAGTTCGTAAATGCCTTCCATTGGGCGGATGCACCGGGAGGTCTCCACATCCATTTCATTCTCGGCTCGACCTCCCCGCTCATGCGTGTTGCCCGACTATCAACTCGGTTCTATGCACGCCATGACTAGAATCTGTATGCTCCACTTAGGACTTTCTTTATTCCTTACTTATCTTTATCCTTGAGTTTGGCTTGAGTGAGTGTGTCAAGTTATCCCTTTACCGTTCCCTTATATCCCCGTCATGAGCATTGGTCCTTTACACGTCATGTTATCTTGTTCATGTCTCTATTAGATTCTTTTTCACCATGCCTTCCTTTGGGAAAATATAAATAACGATACCCCTCGAATACTTCGGGTGAAATGCTACAATGATAGATCCGTGCGCTTGCGGATGAATATCTTATTTGGCAAGGTCTATCATCGTTGATGTACCTAGTGTTATCACCCGACACGGTGGTTTCACTTAGGAATGTCAACGACGCATTTAAGGGCGCCGTTATTAGAGATGGGTTCTAAACCTATTTCTAGTGATTGCGCTTAAGAAATGCAACAATAGCCTCCATTTTAGACTGAAAAACATGGGCACAAACTAGTTAGATGTTTTCCTAAGACTTCTATAGAATAAACACAAGACATTGCACAAGATGTTTATAATCGCTTAATGCGGACATTGATTCAGTTCATGTAGACATTGAGAAAATGATTGAAAAATGAGAAGTAACACAGGCATGTTCATAACATTCAAAGTATTAAGGTCCCGGTTATGAAGACAACACATTACGAATATTTATAAATGCGGCATATGGCGGTTCGACAACTCGTTTTGTATTATATGTTGAAGAACCACAACATTACTAGGGCGTCGTTTTTTCAAATTAAATCGAAAACTTGTGTTAGCTCTCGGTCAATAGCAATGAATAATAAATTGAATGCTCACCCTTCTTTTGTATTGTTAATGCTTGTCGACCTTATTAGTTACTTATTTGACTACGGGAGAAACCATGACACTTAGTTATCTAACTAGCGGGACAAACCATGACTCATAGTCACAAAGATAAATAATGATTGTGCATCCAGGTTTCTATGATAAGCCCAACACCGTATTTTGAAACCAATAATTCAGAGACACTAGTTTCATATCATGGCAAACCCAAATCCCAGCTCAGTTCCTAAGTACCCATTTCGGATATAACAATCAATTCGATTCCATTTCATCATCATTCCCATTCGAGCGCTTTACTTCCTAAGACTTAAAAATGCATTGAATAAATCAAACTAATGATCTTACAAGTGCTTCTCTTGCGAGGGTCACTTTGAGGCCACGTTTGGAGCCGGTGTGGCGGGTCTTGAAGGCCTCCACCGCATCTAACTCTTCGATCCCTATCTAAAGCCGGGTTCTTCCCTTTTTCTCTTACGCTTACATTTGCATGCATAAACATTCACGAAAAGGTGTCTAAAATGAAGTGCAAAGGCAAATGATTCATGGAAATGTACAGTAATCGTTACAAGGAAATTTACACTTACATAATCATATAGGTGTGCCTCGTAGCGGCGAGAACCGGTAGTCGATGATACTTCACCTTCTTGCAGATTACGCTTGTTCTTTTCACATGTTTCCTACAGGAGAAACTAGATGTCGATGAGATCATAGATTCAAAATGAGAAGATCGTGTGCAAACTGAATGTGAAAGAATAATATATGACAAGATACCCATACCATGTTTTTGGATCAGTCCACTTTGCAACTAGTGCCCTCCACATTTCATCGGTCATGTAAGAAAAACAATGAAGTTGTCGAATCTCATTTGCGGCTACACCATTGAAGTATTTGGCCTTGAGCGGGGTTCGTGCGGCCTTTTTGCCTTCCTCAACAGCAATGGGCGCCTCATTCCCATAGCTTTTGTCATCTTGTCCAAATTTTTTTCTCTTAGTTGGTGCCCCTGGGTCTCCTTGGTGCTCGTCGTGTCTTTGGAGCTACAAAATAGATATCATTTCATGAAATGGTTTACTTTCTTTCAAATGAGCAAATTAGATGACATATTTTCTCGAAACAATGTTACATGCCTTCGCCATCTCTAGTTGTTTTGTCATGATCGCCAGGTGTTGACGGTCACTAACGACACATTTTTAACGTCAACATTCTACCAATAAGGGGGTGAAACTATACCGTACTACACACATATACATTTATTATTGACATATTTCCACTTGTAGTGTCCAAATTATTATTGTGCAGATTTATATAAGAAACAAGTGGAAAATACACCAAAAGGCGCCTCCCTGGAAAGCGCATTCCTAGAGAATACCAAGCCCAAGGGAGAAATGGACCAAACACGCAGAACTGGGCCGAGCAAACATCGCCACACAACTTTTCAAGCCCAAACACGCCCGACTGCCAAGGCCCGCCCGAACCGAGCCCAGACAGTGCGCGCACCACCCGGGTGCGCCGCACCCATCCCGAGGCGGTTCAGGGCCCAGTTTTGGCGAGGCGGTTTGTTACCTTCCAAAACCGGGCGTTGCCGACGTTGGTTGGTCGGTTTAGCAAACTAGGAAGGTGTTCCTAGGTCGGTTTTGGCTCCTTCCATATGGGGAGGGACATTTTCCAATGAGCCCCCTCTCCTCTACCTATAAAAGGAGGCCATCTCCCACCATTGTAACACACCACACAATGTAGCCTCTCTCTTCTTCTTCTTCTTCTTCTCCCTTTCTTCTTCTTCTTCTTTCTTCTTCTTCTTTTTCTTCTTCTTCTTAGTTTGTACTTAGGAGGAGTTTGGCAAGGATTAATAAAGGAGAGCAAGACATTTTGGAGCTATTCGGTATGATCAATTTAGAGTTCTTCATCTTGTTCTTGTTCTCTACTTATCAATATAGTCATGTTCTTGAATTAGAGCAAAGTCCTAATGACATAATCTTGATTGATGAACTAGTATATAGTTTCTATATCATGATCTTGTCTTATGGAACATCGTGCTTAATTTATCATACATACATGTTTAGACCAAGAGCTAGATCGATATGATGAGTTCTACCTAGAGTTAGACTTGGTTGATGTTGGGTTGCGGGATTGATAGTCGTTCCTTCGGGGCGGTGCTCGGTAGAAGGACCCCTGGGGGCGGGTAAGCCTTGTATACATGCCGGAGTAATAATCACTAGTGTAGACGTGGTGTCTAGACTAAGGGTTTTCTATCTTTTGTGGCACATCCCACGGTTGAGGGGGTAGGCGGCTGGGTTGTGACAGCCTTGTCCGTCCCTTGTAATCCCCCCACGTTCGGGTGTGGCGCGGTGCAATTGCGGACACTGTCCCTTTGGGCGTGGGCGGTGCCGAAGTAATTCAGCGAGACCTTGGCTTTCTTGAACTAGAATCTCTAATAGTAAAACATGTGTGTATCTGCTATCTTAACATGACTATCTAAGGATATGCCTGCTCCACATTAGACTTATTCTTTTATTCATTCTTTTACTTTTATCCTTGAGACTGGCTTAAGTGTGTGTGTCAAGTTATCCTACTACCTAATCTATTTTATCCCTTTTATGAACATTGGTCTATTATGCATTCGTGTTATCTTGACCATGTCCGAATTAGAGACTTTTACACCATGCCTTCCTTTGGGAAAAATATAAATAACGATACCCTCGAATACTTCCGGTGAAATGCTACAATGATAGATCCGTGCGCTTTAGCGGATGAATATCTTATTTGGCAAGATCTATCACCGTTGATAATCCCGTTCAAATCACCGACACGGTGGTTTCACTTTGGGAATGTCAACGGCGCATTTCTAGCGCCGTTATTAGAGATGGGTTCTAAACCTTTCCTAGTGATTACGCTTAAGAAATGCAACAGCAGGCGTCATGACTTCATCCAGACCTTTGCTCAAATGATCATCAAGTCTAGGTGCAGTAGAGCTGTCTGCTATGCCATCATGACCGTCTGTTGGGTGTACAACATTGTGGTCATCTGTCTGTGTAGCTTGAAGGCTCTTTGAAGATGCTGTGTTGGTTTGAGCAGGTTGTTCCTCTGCCTGTCAACCTGCCCTCACTCTCTTGCTGGACCGAATTCCTGGAGGCATGTTTGGTTTTTGGTTCTTCCTTGAAGTGGTGACATTCTTAGAATACAAAGCAAAAATTTTAAAAAAGCAAGTGCATTAATAAGCAAGACCGTATATTAAATGTTAGTTATGAAATATAGAACATGAATATAAAAGCGAGGACCATATATAAAACAACAAACCGAAAAGCACTTATATGCAATGCAACTATTCCCCATGCACTACTAGGGTGATAGAATAATCACCTTAAATGTTTTTGGTTCCGCGCAGCTCATCGATTCAGTGTCATCATCATCATCACTATCTCCTTGATCATCATCGTCAAGGAGATACTTCTACGATGAATCGAATCTTCACTATGTGTTTTTTTTACCCCCTTTTGTTGCGATTAGAAGATTCAGTACTGATTTATTAAATTCAGCGACAGAGTTGGCGGTCCTAGTTCTTGCATCTTCTTGTTATTGTTAGCCACGCGTATATCCCGGCTTCTCTCATAATCGGTTATTGTAGGTTCAACTACTTGCAAGATAGATAAGAAAAAGCACAATGTGCATATTAGATTAATAAAATGGAGTTTAATAAGAGGAAAGCGGTAGTACCAAATCAGGAAATAAAGATAAGAGCTAGGAGTTAGGGAAGAGTATTGACCGATCTAGTATTCATTGTGCTTTTCAAGTTTGAATCGAACTTAACTACCCGGATCGGCTTAGATGTATTTGCAAAAACTATATGCTCACAAGACAAAAAAAAGGCCACAATTCTCCAACGGCGCCTAACAAATCAATGCATTATATCTGTAGACTCGAGTACTTATAAAAACAAGAAAACCAAAATATGCATGTCTGCTAGCATTGTTGTCCACGTAATGAAAGAAGTTACACACTTTCGAATTTGCACGCATATTATCTTGCACTTTATAAGAACGAAGGAAGCTACAAGGGAAAAAAGATGAACATAGCCTCTAGTCATAAAAGGGAATAAAACAAAAGAACCTAGAAATTCAGCACCTCAAGACAATATTTAGTGCTCTCAACTCTCTACTCTCATTTGAGGTGCGAATCTCGGGCTCTCAACAGATACTGCCAACTCGCTTGTGTTAAGCTGAAGCAATCAACTTGGTTCATTTTCTTATAAATATTGCTTAATTGAACCAATCAACTTTAAAATTCTATTCTACACGGATCTCGGCCTGACGAACAATTCTTTACAAATATTGCTTAACCGAACCAATCAACTTTAAGCTACCCCGCTAGGCTTTGATTTAACAATTTGTACCGAGCATATATAAGATAACACAGAAGCCACATTATACAAGAGAACATGTGTACATCACTTAGGAAGCCAACCGTAAAGTACGATATCATATTCATCCACTTATTTCAAAGCTTGCATTAGTTTTGGATACTACCATGTCAAAGCTAACAGAGATACTTTAGGTTTATGATATAGTTATTGTAATGCTTATGATACTAGCATGTCAAAGCAAACGAAATACTTTAGGCTAATGATATGTTATTCTAATTAAGCATATTTTCTGGGATGCATATATATTAGAGAATTGAACGGGTGAAGGTGATGTTTCAGGATTTACAGGCACCCTAAAATCTGCATTCGCCCTTGGACTAAAAATTCTATTTGGAAAAATTCTAATTAAACAATGGTCAGATTCATTAGATTATACTGAAGGTGTTCCTTCTCTCGGAAATTGATTTCGCACCAAATGAATTGGATTCCCAACTTAAATCTCTATACCCTTGTTTGCAGATAACAAATGAAGAAAAAATCTACAACACATAACCGGGCCCTCTCGGAACCACATAACCAAGCCAAAGAAAACACCACCACATAAAGCTTTTACCTTCTGTTTCTTGTGAAGATTGCTTTCTTCTTTGGCCCCTTGTTGCCACCATCGAGGTCGCCAAATCCTGCGACGAGAGAGACGAGATGGAATTAGAGCAGGGCGGGAGGGATGCAGATGCAGCATGAGTAGAGGGGGCGAAGTCGGGCGACGACGACGTAGGTCCGGATGTGTTTCCCCAGCTGGCGGGCGTGTGTGTGGGGAGGGAGGAGCTCGTCGTAGGCGGCCGAATCAATGGTGGGTGATGAGGTACCGGTCGGTGTGGGGGAGGGAGGAGCTCCTCGACGGCGGCGGTTCTACCCCCGGCGGCTAGGGTTGGAGGAATGATGTGAGGAGGAGACGAGATGGAGACGAGTGGGGTAGTGTTTGACCCGGGGAAAGGAAAAAGGAAAAGAATGTTGGTGGCGCTTTTTTTTGGGATTACGCCTTTGTTTTTGGTGCTTTTTTCGGGTTGGCCCGGTGTTGGCGCTTTTTTCACAAGCACACGATTCAATTTGAGTGAAATAAGATTGGGTAGTTTGTTATTGTTTTTTAGGATAATAAAGTGGCCTGTAATCATTCCAAAAATTTTTTAAGAACATTAACAAGCAAAATGAAATGTCCTTGCCAGGTTTTTGATTTTTCTAAGAACATTAGGGTATTTTTAAATTTATTTGTCAAGAAAACAAGAAAAATTTATATTAAATGGAAAACATGGTCTAAAATTTGTGTAGATGCACACAACATATTTGCACACCCTCACGAGCACACCAAAAAAGATTGACATGATTTCGAGATGGTCGTCTTGCACGCCTACCAAACGAATGAGTTTCTCTCACGAAGTGATATGAACAAGTCAAAGAGAGCAATGCCTTTTGAGCCTATGCATGACAAACTTTCTCGAGAATCGGTTCAAATTTTTTTTACAACATTAGTAAGCAAAATGGAGTGTCCTTGCCAGTGTTCAGATTTTTCTAGGCACCACATGGTATTTTTAAATTTATTTGTCGAAGAAAAACAGGGAAAAATGTATATTAAATGGAAAGCATGGTCTAAAATTTGCACAGATGCACACAACATATTTGCACACCTTCACGAGCACACCAAAAAAGATTGACATGATTTTGAGATGGTCGCATCTTTGACGCTACCAAACGAATGAGTTTCTCTCAACAAGTGATATGAACAAGTCAAAGAGAGCAATGCCTTTTGAGCATATGCATGACAAACTTTCTCGAATCGGTTCAATCTTTTTACAACATTAGTAAGCAAAATGGAGTGTCCTCGCCAGTTTTAGATTTTTCTAGGCACCACATGGTATTTTAAATTTATTTGTCGGTAAAAAATAAGAAAAATGCATATTGAATGGAAAACATGGTCTAAAATTTGCGCATGAGATGCACACAACATATTTGCACACCATCACGAGCACACCAAAAAAAGATTGACATGATTTTGAGATGGTCGTCTCGCACGCCTACCAAACGAATGAGTTTCTCTCACGAAGTGATATGAACAAGTCAAAGAGAGCAATGCCTTTTGAGCATATGCATGACAAACTTTCTGAATCGGTTCAATTTTTTTACAACATTAGTAAGCAAAATGGAGTGTCCCCGCCGCGTTTAGATTTTTCTAGGCACCACATGGTATTTTTAAATTTATTTGCTAGTAAAACAAGAAAAATTTATATTAAATGGAAAACATGGTCTAAAATTTTATGCCAGATGCACACGACATATTTGCACACCTTCACGAGCACCCCAAAAAAAGATTGACATGATTTCGAGATGGTCGTCTTTGCACGTCTACCAAACGAATGAGTTTCTCTCACGGCAGTGATATGAACAAGTCAAAGAGAGAAATGCCTTTTGAGCATATGCATCACAAACTTTCTCGGAATCGGTTCAAATTTTTTTACAACATTAGTAAGCAAAATGGAGTGTCCCCGCCAGTTTTCAGATTTTTCTAGGCACCACATGGCATTTTTACATGTATTTGTCTCAGAATCGAGAAAAATGGCATTAACAAAAAGAAATATTTGAGGAAACAAGAAATTTTACATGTATTTGTGAGTAAATGAAAGAAATGGCATTAAAAAGAAATATGAAAATATTTGAGGAGACAAATATTTCTACATGTATTTGTGAGTAAACAAAAAATGGCATTTAAAAAGGAAATTTCGAAATAACAAAAAACCTACACATGGCCGGGTCGAACCCAGTGCGAGGGTTCGCACTGTATGTGTTACCATTGCGCTATAGAAGGTTATTCGTCGGGAAGTCCATCTTGTATCTATTTATCGACAAAGTCCATCTTGTGTATAAAAAATGACACGAACCCTCGGCTAGGGTTCACCACACGCATCCTCTTCTCCCCATCTCAACACCCATCTCATTCACCCCACCCCCTTCCCTTCCACCGCCACCGCATCCTCCCCCGCCCGACGCCGCATCCCCTTACGCCGCCACCACATCCGCCGCCGAAGACGCCGCGCAGCCGCCGTGCCATGGCTAAGGGCCGGGCCCGCGACCCTACGACAGGCGGGTTCCTCCCCAAGCCAGCCAAGGTGAAGGGTGCCAAGCACACGAAGGCCAAGTTCCCCGTCGCCCCCCCCCTCTTCATGGAGGTGAGTTTAGGTTTTGTGTACCGTGGATTGGGATTGGGTGAGTTGGTGATTGGGTTTGGGATTGGGTGCCAAGTACACCAAGGCAACTGTTAAGTTTTCTTTTTTTTTGGGTTGGGGGAAGATTCATTTTGGGATGAAAATAATTCCTTTTGCGAGAGTTTACATACAATTTGGACTGGAAATTTTAGCGATCTAACCGGATACATCCGGATACATATTGTAAAAGAGATCTGATTGGATCAATGGGCAATTTTTTTTCGAGATTTAGGAAATGCAAATTGTGAGCTCAAGCTGTGCAAAGAAGGTTCGCCTCCCTCATTGTATAAGTAGTTGTTTTAATTTGTGCTCATTCGTACGATGAACCGAGGTTAACCCGAGAAAGGATTCTCAAATCATATTTGATGTGCTTAAGTCAAATTGCTTTGGTAATGTATGATGATACAAAAGAACTTTAGGGCACTAGTAGTCGTTTTTTAATTTGACTACGGCACTAAGCCAAAAAGAATGTTTGCTAATGGCTTAATGATTGCATTGCACAACACCGTAGGCGGTGCAATTTTAGAAGTCAAACCATGACTACCATATTTGAGCAGCTTTTATATGAAATATGCAATAGTTAATGCATGTGCTTCCTCTCTCGGTTCGAAAATAAGTCTTCAGGGGATAACTCCGTACTCTAGTAATGTGTAATGGGCCTAATGGCATTACTATTTATTCTTAAAACATAAATATTAGTCCGATTTCTAAACATGATGTCAAAGGGCTCAAAGGTTCATATAGCATTTGTTAATAGTGTTAACCTTAGGTTGCGGAAGGCAACAGTTCACTAGCCCTGTGTTCTTTTTTTTTTTAGTATATTGCACCGGACCCTAACTTAAGATGTAATTGAACAAATTCTCTTATTTCATGGTATGGTATAGTAGCCTTTGCCCTTCAAGAAAATTTCTCTACTTGTTCTATGCAGTTGCTCTAGGTCCCTTAACCTTCACGTGCACACTCAACTCATTGGTTCTTTAATAAAGATAAATATTTAGGGATAATTGTTGAACACATACCCGTTGTAGTGTGCTAACTTGCGCATTGGTTCCTCGCGTTCACGCTTGCACACACATTTCCATGATCACCTTTTGGTGGGATCATATATATATATTCCGGGCTCACCTAGGAGATCGCCTAACGAGCGGCTCGGACTTCCACCGTTGTTACCATGGAAATGCTAGTCGTTTGCCTTTAGGTTTGTGCATTGGTTTAGATGGTATGGTATGCAAACTAGAGATTATGGCGGTGGGCATATATGCTACATTGTCCCGGTACCAAAAATGCTGAATTTTTGAGAAGTTATGGCGTGGGCAAACTAGAGATTATGGCGTTGGGCAAACTAGCACCCGACAAGTCGCGAGATCCATCTCGCTCCTTGTTTCCATGTTTATGCATAACATGTTCAACCTCTCTAGATCTACTAGAACTAGGTGATGCATTGTGCTTTGGTTCTTTATGTTTCTATATGCCGATGCTTTAGGTTAGGTTAGCATTGATCAATGATTGTGTCTTGAAATTAACTGTGATTTGCTTTTTGAAGTAGTACTTATTTAAGCAATATCATATTCTCAATGAGATACTATGTCCTTTTTTTTTCTCTAGCTCTGCTTTTTACGAAATGTCCTGTTTGATTGAGTTCCAAATATTGCATTAGGATGAATTGCCAAATCTAATATTTTGAGATTGTTTGTCTTCTCATCCATCCCGTGTCATTGTCCTAGTCATCTAGCTCCTTATTTAAAAGCATCCGAGGTTTTAGTTTGATAGTTGATTGTGTGAGACCCTTAATAGTTAGAAAAGAGGTCGGAAGTGTTTTCTTAGATGCTAATTGAGAGTCAGGCATATTTTACTATCTCTCTAGTGGAAGAGCTTGCATCACTTTGGAAGTTCCTTCTTATCACATGTAGTCCGACACTTTATACATATGATTTGTGATGACGAACAAAGGATGTTTTGCATTATAGCTCTATCATTAGCCTTTGTGAACCCATCATCATAATAACAAGATCAAATTATCTTATTTGGAGGAACTTTAACTATCTAAATGTGCAAATAGGATGGCTAGGTCGTAGGATCCTCTTTTTTATTTGCCATCTCGATTGACTTTGATTAGTGTTGTTAGTTTTCTACGATGCACACCGATTGCAAGAACCTGATTGTAACCCTGGGCTGTATGCGACTACTCAAAGAACAACACGACATGATCTCATCTCGCCATTAAAATTGATCTATGATCCGCTTCTGCTGGGTTTACGCTTTCCACTATGTCAAAAATTGCGGATAGCCGCATGTTGAAACCTATGCCTTGTGATGTAGATAGCCGCATGTTGAAACCAATGTCCGTCTTCATCTCGTATTTGATTGATCGAGACATGTTTGTAACCCGATCTCCATTGTTAATTTCAGATGCAAGCACAAAAAGAAGGAAATGATGAAGAAAATGAATGCTCTTGAGAAGAAGATGCACGAGGCGCCGACGAGGGGTCGCCAACTAACGACGTGGTGGGATTACACCGCACTATCTTATGCCGCTACTTGAAACTTTAGTACATTCTAATTGAACCTTACCGTGTTGCCTTTCATATTTCGTAATGCAAAACGAAAGATGAAAAAGATGGAGAAGCATGTGAAGGAGATCTCGACCAAAGCATGGCGAACCCGATCAAGCTTCGAGCTTGGGCGACAAGTTCGAGGGCAAAGTCTATGGAGTGGGTTACGATATGCGGATGAAGATGGGTCTTACGCAAGACCGATTTGAGGTGACAAACCAAGAGAACACGAACTAAAGGAGCGCCTAGGCAACCTGGAATACACGGTCTTCAAGAATGCTATCGAGGTCGCAGAACATTTGAAGGCGAAAGGACGGTTATCGCATAGCCGCAGGAGTCCCCCGGAGAAACTGAAGGAGAAGAAATAAGTATCTCGCAAGACTATTATGTAGCACCTCCTATGTCTTTTGTTTAGTATCCTCGGATGTACCGTATATGTGCTTTCGCTGTTACGTAGTCTTTTAGGTACCGGTTATGCATGTATGAACTTAGCCGTTGAATGTCGGATGTCGGAACTTAAGTCGCACTTCAAGTTGGATGTACGAACCTAATAGCAATATGTAATCGGGGATATGGCTTTTGTTCTACATTGCTTTGCCTTGTCTCATAGCATCCCGATGTGTTGCTTTGTTTATTTCCTATAAATAAAACCATGTTTTTCTCTTTGAACAAAGACAATCTTTGAATGAGACTGTTAGTGTGTACCGTCGTTTGTACAAGTAAACATATAACCATATTATTCTCGTGAAATAGGAATAATGCTTCGACAAAGTAAAACTCATATAATTCTGTGATGTCAAATAATAAATAAAAATATAAATCGATAATATATAGTAAACATATAAGTAAACATATAACAAGTGTGTCCTCGTTGAGCTAAAAACAAGTGTGTCCTCGTTGAGCTAAACATATATGTAAACATACTAAACATATACGTAACACAAGGCCGCTTAGCTTGGCACCATCCCTTGATCGCACGCCGCTGCCGACATTTGCATAGTATCGCACATGAACAGTGTGTCCTCGTTGAGCTCAACAAGGCATGGTTTTCACCGTCTTCAAACTAACCTCGCAGAGTAAGCACGATGATATTCCCCAATAACACAAAAATACAAGCATAGCACTTTAAAAGTGGCAATGCAAAATAACAAGAGGTACTCACATTGAGAGGATCGCCCATCGGATGAGTCCTTTTGCAACATTCACCATCACTAATCATCGTCTTCGCCGCCTGCGTGGACATGACATCATTGTTGTCATCGCCACCATCACTACAATATTGCTCGCGACCAGTATCATCCTCATCCTCGTCCCTCATCCTCATCCTCTTCAAGAATTTCCTTCGTGTTTCTTATAAGTTCCTCGTAAATTGCCTTCAATTATTGTGGCTTCTCCACCAAATGACATTGGGCATAACCTCATTGTCGTCACCTTCTTGCACTACATGCTCGATGATCGTAACGAGTAATCATCCCGATGCACTTCATGACTACCCCCGTTCTTTTTCACCCACATCATAGATATTCCTATGTTCAAATTTACGCACAACTCAAAATCGACCATTGTGGAGTTGTGTCTTGCGGGTAAAATTTTTTTTTGCTTGCTCGCCAAGATGAAAGGATCAGTCTTGTACCAAAATGACTTCACATTGATGGATTTGAAATGTTTGTCATCTCAAAGGCCCATAGTCTTGCCTTCTTGGTTGTACCAATCGCATCGAAATATAACCACCGTCCGAGCCGAACTTCATAATTTGAGGGGTATAGCAACTCAATAACCTCTTTAAGGACACCATAAAAATCTATGGGCTTTCTATCATGTGTACCTTCACTCATTACACCACTATTTTGTGTCTCGCAAGAACTTTTCACGATCCACGATTGCTATACCGCACTCCATTAATCTTGCAACCCGCACCGATCTTAACTCGCCGAAAGGGACCATAGGACAAGTGCCCACAGTCCTTCGCTAACCGATCCCGGATCCTCACTTTGCGCTTCTTCTCAACTGCATTGCGAAAAAAAATACTCGCCACCATTTGCATATGGATAATAATGCATTTACTATTCCTATAGTCAAAATGCCGAAAGTGACTTACATGGGACTTAAACCATTTTGCAAGTTCCTTTTCAACCATTGCATCTACTTCATTTGGGCGTGCACCTTGCTGCACTAGCTCATCCTCATACAGCCTGTAGGCAAAAATCAAAACATAAGAATAATTTGAAAATTTTAAAATAAAACATAAATTAAATCACAAAAATACTTACTTCCTATATTCATCCGCTTCATCGGATTATGTAGCACATACCAAATTAACTTATTCATGACAAAGATCTTCAATGTACTCGGTCCTACTCGCTCCAACAAGAGTAGCACCATGCTTAAAAACAGATATGTCATCGTAATGGCATCACCGTACCACTATGGTTGTCCCGGTTAAATTTAGTGTCAACATCCTCCATGTACCTAGAACAAAAGGTCAAGGTGTCACTTGCCATATATGCCTCAAAGAATGGATCCTTCCGGCCTAGCCCCTGCTCCTTACAAAATTCTTCAAAGTGCCTAGTCGCCTTTCTATTGGGTACATCCATCCATACTTGAACAGGTCCTCTAAGGAGTGCCTCATCGGGAAGGTGGACAGCCAAGTGCACCATGACATCAAAGAATGCGGGTGGAACGATTTTCTCAAGCTTGCATAGGATCAATGGAATTTACTCTGTTTTCGCCGTTTCACAACATCTACCTTTAGATTTCTACTTTGCAGAGTTCCCCAAGAAGGTCCCGAGCTCGCAATTGCTTCATATACATCCTTCCTCACTAGTCCTCTTAGGCTAGCCGGTATGATTCTTTGCGGAGTATGTGGCAAGAATGTGTCTTCGACTTTCCGACCACCCTTGAACCGTCATCACTTATGTATCTTCCTAGGTGAGCCGCATATCCATCGAGAAACTTGATAACTTTGAGATACTTGCGTAACTCGACTTTCTCGATCCTTCCCCAACACATATGGAGTCGGAGGTGCCCCCAGCATCGAGTTGCCGCCCCTCCCGCAAGTGCGGTTCATGTCTTATGCCCATATCATACAAATCTAGCCTAGCATTCTATGTGTCCTTGGACTTGCCTAGTATGTTGAGTAATGTGCCAAGAATATTTTCACAAATATTCTTCTCTATATGCATGACATCGAGATTATGTAGAAGCTTCAAATGTTTCCAATATAGCAACCTCCACAATGCACTTTTGTGGCTATAAATCTTTGGACCGTCACTTTGCGCTTCCTTTTATTTCCGGCAATGTCGTCCGCACCTCGCCCGACATCCGCCACCTTCTCTAGCTCCCGTTCGACCTCCTCCATGGTAAACTTGCCAGGCTGAACTCTGTTTTTCACGCCTACCATCAAAAAAAGCCAAGTCGTTTCGCTATTTATGTGACAATGGAAGGTAACGACGATGTCCAATGTAGCATAACTTGCCCCTAATACGCCGAGACAACGGATCCTTGTCACAATGAATACATGCATAATACCCTTTTGTTGTTCGCCCGCATAACGTGCTCGGTATTTGGATAATCATGTATACACCAAAGCACAACAAAGACGAAGCTTGAACTTCTTACCCGTACATGCATCTAAGGTCCATACCCCCGCCATAGATCGGCGGTTCTTCGATTAGGGGTTCAAGGAACACATCAAAATCCTTTCCCCGGAGATCTTGGACCCGGGATGAGTAAAGACATAAATCGGTTTGTTGGATCCACACATTCCCATGGTGGGAGATTCAGCAGTGTCAGTGTCGAATCGCCACATATCGCATCTTTGTGTACTCATGTTGCCAAATGGATTGAATCCGTCGATTAGCTAAGGCAAGCCTCGGGTTCCTCGGATCTGGCCGCAAAGGATGGTTCCCTCCCCGTCAAAAAGTTTTCCATGCTTCCCCATCACCGGATGGCTCATTACACCCTTGATTGGGCTTCCTCACGTTCTTGTGCCATTGAGTTACCTCGTGAAGTTCGCCTTGATGCAAAAATTCTCTCAACCTTGGCAAGAGTGGAAAATGCCTCAATACCTTATGTGGAACCCGCTTTGTCCCAGTTTCATCTTTCCATCTAGACTCCTTGCGGATCGGGCACACATTCAACTTAGCATACTTGGTTGTTTTCGAATCCCGAAACAACACACAATTGTTCTTGCACACATGGATGTTCTCAAATGCAAGCCCCAATTCTTTAAGATATTTCTTGGCCTCGTCATATGATGTCGGCAACTCACTCTCGGTGTCCATCTTATATCGCCTTCATCATCGCGGTGAACCCTTTATTGGAGAGTCGATAACGAGACTTCATATACAACATCCTCACCATAAAAGAAAATTTTGAATGTTTAGAACGCTGGCTGAGCATCGTCTTCGCATCTTGCAAAATCAAGGCAAATGTTGGTGTTTCTCCATCGACCTCTGCCCGCCGCAAACAATTCTCCTATCATCTCCGGTACTCCATGATCATCATCGTCAACATCATCGTTCTCATCCACATGTATCCCAAATTCATGATCATGTCCTTCTACCTCCCGATCTATACCCTCATTAATTACAACATCTGCAGACCTCCCCATGATGAATCCACCCGGTGTATGTAGGTGAAATTCCATAAATGTGCGAGATGATGTTCTACTTGATTCGATGTATCGGCCTTCGATTATGACAATTAATGCATGGACAACGAATATGTTCGTCTTCATGGTACCTTTCACTAACAAATTTCGAAACTCTTCAACTCCCTTGACATAATCGGTTGTGAATTGTTTCCCAAATACCCAACTTCTATCCATCCGTCTTGACAAAAAAAGTATGAACTACTTAACTATGATTAAACTAAACAAAAATACTATTGCATATAACAAACAAAATTCAAACACACAAAAAAAAGTTAAACCTTCAAGTGCCGCTATTGTGTCCACGCAACGCCGCTCTCCGCGTCGATCGCTACATCGTGCGTAGCAATCGCGCTTTGTGCCCGTGCCTGCCACGATCGATGGCGATCCCCGCTCCAAACCTCACGCACGCCCACGCCCTCGATCAAAGTCAACGACATCGATCCCGTGGTGCGCGTAGAAGACTTTGTACGCCGCCGAGAACATGATCCTGCGCCGCCGAGTATTGCGTGGACTACCCTACACGTCTGCGAGCCGTCCTTGCCACGATCTTTGATCCATTAAGTTTAGGGCCCAAGCAAAAAAAAAAAAATAGTTTATGGCCCAACCTTTCAATTATCAAGTTGAACGCTTGCATATATATACACTAAATTGCATTGTTTCTTCAAAAACCGTGGACTAGTGTAGTGGTAACTCGGGCTTATGAGTTGTGTTCGGTCATAGGATCAAAGCCATGCGGCGCGCATATTTTTTGCCACAAATATTTGGCCCACAAATCAGCATTGTCAAGTCTTCGGTGGGCCAAACCACACACGTGAGAATCACATGATAATCAAGTTTAATCTGTGACCATTATGTTTCATCATTACGTCGCCAAACGATGCAAAGACATGAGAATCACAACCCGTGACAATGTTATTACGTTATTCTCGTGGTCGTTCCTTTCATTTTTCGTCATTATACTTTAAGCAAAATTTTTGGTCCCTTGAAACTTATGACGAAGAATAAAAATTTGGTCATAGAATGATATCATTCCATGACCAAAGTATCCAAATCACTAGCAAAAGGTCACAGATGATCATATTTCTACTAGTGCCACACAGGGCTACCACAAACAATCTGTGGGGTTGGGTGCAATCTCGGGTAACCTCTAGTCTAGACACCATGTCTACACTGTTAATTACTACTCTAATCACATATGATAACTAGAGCACTTTCGATGCGGCGAAAGATCCCATGCAAAGGCATGACAATTATACTAACCAAATATATGAAAGATATGAAAGTAAATAGAGAAGATAAATATATAAATCATAATGTCTTACAAAGAAAGGATACAATACATACCAAACTCAGTAGATTCCTCCGAACCCGAAGCTTAGCTCCGCTCTCCCTAACTCTCTAGTTGCTAATCTACTACATTGGAGAGTCTAACCCTAATTCTCTAGTGGAGAGGTTGTCCTCACATTGGGACACCTCCAAGACCAACAAAGTCAAGAGATAATGAATGGAATGAATTAGGGTTTCACCACAGAGGCGGGGGGTCTTGTTATATAGGGGTCTCCGGGCCTCCCTCCTAGTTCCGTAGGCAATGTGGTACTAACCCTTCCGCCATGTATTATGCTAATGCACATAGGCTTAGATGGGCCGAATTCAGTGTCCGGGGCCTTCTAGAGTCTTCCATTGGATGCACCATAGCCCTTGGATCCAACCGACCTTGATAGATGGACAGGGATTGCTCCTCAATGGCTGTTAGGAACCGACATCGGCCGAGGCTAACGGTGGGCCCCATGGCGCGGCCGCCCTCTCGCTCTAGGCGCGGCCCCGGCCCTCTCGCTAGGTGGGCCCCGGCTTGTGGGTGGTGCCTTTTGGTGTCTTACGGAATGTTCTTACATGGGTTTCAAGTTGGATTGCTTCACGCAGATACGCCTTTATATCATAGGGCTTGCAAACTCTTGGGCATATTCCCCGCTTAATCCACGAAAATATATAAATCACCAAAACTCATGGAATTATGTCAAGTAAAGCCCCTATACTATGTTGATATTCATTTTAAGCCCTTATTTTAGTTTTAAAAGCCTATATATTTTATGCTATAACAGGTGTCAACAAGCTCCCCAAGCTTATCCTTTGCTAGTCCCTAGCAAAGCCAAACTCAAACAAAGGATCGGGGAGTTGCTACAACGCTTCCACGCCTCAAAAGTACATATGCTTTCAAACAAAATTTCTCTTACGAATAAAATAAACCTTTTCAACCTTCAACTTACCCATATTACCTTTAACCATGGAGCTTATAGCCTTTTCTTAGGATATTGGGCAATTGAAAGATAGAATAATCAAGTCAAGCACCATGTCTCAAACTCTTTGTTCAACTATCATTCCGGAGTTTTTGCAAGTTTTCAAAATAAAACTCAAAGTTCCTTAGTATGACCCTTTCAAGTCTCTCATTTGTGGTATTTGTGGATCCTTCACTTAGGCAATAGTGATGTGTTGCCTTTCTCTCTTAATATGTGGTATTTTTGGACTAAGGCAGTAGGACACTATGCCTTCTTCTCTCTCACCCTATATCTGAGGCTTATATGTGGAGCTCATAGGTGGGAGAAAACTAAATTTACTTACTAAGCATATATTGTAAAGTCAAGCAATGGATCCAAAGTCACGAGTCATACTGCATGTGCATGTGTATGATGTAGTGGAGTGAATATGATGATAGGTGTATGAGGCGAATGACGTGAAAGCCTAATTCTTCTTTGCTCCTGTAGGAAACATATCTCTCTCTTTGGGACTTTGAAAGTAATTGGGAGAACCTGGGCTGTATACTCTTTCTTGTGACAGAACCTCCTAATTACTGGGCCCACCTGCACCTGTCATTGTCCTAAAGACCTCTGACATCAGTGCAGATACACCCAATAACTCAAGAAGCCTGTCAGGTGTCATCGGAAACCCCGATTACACCTCATACCAGGATCAACAAAGGAGTAGCTACAACATTACAACATTTGTTACAAAAATATAGATCAGAGTGCGGAAGAATAATAACATTAATTTTACAAAATATGAGTAAGTTACATTTGAGTAAACTTAACTTAATTGTGGAAGTAGAACAAAACTATAGGGGATAACTAGATCATGTCGAGCCCCCGACATAACCTCGGTTAGCAGCACGAGTTATCACCTGCAACAAGGGTCAAAGAACCCTGAGTACGGGAGTACTCAACAAGACTTAACCGACTAAAGAAAAGAGAAGAAAACTCAGGAATGCTGGCTGTGGGAATCAAGATAAGGTTTTTGCAAGATCAAGGACTCATTTTGCAGAAAAGCTTACTAATAGTGGATCCTTACTTTCAATATTTTATTTCAAATTAGTAGCTCATATACTCTAGGTGATCCTACAATAGAGCAAACACTACTCAATCAAACCATCTTCCACTTCCTTAGATCCATCATTCCATCACTTAGTTCCACTTGTTAACTACGATGAATGGTCAAGAACGGGTCTCCATATCCGAGAAGCAACGGCGATCCGCGAATCGATTCAAAACCCAGCTGGGGATTCCCTTCCACATGATATATGTAGCACCGAAGCTTGCATACATCAACCATCTCCCGCCGTCCAAAACGGGGAGCGAGGCCTGCGCCACCGAGAATACAAGATGCGCCTCCAACCTCGGGACTTTAACCCACTAAGGGTATCTTGTACTCCCGCCATCTCTCCACTCCCAAAGTGCGCGTGGTTGCCATTCCCGATTTGGCACACCCCGAGATCAGGCTTACCGAAGCATGTGGTTGGTGCTGGTTTCGACTTATCTGGGGTGACAACCCAGATAAGTCGTGCCTTTGACCCAACGGTCTCCGGTGCACATCGTTCAACAAATCGAACTTAACAAACCAAACAACAGACGGTCCTTGATCGACCACAAATGAAAACACTACATAGAGACTCCATTCTCATTGCAAGTTATCCGACCGGTCTCAGATTAATCATTATTTATTTCATTACCACCACTAGAGTGTTCTCCTTTTCCAAAGCATAACCGTGATGAAGAGCAAAGATAAAACCTTTATCTCGTGAATGGTGAAACCACCCTTCGACTTCTACCGAATCTAAGCATTGCTAAGCATAAAAGATATCGACTTATTCATACTAGTGGGGTATTAATGCAACATATTATCATCATAAGTGATATAAAGCTTTTGAAAACATCAAGGAAGGGTTTAAATGCATCCGAGGCTTGCCTGTGTTGCGGGAAAAGTTAGATTCCAAAGCGGATCCTCCAAAGCTTGAGCGTGGCGTCAACACCTTTGGAAGATGCATCTTCTCCAAAGCTTCATCAACACGATCCGACTCACTCTCGTATACTACACGTAAATGATGATGCATGCTTTAGCATGATGGAATGGTAAACATGATGCTTGATGGATGCATGGAATGATAAACAACTTGAGTACAACTTTCCTTCACGATAAAGTTGCAACCCAACAAACCAACTTGTTGAACTACTCTATAAGATATCATCATCATTGCCTAAGGAGTTCTCAAGGACCATTTGAAGGATTATGATCCACGATTCACAAAACAACCCCAAAGATCACACAAAGCCTAATACATTATCCTCTAAACACTTAACCTTTTCCATTAAACTAAATAAGCATAAAATAATAAATAAACTAAACATCTCAAAATGGCCCCAAACTTTTTATACAAGAAGGTAATGACATAAAACAACACCAAATAAAATTTCATGAATTTTGGAAATATATTTTATTTTCTAAAAATCATGGAAGATGCATTTTCAATTAAAGATGGTATTTTTAAATCATGCAAGAACTACTCAAAATCAAAGTTTCAAAATTTTCATGGATACACATACTTGATGGAAAGGTCACACAAAAATTTTCGAAGTTTTAAACAAGCATTTGAATTTCTATGAATTTTGCAAGATTGGTCACTATTCATCATAAACATAAATTGATAAAACAAATTAAAACAGAAAGCGGACGCCCGGGCGAATCGGCCGACTCGCCCGGCCGCCCAAATAGATCGGGCCCGAGAACGCGAAAGTAGGCCCAGCCAGCGGGAGCAGAGCTCCCGACGCCGACCAAAGGGCGGCCACGACCGGCGCTTAGCTTCATGGCCGCGAGGTATCCGGCGGCCGGACTGGCCCTACAAGACCCCCTCGACCCTACGCACGCTGATGGCACCCTAAACTCGATACCTAGGACATCTGCGGCTCCATCACCGGGCGGCCATGGCGGCCGGGCGAACGCAAAAACGGCGGAGGGGCTCGGCCGGAGCTATTCGGCGAGTTCGAGCTCAGCGTTCACTCCGTGACGCCTAGCGACCAAAATACCCTACTTAATCGAGCCAAAACGACGCCCTAGCGGACACGCGGCATCGCCGCTGGCGCTGCCACGCTGAACTCGCCGTGACGGGGTGTTCCCGCCGTGCGCGGTGCGGGAAACGGAAAGCGGACGACATGGGCATGACTAGAAGCTCACCACGAAGACGATGCTCGCGACCGGTTTAGACGGGGACGGGCGGAGGTGGTCCGACGGCGGAGCGCTATGGCGGGCGGGCGGCGGATACGGTGGCAAGGTCGGTGTTCGGCGGATCTGCGGGGCAAACATGAAACGGTCGAGCCGACCATGACCAATACATCGAGGCGAAGCAAGGACGCAAAGAAAACCTTCACGAAGATCATCACCCGAGCCGGGCAACGGGCGGGGTGCGTTGTGGCGGCGTGGCTACGGCCGTAAGGAAGACGACGGCGCGAACGTGATTCCGGTGGGCTTAGGGCGACGCGAGTGGGTTCGGGGATGCATAAGGGAGTTGCGCGGCCCGGTGGTGTGGTTAATTTTGGCGGTGGGTGTTCGACGGCGGCGACATGGCGTGGCGTGGCGCAGAGCACGCCGGGTGGCGGCGGCAAACGAGATAAGGACGGGGTGGCTCTCCTTCTAATGGGACGGCGGCATGCGAACGGGGCGAGGACACGGAGAAGCTCGCGGCGACACGTCCCAATAGGAGCTGGCACGCGCGGGCGGCCCGAAACGACGAGAAGGACGTCGACGCGGACGCCGGCAAGCAACGCGTGGCACTCGCCTCGTTTCCCTTCCCGATCTACATTGTAGCACCCAAACCCTAATTCGAATTTGTCAAATTACTCTCAAAATTTGAACTGCACTCAAAAATCTCCAAGAATGAGATTTGCTCAACTTTTCAAGATCTACACATTTCATAAAAGAAGCATCTTCAAATTCGGCCTCGAAATAGGACTTCTTGAAAAGGGGTCAAAAAGGAAGAAATTTAAATTCAAAATTACTTTTAAAATTACACAAAAACTTGAAAAACTTTGTACACCTCTTTTTGTACAACAAAACAAGATCTTCAAACTAGCTTTTGAAAGTTTTGTCAAATTTGGCTTAGATTTTGAAATATGGAAAAAGGGGGTAAAAAAGGTTTAAAAACTAGGGTTTTTGAAATCCAATTCAAAAAAAAATTTGATAAAATTTCAAACCATCAAGATATAAATATAAAAACAATCAATCCAAACCATAATTGAGATCAAACACATGTGATCAAAATAAAATCACTCTAAAACTCTAAAGCACAAATAATTGCTAAATAAATAAACTTATTTTAATTAATGCATATCAAGGTTCACTAATAGGTATGCTTTACAATGCATATGATGACATGATCAAAATTTTAATTGGTCATTAACATCTAGGATGTTACATTTCTTCTTCTTTTTCTTCTCTCTTTTTTTTTTGGAGAGGAGGGCATCATCAAGTACCCATTGTTTTATTGCGGACATTTGTCCATTTTTTTAACTCTCCTTTATTCTTTTTCTTTTTTTTAGGGAGGTAGGCTCTACTCGCCCGTAGGACACTTGTCCATTTTTCATCTCCCCTTTCTTCTTTCTTTCTTTCTTTCTTTTTTTTTGACTATACAGCCCAAGCCTCTTTTTGCAATAAACTTGTGGAGAGATAGAAACAAGGATAAAGGAGCTTTATGAGATGTGGGCTAAGTGGATATGTGTGGGGAATATTTTTGGTTGCTCTCTCCTAGGGTAGGAGTAGAACATTTTTGGTGGATCTATTGTGGATGTTTGGTGGATGCGTACTTCTAGGTAGAAGTAGCATAAGTGCAAGTGGAATAGAGTGGAGTGGAGTGGACTGTGTGCATGAGTAGCAGTATGACAAGTTTCAAAGGGTCAACAAAGATTGACCAAACTCAATACAAAGTAAGCAGCCTATATATATCAAAAGGGTTTTTCCTAATCTAAGAAGCATGTATATATGGTTGTGGTAGGAATCAACACTCATCATACAGAACTCATCATGTGCACTTTTAATTTTCAAAAGATAAATCTCGAACTCTAGTATCACTAGGAGTAAGATAAATAGCGACTCAAACTTTCATATATCATATCCGTCAATTACCTAGACTTTAGAGCAAACAATTGCTACCCACAGGTTTTCAGGTTCGAGCAAATATCAAGTCAAAGGAGTTGCATTAAAAGCTCGAGAGAAATTAAGCTTGAAAGGTAGGTACTTGAAAGGAATTACGACGAGCAACTATTCATCATCTCCATGACTAGAGATTATCTTCAGAGTTTATTTTATTCTCACACTCTAATAAAGACTCTTTAATAAAGACTATATAGACTCTTTTTTATTTGGTTATTTTGGTTATCCATCTTTTTATTTCTTTCTAATAAAGCAAACAAATCTAGCTAATATTAAATAAGATAGGAGAATACTTATCCGGATACATGGGGGTTGCACTCCCCAAGCTAGATGTTGACATAGTCTTCAATGTTCTTGATGGTAGGAAGTAGAGGTAGATAGTGATGGTGGGCTTATCGATCTTCTTCAATGATGGAAGCCATGTGTGTTATGTCTCTCTTCCATTGAAATCCTGGCTGAACTTCGGATAGACAACAAAGCTAGTGGAACTTGATTAAGCGTTAGGGGTTAGCCACGTTGCTTTTGTCTGCACTGGGAATCTTTCAAGTAGCATTAAATATTTTTTGATTTCCTATGCGAGAAAAGGATGATGATGCAAGCATATTTATTTTATTTTTATCCCACCATAGTAAATATCCTTGTGGGTTGTTACACGCCACAAAATTACTCATATGGGGCTTAGAGTTTTTTTTTGTATGCAACAAACAAATATTTTTATTTTCTTTTCTAATGCAGTGCTTGTGTTGTAATGTAAATATGCTAAAGGAAAATGATTATGCAATGCAAGGAAGTAAATATGCTATGCACTAAATATGGATAACTACCGATCTTACCTTTCGGCGAGGGTTCAGTGTTTTAAGTCCTCTCGAATAAGACTTCTTACCTCGTGTATTATTTCATCTTGATAGTCATACTCGGATAGTGAAGGATGGTGTCACCCATGTTCTTTCTTTGGTCTCAAGAGTTGGAGATGAGCATGGGCGTAGGCAGCATCTTGTTTAGTGTGCATGCTCGTAAGATATTCGGTTGTTGAATTTTGGAGAGATCTGATAGACTTCTCCACCTTTTTGCTCAAAGTGTGTCCTACTTGCAAAGTGAAGGTAGAGATCAAGTGCATGGGCTCTGTTGGTGGGAAAACACCAACGAGAACCAAAACCATCGGCACATTAAACAAGATAGAGTTGATTTCTTATATGCTTTGGTTAGTCCTAACTTGGGTGACAAGATCATAAGATTGAGCATGAATGTTGCGATTAAAACTTTTGGCAGATTGAAACAAACTCCTTGACTCTTGGAAGGGTTTTCTTATTTATACATGATGTATCAAATGCATGATTATGATTATCTTCTTCCAAAGCAAGGTGTGCAACATTCCGACTTACATGATTAGGACTATGAGATCAAGAGAGTGGTGATAGGAACAATTAAAGAAACAAAACAAGTTGATTCTTTATTTATGAACAAGCCATAATTAAGGTAAAGCTTAATTAATGACAACTTACCTCAAGATGTTACCTTACTATTGGAGTGTGACGGCGTAACACCTTGTGGTGGTCCTTTTCTTACCTTTCGAAGCTTTTTCTTCTTTGGCCTCTTGTGTATCTTGTTCCTCACTTTTCTCCTTTATTGCATCGTCCTTTCTTTCTTATTGTTTAAATTGCTCTTGGACCTTTTTTGCTCCTCTCATGATTTTATTCCTACGGTATTAGTTGACAACACATACCCGAAGGAATATACAAGTACTTTTAAACAAGGGTAGAATTGTCATGGAGCTAAAGGTAGCTTCTATGCTAGAAAAAGTTTTGGTTGGATATTTTACTCGAGAATTTGTTCACTATTACTTTTTTCTCTAATGGGTTAGTTTTATTTTATATCTTAAGTTTGATTTTGATGTATGACATTTATAACCATTCAAACTTAGAGAGACAAAAAGTAATAGTGAGTAGGGGATTGCAAACCCGGTGTGTCGAGTGGCGGAACTTGAGAAGAGGGAGAGATTTGTCGGATCATCTTGTATAGGAATTGGCCTTCCTCCCCAAGCTCGAGTCTTCACACACTCGACACTTTAAGTGTGAATGCTAAATCATCCCTAATCGTGTGTTGCAATCACCATGTCCTTAGATGTTGTTCATCCTTTGTTCCCGCAAGGTTAGTGACCGAGAATACCCGAAGGAACTTGTCCTAGGAACATGTTGTTGTTTTCTTTTAGCATGAGCTTTCCTGTGCTCGATTTTTTTTAGTAGAACATAAGACAAAGGTTGTATCAAATATGAGATTTATATTCAC
Source organism: Hyparrhenia diplandra (assembly GCA_015847255.1). Lineage (NCBI taxonomy): Eukaryota > Viridiplantae > Streptophyta > Magnoliopsida > Poales > Poaceae > Hyparrhenia > Hyparrhenia diplandra. Next base: position 320,817 of record JADLZK010010236.1, on the reverse strand, counting down.
TTACCTGTCTTTGATGTTCTTGTGGCCCATTGCTTTGTCCATCCAATTACATTGAGTGATTACTTTTTGTGATCATGTTGTATGGCACTCTCCTTTATCGAATAGACATAGCATAGACTCTTTTTTTGCAAAATATTAGTAGACACATACCCGAAGGAATACAACAAGATTGAAGTAGGGTTGTGTCCAAAGTTTATATTATTTCATCTATGCTAGTTGTTGGCGGTCATTATCGAGTATATTATACCGCCAACCTTTATCCAATTCATGAGAAAGGAGCAAACTTATGTTACATATACCTTTACTTCTAACCTAGTTCCACTTGTATTCGTAGAAATTATGTTTTGCGGTATAAGAGTGGAAACAGTGTATGAAGTCGCCAAATAAGTTCGAGAAGCGCATTGAATAAAAGACGCCAAGGAAAGGATCAAACAAGAGGACCAAACTCCGCACGAATTCAGCCCATGCACCAAAGATAGGCCCAACATATGAGGGCCCAAATGCGCAACAAGGGGAGAAGGCCGGGGCCAGGAGGCCCAGCCAGGGGGGCGGCCGGCGCCTTCGCGGCGGCCGGCTCAAATTTTAAGCCCTCTGTTCCCGCCCTTTCTCTGGCGGTATGGAGGCGATCTTTACGCTGGCGGTTGCATGCGGTGCAAACTTTCGTTCCCGCCAAATTGCCCTCGAAGCAAGGAGCACCCTCCATTTCCCTCCTCCTCTCCACTATATAAAGAGGGGCACTCCTCCCTTACACACACACACACACAACACATTACACATTGTTACATCCTCACCTTGAGCTCTACTCTCTCCACTTCATTAGTTTAGTAGTAGGATTCGAAAGTTAGGCAAAGCTTCAAGGAGGGCTTGTCTCCTTGGAAGGATCTTTTGGTAATTTACTATGAAGTTCTTTCCTTTATTCAAGTCTCATTATTTATATCGCAATGCATATGAACTAGAGTATAGTTATCCTCATGTTATATTCATATTGTGCCAAGTAGAGTATAGTTAGTATGATGTGATAATTAACATGACTAACTTTAGGCTAATTGAATCATATATCGTTCTTGGAACGTAGTAGAACTAAGCTCGGGTGATGGTGCGTGTTGGGGAGGGCGACCCTCGCCCGGCCCCGGCAGCCCCCCGCGGGCCTCACCACGGGGGCCAAGAACTAATCTCCGTTAACATATTGGGAAGTCTTGCGGGATCGGCAAGCGGAGGACCCTCCGCGAAGACACGAACGGCGGCGTCACCACCCTCCGTCGAGGGCGGCCCCTGGGCGGGCATTCGGCCGGGGCATATGACGGCCCCCCGCGACGTAGGGAGCGCCGGCGGGGGTCTTCCCAAGTGGCGCGAACCCAAGCAACGGGAAAGGCCGGGCGGAGGGACCCCTCCGGAACTGCCCCCTCCGCAGATGCACGGAACCGGCGGCTTGCATGAGGAAACCCTACACCCCCAGGCGGGAGAAGTCATGCGTGTATTTCCCGTCTTCGACCTGTGACGAATAGTTACTAGCTTGCCCTTGTAAGGGCCCGGTTAAAGCGTGTGTTCTCCTACCTACCATGTACCAAATTGTAAATCAGCCCCTCGACCCTTTGAATTCCTATAAATACCGAATGCGGGCACAAGGAAAGGGATCGGTTGTTGGCCGGTTTAAGTGCCATTTGCTCGTTTTATTACACCCACGTCTCGCCTTACGCGCCGTCTTATCCCTCCTCCTTCGGAGGCCGGGCGCCCTCTCGTCGCCTCGACCCTCGGCAACTCCGGCGAAGGTCGAGGCGGACCGGAGGCCGCTCCGCTCCCCGTTTGTGTTCTCGACTCACCCCGTGGGAAGCCCTCGCCCCCCTTCCGCCCCCCTCCGGGAGCGAAGGCTAAGGGGCGGGAGTGATCCCACCCGGTTGGCGCCGGCCGTGGGGGCCGACACAAAAAGTCCAAAGCCATGCCGGTCACCCGCCCGAACCGAAGCCCGTCGCCGCGGCCGGAACAACTCCGCCCGAAGGGGACCCCCAGATCAAACCCATCAAGCGCCGGCATGCGGCCACGCACCTGGCAGCTCAGCGCCCGGGCTGCGGGAGCCGGAGGGCCCGCCATCCCGGAACCCCGGTCATCCCGATATCGGAGGTCACCAGGGAAGAAGGCCATGACGCCCGGCAAAGGCGGCGCTCCGCAGGCCGACGGACGTGGTCCGCAACCGGTGGCGCGAATGTCTCCGCCTCGGCGAACCCCTACGGATCCGCCGGAGGGCTCCTCGAAAGTGCTACGTAAGATGAAGAGGAGGAAACCGAGCAAGGCGGCGCAGCACTAGAGGCCCTCCAAGCCCGGATCGCGAAAAGAGGAGGTTGCCGCAGGCCCTAGATCGGAGGCGGCGCTGCGGGCCGCCAGGAACAGGCCGAAGCCGCCAGGACCGAAATGGGCATGGATCAACCAAGAAGCTCGGCTGTGCAAGAAGTCAGCGGGGGAGGGCAGCCGCAACCCGGTAATCATCCGCAACCCCCGCTCAGGGGCAAGCCCCACCTCCGCCAACCCCACCACCACCTCAACGAGAATCAACCACCGATTACAACACCCGCAATCCTCAACCCTCCGCGCCGCCAACCTGTACCCCTCCATGCCCATCGGGGCATCGGCCGCCACGCTCGAGCGCACCTCCGCAAAATCATCATTACGACCCCAAATCCCCACTCTCCTCGCCCTTCGGATCGCGGAATGGCCTCCCAGATACGACCACCAAGCACTTGCCAAGATACAACGGGGCCTCCGACCCCCCATAGATTCGTTATGAGCTCTGGCAGCGTACGTGGAAGCCGCGGGAGGAGATCACTCCACAATGGCCAAGTCATTTGTGATCATCGCAAGAGGAGTGGCTCGCCTTGGTATCAGCACGCCCCCCAACTCAATCCGGGCTGGTCCGACCTTCGCGACGCCCTTCGGCGCAAATTTCAAGGGAGTTGACTCGAACTCATCAACAAAGACCGAAGTTGCTTTAACGTGGTGCGAAGCCAAATGAGCCCCTACAAGAGTGGTGGCGGAGGTTTCTCCAAACCAAGGCCAGACCGAGGGGTCTCCGACCGTAGCGTCATTATGGCGGTGGTCTCTTGCATCCGCCCGGGCCCATGTCATTCAAAGATTGAGCGGAGGCAGCCGAAGACCCTAAGCGGAGCTACACGAGATAATGGACAAGTCTGCAGAGGCGATAATGTTTGACAAAGCGAAGATAGAGGCTTTCCGACCTCCGCCATATCGGCACCACCACAACGACCACCACGTCATGGACAACCACCCAAGACCGGAGGCCGTCCGAGTCGGCACCATCGCCAACAACCCCCGCCCGCGGCAAAAACCCACCAACCACCCCCTAGGCAAAACTACCCACCAAGAACCCCCTGCACCGAACCCAAACACACCAACATGAGGCCTCCGCAAAAAACAACCCTACTGCCATTCTCATGGAGAGGGCAAAGGCCATTACACCAAACAATGCCCATATTTCGCCAAGGGGAAAGAGGCGATGGACGGGGAGCTCGCCCAAAGCCCGCAGAGGCAAGTTAACCACACAAGAAAACCAGCAAGCACCCACTCCAACCACTACACTTTCACCCCCTTCGACTATGGAATCCCGGCACATCCGGGCTTCCACTACCCGGCTTTCCACTCCGGCACCTTCGGCCCGAGCGGCCCTAAGCGTTACTACCGGAAGAGTATCGGTTCACACCCCCCCTTAGCCTCCGCAACCAAGCTATCACAACCAAGCCCTACCACCTCCACCTCCGCCACCCGCACCACCTTCGACCCGGCAACACCCGGTCAAGCAAGAAATCCGGACAATCGTCGGCAAGCCCAACTCATCTTACGGGGTCATCCTCGCTATCACGGGGGCTCCAACGAGGACCACGGCAACAACAAACGCGGAAAGGGAGCACTATCGGAGGGTCCATCATGTGGGTGCGGAGGGGCCTCACGTAAACAGCCCGCCGGTCCCACATTCCGATCACCTTCAATGCCGGCGACATGAAGCTCGAGACTACCCTCACACCGATCGATGGTCATCGACACCAACATCGAGGTCGGATCGTTACTAGGATCCTAGTAGACACGGGCAGCTCCGCGGTTATCTTGTTCGCATCCACCTTCGACAAAATGGGCCCGGGCGGGACATGTTACAACCAAATAGGCAATCCCTCTTCGGGCCGGAGGCCGGCAAGTTGGGACCATCGGAAAAATCACCTTACCGGTCTCCTTCGGGAAGAGCCCATTCACCGATCGAAAAACATAACCTTCGACGTGGTCGACCGTACTACAACTACTACAACGCCATTTTCGCCGCGGAGTCACCAACGCGTTCGACGCGGTCCTCCACCCGAGTTATCTCTCGCATGAAGATGCCCTCCGTCGGCGGCATAATTGCCGTGTTCGGAGACCGCACCACCGCAAAGAAGAAACGCGGAGGGGGCTGTCGCCGACCGGCAACGCGAACGCGTACACAACCTAGAACAAGAACTGCAGGGGCCAAGAGAGACAGCCGGAAAGGCGGCGCGGAGCCCCCGCGAGCACTACCGGCGGAAGAAACGAAGAAAGTCGGGCTTTTAGCTTTGATCCCGATAGAGAAGTAACCATATCCGCACTCCTGGACCCGGACCTCAGGCGTAGAGCTCTTGCAAGGCCTCCGAGAGAACTCCGATGTGTTTGCACGGTTCGCGAAGATTTCTGAGGTGTTAGCCGTGACCTCATCGAGCACCACCTCAACATAAGACCGGACGCCACTCCGTAAAGCGAAGCTTCGCAAAATGTCGACGAGAGAAGAGTAGCGCGGCGCAGCGAGGTAAACCGCCTTCTAGACGCTGAGGTCATCCGCCCGGGTCAAATACCCCACTTGGTTATCCAACGTTGTCATGGTGAAAAAAGCAAGCCTTAGCAAAGACAAAGCGGAGCCCACCGGATGGAGGATGTGTGTGGATTTCACCAAACTGAACAAAGCATGCCCGAAGGACGATTTTCCCCTCCCGAATCGGCTCTCGGTCGGCCTAAGCGGCCGGTGAAAGGTTGTCCCTCCCGGATCAAGTTTCTCGGGATACCACCAAATTTGGATGAACCAGGCGGATGAAGACAAGACAAGTTTCATAACCCCCCTTCGAACTTACTTTGCCGGAGAATGGCCGGCCTACGCAACGCCGGCTCGTCCCCGCGCACGAATGGCAAATGAGGTGTTCGGAGACGACAGGCGCCATCTCAGCCCTACGTCGGCGACTTGGTAGTCCAAAGTAAGTTAAAGGAAGACCACATCACGGACCTCCAAAGGACCTTCGTCAAACTGCGCGAAGCCGGGCTCAAACTCAACCCCGCCAAGTGTGTATTTGGAGTAAGCAAGGGCAAGTTACTTGGGCTGCCTCAGATACGTAAAAGGAATAGAGGCCAACCCTTCAAGATCGCAGCAATCACCGCGATGGAACCTCAGGAACAATCGGTTCGAGAGACTAGCGGGACGCCTCGCCGCCCTTAGCGGTGTTCATCTCGTGTCAGCCGAGCGAGGGTTACCATTCTTCCAAACTCTAAAGGAAACAGACCCATTCGGTTTGGGGGCCTCCGCAACAAAGCCTTTGAAGACCTCAAGCGGTACCTCAAAAACCTTACCACCCTCGCCACACGGTAACCGGGCGAAGGACTCCTTCTCTCGTCGCCCGCGCCGCCACATGCCGTCGGCAAGCGGTGCTCGTCAAAGAAGTGAGCGAAGGGCACCGGTCCGTGCAAATCCCGTCTACTATGTCTCCGAAACCCTCGAAGGGCCCAAGCTAAATTACCGCGAGCTGGAAAAGGTAGCCTACGCAGCGATCATGGCAAATAAAAAAACTCAAGCACTACTTCCGGGCACATGAGGTCACCATACCTTCGAGCTTTCCCCTCGATAACATATTGAAACCCCGTGGATTGGGCGTGAATAGCGAAGTGGGCGGCCGAGATCGGAGACCACGCAATCAGATTCGTCGGCAGAACGGCCATCAAGTCCGCGAGCCCTAGCGGATTTCCTAGCGGTGGACACGACACATACAACCAAGCGGTGAACTTGGACCCGATTTGGACAGACACACCGACGGAGCCTGGGGGGCACGCTGGGCCGGCATCGCGGCCATCATCACTTCACCCTCCGGAGTCAAGGCGAGATATCTTTGCCGGGCTAGAATTCCAAAGCACAAACAACACGCGGCGGAATACGGGCGGTGCTCTTGGCACTAAACAAGCTCCGGCCATGTCGTATGCGAGGGCCATCATCAAAACCGACTTCGGAGGTGGTCTCGAAACAAGCCGAGAAGGACAACAAAGCCAAGCACCGGAGCTGCAAAAATACCTCGCAAGGCTAAGGAAAACGGAGGCCTTCTTTCTCGGCATCACAACCAAGACCATATCCGGTAGGGACAACGGCGAAGCCCGACGAGCTCATGAAGGCGCGTCCCGGCGGAGCAACTCCCACGGGGCGTGTTCTTGAAATCTGCGTAGCCCAGCGATTCAAGATGGCGACCAACCCCGAAATCGGTCGGCGCCATTCACGGCGAAGATTGGAGAGCCCCAATCATTGCATTCATCAAAGGCCTCTTGAGCCCCAATCCAAGGAAGAACAAAAAGGGTTGAGCGAGAAGGTCCGAGGCTACCGTCTAGTTGACAACAAAGCTTGTACAAGGCATCCGTAACGCTCCATGGCTAAAATGCATATCTACTGGCGCGGCTGCGCCATCCTAGCGGAGATCCACGAAGGCATCTGCGGCTCGCACAACGGCCCCGGCGTTAGTGGGAAAGGTGTTCGAGCAAGGGTTCTATTGGCCCACCGCACTCAATGACGCCCGCAACCGGGTCAAACCGCTGCGAAGGATGCCGGTGACGACCCACCACTCCAACAGGCGGGGGCTCCGACAACCCTCATCGCCCCACATGGCCCCTTCGGCGATGGGCGATAGACCTTATCGGTCCAATGCCGCCCGGCTCCGGGAACCTTAAGCCCGCGCGGTAGTGGCGGTCGAATACTTCACCAAATGGATCGAAGCCCGCCCTCTCGCAAGCATAACCTCTCACTCACACAAAAGTTCTTCGCGGCCCGATCGTGCGCTTGAACCCCCATGAAGCATAACGATCGATAACGGCACCCGGTTTGATAGCGAAGGCTTCAAACGATTACGCCATCAAATAGGCACCAAGATACACTTCGCCTCCGTGAGGCACCCCAATCAAACGGCCTCGTAGAAAGGGCCAATGGCATAATCCTCGCGGGTATCGGCGCGAAGGTCCACGCGAAACCAAGAGGAAAATGGGCGGAGGAGCTCACTCCGGTGGTATGGTCACATAACACCTCCGAAAGCCGTGCGACCAAATTCACGCCCTTCAAGCTCTGTTACGGAGAAGAGGCCGTCCTCCCAAAGAACTGAAGCACGCGTCGCTAAGGGTCTGTGGCGAAGCCCCCGAAAAGAAGAAGCGTCGCGAAGGACCTCCTCGAAGAAACAAGAAACTTGGCCATCCTCAGCCTCCACGCATACCAGGAGACCACAAGATGGAGGAACAAGAAGCTCGGCCTCCGCGACGATCTCCGTCGGAGACTTCGTCTGATCGAGCGGAACGCGAAGATGGTCGGCAAGTTCATGGCCAAGTGGGCGGGCCCATACCTCGTCACTAAGTCCACAAGACCCGGCTCCTTCCACCGCAGATCTCGAAGGCCATGATCTCCCCACACATGGAACGTCGGCGACCTCCGCAAGTACTACCCCTAGCGGTGCAATGTACGAGGCACTCGCGAGTTGTATGGGGCTCCGCTCATTTTGCCATTTCATTTTTCTCTTCCTAAACTTAAGATCATGAACAATGCGGGCTGCACTCTTTTTTCCTTGCGAAGGGCGCGAGGTTTTTTTAACGAGGCGGTACCAATATCTAATATATGCGGTTAGTTACCCCCACATCGGAGAAAGGTGCAACGCAAATGCAAAGATCGAAAGGGGCTGGTGGCGCCAACCAGCCCTCATCGGCGCGAGGTAATCGGATTGCCCACGCCGGGAGGAGCAGCGCAAGGCTGCACCCCGCCTCGGTCAAACCAACAAAAACACTCCTTACTCTAAATTATGTTAAGCCGAGCGCCCCGGCACCTCCGCCTGGGGGCTCGCAATAAGACGCCCCCAGCTCTCAGTATGAGACCAGCGGAGGCGACAAAAAGTCGGGCGCCCGCACCTCCGCCGAGGCTCGCAATGAAGACGCCCGCGCTCTCCGAGTATGAGACCAGCGGAGGCGCACAAAAGCCGGGCGCCAGGCACCTCCGCCGGGGGCTCGCAATGAAGACGCCCCCGCGCTCTCCGACTATGAGACCCGCGGAGGCGCACAAAAAATCGGCGCCCCGGCACCTCCGCCAGCTCGCAATGAAGACGCCCGCTCTCCCGAGTATGAGACCCGCGGGGGCACAAAGTCGGGCGCCCGCACCTCCGCCTGGGCTCGCAATGAAGACGCCCCGCGCTCTCCGAGTATGAGACCCGCGGAGGCGCACAAAAGTCGGGCGCCCTGGCACCTCCGCCAGGGGCCCGCAATGAAGACGCCCGCGCTCTCCGAGTATGAGACCCGCGGAGGCGCACAAAAGTCGGGCGCCCTGGCACCCCCGTTAGGGGCTCGCAATAAAGACACCCCCGCGCTCTCCAAGTATGAGACACGCGGAGGCGCACAAAAGCCGGAAGCCCTGGCACCTCCGCCAGGGGCTCGCAGCAGGTACTTCCGCCACCCCTCGAAGTCCGGCCCCACGGGGGCACGACAGAAATCGGAAGACAGGTACCCTTCGCCAGGGGCTCAGCAACAAAAATACCACCACCGACCAAGAACAAGACCTCCGCCGTACAGCCTTAACACCACCACCCACCAAGGACAAGACCTCCGCCGTACAAACCATAATCACAACAAGCACTTATGACATCCGCCCAACGCCAGGAGCACCCCCCGCCCCCAAGAAGCACTATAAAACCAAACCCCCCACGAATCCCATGTTAGGAAGAGAGCGACCATCGACCCACGAGGCGCCACCATGCTAACACCCATAGCCAAACCCCGATCCTATAGAGCGAGACGCCAGGATACCTCCGAAACCCACACCTCCCAACCCAGCGAAGGCACCACAATGGAAAATGTAAACGGACCCCAACCCCCAGAGGCGGGCCCGCAAAGTGCAATGAAGAGCAACAAATCTGAGATGCCCCGAGGCAAAATAAACATCCAAACCCCGCAAACCAACAAAGACCAAATGCGCGACAAACTAGAGCATTTCGGTACTCCGCAACCCCCTACGCCCGGCCGCCCGGGAGCACCTCGCGCGGGACCCGGCCAACTTCGGAGCGGTGACTCCTGCGAAGGGGATACCACAATGGAGAATGTAACATCCTCCCGTGGGCAACTCCACCAAAGGAATCAAAGTCCGAAGGGGGTAGGTCGCGACCACGAACACGAACGCGAAAAGCGGCGGCTGCGACAACCCGCAAGACCGCCATTCAACAAGGATGGGCGTGCACAGGGCGCGAGGACCCACCCCGCAAGCCACCTGCCTCGCAAAGAGTCCCACCAAGGCCAGGGGACCGTCCGCACCCAAGTCTCCGAACGATGAGTCGTGGCGCCCGCGGAATCACAAGGGCGCACCCTCGCACCAACTTCAAGCTTCAACAGGGAACCCTGTGGGCCGAAAAGACCCTCCGCGTCCCAAAAGAACTTTGTAACGAAGACCGCAATAAAAATCAACGAGTACCACTTGGTCAAGCAAACCTCCGCAAACGCCGAAAGTCTCGCACTAAGGAAAACGAGGGGACGCCTGTCTATCGCGGCTACCTTCGCAAAATGCGCGAGCCTCGCACTAAGATGAGGGCGCCGCCATGTCTATCGCGGGTACCTTTCGCAAAACGCGAACTAAGCACTAAGGAAAATAGGGGACGCTTGTCTATCGCGGCTACCAACAAAAACGCTACTGAGTCTCGCACTAAGGAAGATACGGGGCGCCACAACTGTCTCGCGGCTACCTTCGCAAACGCGCGAGTCTCGCACTAAGGAAAAGGGGGGGCGCCGCTGTCTACCGCGGCTACAGCCAAAAAACGCGCGAGTCTCGCACTAAGTGAAATAAGGGGCACCGCTTCACGCGACTACCTCACGAAGAGCACCACTACCACTTGGTACATGCAACACAAAAACAACTCTTTGCAAACATACCGCATCCATTACATTACGAGGAAAGTTACACGGCCCTCCAGCGTTGGAAAGCCCGTGAGCCTCCGCACACACATCCTCAGCCTACAGAGGCCACGACCCCATACAAGATGGCCTTAACCAACACCTTCGCTACGCTCCACAAACTCCTCTACATCCACCACCTCCACCACCGGCTCTTGGTGAGTCGCGCGGCTCCGGTATCACAGGCTCCGAAAGAACAAGCGGAAGTTCACCCCGTAGCACTCGATGCCGGTATACCCTCCGCATGTCGCTCCACTCGAAGCCCACATCCTCCTGCTTTGGAACAACGACTCGGCCTCCGCGATCGACCCAACAAGCCGCTTGCCCAAGTCGCGATGGCTACGGCTTCATCGTCCTCAATATCATCCTCCGCCAAGGCAGCTGGCGCCGGCTCTGAAAAGTACCCGTTCCACTTGACGGTTTGTCAAGTCATGGGACCGCCAGAAGGCCTCCGAGGCCTGATTGGCTACATCGTACTTCGAACCCTGCCCCACCAAAACCGCTCGAAGGGCCAGCCCGGGGAACTGCTGCATGGCATGAACCCAGGTCTCCCCTGAAATGAACACATCTTGGCGATTCATCATCAGCGGAACCACGTTAAGCACCCTCGCGTAGGCCCCACGGGTACTGCGGCGAACAACGCAAATCATCAAACGCGGTTAGCCCCAACCCCAAACGCAATCAAGCTACGAAGGTGCACGGACACAACGGAAACGCACAATCAAGTAACAATGAGAATGTAGCGAAGCCCCTAAAACTCAATTCATCATTCAACTTAAAAGCCCGAAGGCCAAGAAGTTTCACACCACATGATTGTCTCGCCTAGGAAAGAATAAACTCCGGCGCAATCTAAGGAGCCCTAAGCTACCTGCGTGTCGGAGGCCCGCGGCGGCATCGGCGGCCGGGAGGGTCCTCGGAGGGCATGGAGGGGCGGAGCGGGCTCAGGGCTCGGGGGGCGGAGGCGGCTGTCTGGAGATGTGCGGAGGAGGGGAGGGGGCTGCGGCTCCGGAGGCGGGGGCCGGGAGACGGGATGGCGGCGGCGGCTTCGGCCGCGGCGGAGGCACCCGAATCGCCGGGGAGCGACCACGGCACCTCAACCCGTCGGCGGCTTGTATCTCCTCGGAGCAGCCGGCTGGGGAGCCCCCTCCGCTCGAAGGCGGCGGCGGCAGCGACCTAGACGACACCAAGTCAGCACACAAGACGGCGAAGTAGCGGCAAACAAAGAGGGAAAAGCGAGCAGGACAACAAAAGCAAACAAGTGACCAACCTTCACGGCGGATCAGCCCGAAAACTCGAGCAAGCTCCCGCCCTCCGCCGCCCGAAGCGCTTGATGAAGGCTGTCGCAAAGCGCTTCACGTCCCGCTCCTCCGCTGAGGCCCTAACCTCGTCGGGGCCGGGGAAGTGGCGGTCCGGGCCTCGACAACGGCTCCGTCGCGCGCAATCCCGGATGGCGAAGGGCCCCCTCGAAGGCGACCGCGGCGGTGCTGGCTCCCGAAGTCCGCCGCGCGAGGCCACCACCTTCGGCGGCTCCCACCTCCTCGGCGCATCCAGGGCGCCAACAAGGGGCAGGTCGGGGTCGGCGGAGCAGCGGAAGAAGCGGCCCCGACTCCGCCCAAGAACGCGTCAAGCGCCGCCTTGAAGGCCTCCGCCTCCGCATACCAGGACAGCTCAAGATCACCGAGCCCTCTTCAGCCGCCGCCACCTCCGCCTCCCCGCTGCTGCGGACCTCCACGCCTCAGCGTCGGCGCTCATTCTCCCGCCGGAGAACCCCGCACCCTCCTTAAGGTCCGCCACCTCCCTCCCGAGGGCGCTCCGCCTCATCAATAGCCGCCTTCGGCTCCCGGGCCTCCCGCCGGCTCTCCTTGAGCTCGCTAGAGGCCTTCCTCAGGCGGCGTCGGTGGTCGACGGAGTCCCAGCCCTCCGCGGATGGCCGCCCCCGCGCCAACACTAGCAACTCCGAGGTCTTCACCTTGATATCCTCATGGATATCAAGCGAGGAGCGGTTAAGCCACACTGCATCTCACGCCTCCGGCAAAGCACACGATCGAAGAGCGCCCAATCATCCTCCGCTCAACCTCCGGCCGGCGAAGGGGTGTCGCTGAGTCGAGTGATGTGCGGCTCCACGTCGACATCATCGATGCCGATCGTCTCCGCCACATAAGGCAGCGAGGAGGGGCCTCCGCTCCCCAAAGGGCCTTCCCACTCCCGGAGAGGGCCTCGGAGGTCGTCAAAATCTCACCCCGCCCCACCGCGTGGCACCGCCCGATAGGGCGGGGCACCCGGCGTGCTCGTGCGTGAGTCACAACGGACTTGCTCCACGCCGCACCCCCTCGCCACCGCCGTCCCCACGTCCCCCTCCTCCTCTTCGGAGGGCCCGCCGCCACGGCTCCTCTCGACCTCCCTCATAGTCGGGCCGTCGTCGGAGGCCTCCTCCTCCCGCGTCGCGCCTCCTCGATCGCCTCGGCGTCCGCTCCCGCGTCCTCCGCCTCATCCTCATCGTCGGAGATAAGGAAGCGGCCGAGGTCAGTAACCCGAGACCCGCCGGCCCCGAAGAACCCGCCCCCTCTGAGCGACGGGTGGGGGGCGGAGGGCCGGCCCCCGCTTGGCGGGGCTCGGGGTGGGGCCGGCGGCGTCTGGCCTTGCGGACCCCGCTTCTTCCTCCCCCCATCCATGGGCGTCGGCACCGGCCTCGGTCGGCCCGGTCCTCGTGGCCGACTCCGGCGGGTCGAACCCCGTTCACCGGCGACGGTCGGCGAGGCGGCGCGGATCCGCGGACCTCCGAAGCCTCCAACTTTCCAATAAGGAAGTCGGAGCAGGCGGTGGCCTCCGCCATCACCAGCCGGGCGAACTCCACCTTATCACCCTTCGCCGCCTCAAGCGACTCGGGCCAGATCGTCTCGAGGTCAAACCTCAACGCCTTGACCCCTTGGGGGGCATACTCAGCCCCAGTCCGCAATCTTCAACGGAGGGCACCCCCGCCCACAGGACTTGTACCTGCGCCGCCGCGAACTCCTCCACCAGGTCCCGTAGCCTTGGACGTGGCGGGGACATGACGAAAGGGCGTCCAGCTCCTCGTCGCCTCCGCCGTCTTCCACGGGCTTCACCTTCGCGATGGCGAGGACTCGGGATCGCCATACAGCCCCTCCGCACCCTCCAACGGTAATAGAACCAGCGGTCGAGCCAGTCGGCGCCCACTTGTTCCGTTGCGCCGCGGCAGGGGGCCTCCACCCCGCTGCGGGGATGAAACCGCACACGCCATACCGGGCGCGGAAGACCTCCTCCTCCGTCGCCCGCGGACGGTGTCGCTGGCCGATAGTGCACGGTGTGGGCTCCGATGAAGCCGTCCACCGTCGGCTCCGACCCTGCGGGCGACACGCGCGCCTGGCATACGCTCTATCAGGCGTGGAAAGCACGACGCCGTGAGTTGATGGAAGCGGAGGTTGAACCTCCGCGGCACCCCGAGCACGAGCTGCGCACGGGGAAACGGAGCCCCGCGTGGAAGAACTCCTCGAAGACGATGACTTAGCGCCGGGCTTCGCGCGGCACCGTCTAAGCCCTCCGGAGGCGGAAAACGCCTCTTGTGGAAAAACTCGTGCTCCTTCTGAACGCCTTCGGGGACTTGTCGGTTGCTCTTGCTCCGAGGGAACTCGAAGCACTCAACGGCGGTCTTGGGCCTCATGGTCTCCCTGGTACGAGCCATCGATGGACCCTCGCAGCGAAAGGGACCCTCCGCTAAAAAGCGAGGCGAACTTAGGACAGGTAGCGAAGAAGGCGAAAGCGTGAAAAGGAGGCGAAAGCGAAAGCATGGAAGCAAAAAGGAGGGCACAAACCCTAAATCTCACCAATCATGCGTATTTATAGGCCGGGGACGGAGGAGGGGACGGCGGGGGACGCGCAGCCGCGAGTCACCGGAGATCAAGGCCCGGATCCCAAAACAACGCCAGGCCCTCCGATCCGCCCCACCTTGTGCAAACCAACGGCATCCGTACCCCTAAACAAACACAGTTCACCCCGATCCGCGTCACTCCCAAACTAACCAACAAAGATCCGACCAAAGGGCGGCCAAACCCTAACGGCTGGAGAAGCGGGAGGGCCGAGGCCCACCTCCGCGCGAGGCCCACGGCAGCCGGGGACGCCGCTAGCAAGGGCCCATGGGGCGGCAAGCACGCCACCCGCCTGGGACCCTCCGGAAGGGCGTTTTTCGCCGCTCCGGCCCCCTCGGAGGGAACCAGACCTTCGAGGGGCTGCTTTGGGGGGGGGCGACCCTCGCCAGCCCCGGCCCGCGGGCCTCACCCACGGGGGCCAAGAACTAATCTCCGTTAACATATTGCGAAAGTCTTGCGGGATCGGCCAAGCGGAGGACCCTCCGCGAACCACGAACGGCGGCGTCACCCTCCGTCGAGGGCGGCCCCCCTGAGCGAGCATTCGGCCGGGAGCATGACGCCCCCCTACGCGGCGTGGGAGCGCCGGCGGGGGTCTTCCCAAGTGGCGCGAACAAGCAATAGGAAAGGCCGGCGGAGGGACCCCCTCCCGGGCCGCCCCCTCGCGGATGCACGGAACCGGCGGCTTGCATGAGGAAACCCTACACCCCAAAGGGGAGAAGTCATGCGTGTATTTCCCGTCTTGACCCTGTGCGAATAGTTACTAGCTTTCCCTTGTAAGGGCCCAGGTTGTAAGCGTGTGTTCTCCTACCTACCATGTACCAAATTGTAAATCAGCCCCTCGACCCTTTGAATTCCTATAAATACCCTCGGTGCGGGCACAAAGAAAGGGATCGGTTGTTGGCGCTTTAAGTGCCATTTGCTCGTTTTTATTACACCCACGTCTCGCCTTACGCATCGTCTTATCCCTCCTCCTTCGGAGGCGGGGGCCCCTCCGACGCCTCGACCTCGGCAACTCCGGCGGGTCGAGGCGGACCGGAGGCCGCTCCGCTCCCGTTTGTGTTCTCGACTCACCCCCTGGAAGCCCTCGCCCCCTTCCGCCCCCGGGAGCGAAGGCTAAGGGGGCGGTGATCCCACGGTGCGGTGTACCTTCGGGTTTACCTTTACTCTTGCCATGTCGATCCGTAGGGTCGGGGTACCTAGGGGTTTAGGTAGTTTTCTATAAAAACGTAAGGCGTGGTGCTTAGGTCTATAGAGAATCATCTGGGAAATGCCGGCATCCCACGGTAGTGAGGTAGGTGGCAGATGGTGACAGCTCTGTTCGTCCTTCGCACTCCTCCACGTCCGGGTGTCGGGTTGGAGTCTTATCAAGTGTCACCGGCTGGCATATACCAGCCGCGGGCATCTCCTCATCATTTTAGCCCATCTCTGCAATGAACCATGAATGACATATGTAGACTATAGTCTGACGCATTGGCGATATTAGAATAGCCAACTCAACGTAGATTTTCCCTTTCTTGTTATTTCCTATTTATTCCTTCTAGTGCTCAAGAAGTGTGTGTGTCACCACTATCTCCAATATTATTGTCACTTACCCCCATATATGATTAGTGGCTATCCATACATACATTGTGGGCTATCATCATCATATTAAATCTAAACCTGCCTTCCCATGGAAAAATATAAATGAACGATACCCGAATACTCCCGGGTGAAATGCTACGATGATAGATCCGTGCGCTTGCCGGTTGACCCTTGCAATATTCAATTTATCTATCACCTGACGCTCTCGACGTTATCATTAAGGATAATATTTATTCTTAGTGATTGCGTTAAGAAACGCCAACACTAGTGAAAAGATGGTTCTTTGATTATCCTTAGCACAGTTTGTATCATGTCTTATAATACCTTTTGTTTGTGGCTGCATTCTAGCATAGCTCAAGGAAAAGGTAACTTGTAACAAAAAGACAAAGTGAATGAATTTGATACTTACGGATCTTCCATTGATGAATGAGCGAGTCCTTTTGCACAAGGTTGGAGTTCATCATTGTCGATGTTTTACGACCGAGCCCCGCCACGGGGTGAACCGGGGCGATTTGTTGAACCTCGATGAACCCGGAGCCCGCGGTTTGTTGCACAGGTGACATTGAGAGCGGGTTTTATCTTTGGATTCGGGCCCTCGATCAAGGATCGAGTAAAGACCTTTACGTCCGGTCGGTGTGAGCCTGTTTTTGATTGATGGGGTTAGCCGGAATCGGCTATGGAGCTTACAGCGCCTGGTCGTGGCCAAGCTTGTGTCGCGTAATCGTGCTCTGCGTTCGTGCTCTCCTCTATGAGGTGTTCCTTGGCCGCCTTTTATAGTCTAAGGAGCCAAGGAACTCGCTACGGTCCTAGTCGGATCTGAGAGAGGGTTGTCCGTGTAGAGGAATCGAACACCCGAACTCTAAACAAGGTAACGACTAGCGTTCTATCCTAGTTACAACGAAGTCACCGTAGCTATGCTTCCATTGCCTTCGGGGGTTGTTTGTGGCCGCAGGCTGGGATAGAACCCTCGCGAACAACTTCGGTAGAGTTCTTTGGTGATCCTGTATCCACAAGCCCCCGAGCATCTCGAGGGTCGAAGTCGTGAGAGTTGTTTTTGCTCTTCTCGGTGAGGCCTTGATATGGTCTTCAAGATCATCTTACGGTGCAATTTTGAAAAAGTGCACCCGTAGGGTGTAGCCCCGAGCTTCTTGCTTTTTGGCACAAAGAGCCGGAAGGTCTTTGGGTTCTTCTCCTCCGTCTTCGAGTTCTTCTCGTCGCCGGATTTCTTCTTCCTCGAAAAGGAACCTTGTCCCGCAAGCCCCCGAGCATCTCAGGGTTTGAGTCATGAGAGCCTTACGCTCTTCTCGGATGAGGCTTTGATGCGGTCCTTGTGGTCTTAAATGCGGTGTGTGCACTTTGTTGAAAAAGTGCACCCATAGGGTGTAGCCCCCGAGCTTCTTGCTTTTTGGCACAAAGAGCCGGAAGGTCTTCGAGTTCTTCTCCTCTATCTTCGAGTTCTTCTCGTCGCCGGAGCTCTTTGAAAAAAATCATGCCCCGGGTATCATGTAGCCCCGAAATGTCTAAGAGTTCTTTTGTTGATAGAGCTCTTGGAGGTTCTTCATGCTTCCCGGGCTTTTGACCGTTCTCTTTTTTTCCGTGCGATCCGCAGAGTCACAGATGCGCTTTTATCTGCGCTCCACTTCTCGAACCGTCTGTGCATGGCAGTCATTGCCATAAATTCCATGCTGCGTGATTTGAGGTGACCGCTCCTTTTGCTGGTTGCCTCGTCTTCTGTGGACCCGGTCTATAGGCATGCCGTTTTTTGCCTATAAATTGAGCCGTCTTGCTTTTTGGAAAGCTTGAGCGTCTTTCTTCTTCGTTGCTTCTTCTTCCTCTTGGAATCTCCCTTCCTCTGTAGGATAGCTTTTTCAAGCTTCTGATCCATGGTGATGGCGGTGAGTGAGCTGGACCAGCCCGCAGGTGTCGTCTTTGAGCCTTTTGGCACTACATAGTTTTTCGGTCAATAGCAACACACAAATTGTGTTGTAATATGCCCTTTTTGGGTGCAATAGCTGAAATTGCAACCAAAAGATTTGGTAAACTTGAGATGCGCAAAAGTCCGTGGTATTAACCTTCAACCACGATGGCCATTTGGGTGTTGCAATTTGTTTTGTATTGCAACCCAATGAGGTGTTGAAACAAGACTATATTGCCATGCTCTAGTTGGTGCTATAGTATCCTATTGCAACATTTCAGGTGATGCTAGAGGTCTCAATGGCATCTAACACCGAGCGTTGCAATTCTAAAAAGAGGCGTTGCAAAGGATTGTATTGCTACGCTCTAGTTGTGGTTGCTACACGTTTTTGCCACAAACTTGCTTTGGGTGCTATAGATGATCCCCTCTATTACTTTGCGAGTGATTGGATGCTATACTTGTCAATCCATATTGCCACCAAAGGTTTTTGGGTGCTATATGTGTTCCTTTCTATTGCTACGAAATTAATTTGGATGCTATACTTGATGATCAATATTGCCACCAAAGGTTTTTTTGGGTGCTATATGTGTTCTTTGTTTATTACTACGAAATTTATTTGGATGCTATACTTGATGAACAATATTGCCACCAAAGTTTTTTGGGTGCTATATGTGTTCTCATTTATTACTATGAATTGTGTTTGGATGCTATACTTGTTGACCGATATTGCCACCAAAGTTTGCTTGGGTGCTATATGTGTTCCCATTTATTACTACGAATTGTATTTGGATGCTATAGTTGTTTACTAATATTGCCACCAAAGGTTTTGTGGGTGCTATAAAATAACTACCACAATTGCCACCAGCTAGGATTGGTTGTTATAGGTTGGCCATTATATTACTACCAAAACCACACAGTTTGAATGGTTTGTTACATGTGGCCACCTCTATTGCTTCGACCTTTATGACATCGAAAAAAAATGTGTTGCGATAGGATAAAATATCTTTTTCCCACGAATATTGTTGCTACCATAATTTTGTAGCTATTGCCACATGTGCCACGCTCATTTATTTGGACCACCAATAATTTAACAATATAATACAGGATCAATAATAATAATGTATTTTTGGGTGCAATAAAATGTATATATACCGAATTAGCCATTCAAGTATAAAAATCCAACACTCAATTGTTTCAACAAACCACCACACACAAACTTGATACATAGTACTTAAAAACACATAAGTTTCCAAAGATTGCATTGTTGGAACGAACCCCTAAACGATCCCATCACTTGATCGGCAAAAAGGGTGACTTCAAGATGATCCGTTCACGCTTTGTTTCGCTCCATTAGTGCCGCCCCTTCACGGAAAGGATGAAAGACATTTGTTTTAGCATTAAGTAAACCGCGTTATCAAAAGGGGGCAAATGCGGCATGCACTAAGCCAAAGTTTCATTGCTCATCATAAAATTATCGAATAACAAAGATATAATGAACACAAGTATAAACATTTTGATAGCCGAAATGTAAAACATTCATAGCGGGTAGTGGAGATTTCAAAATTTCACCTCATCTTTTAGCCGCAAATTGCTTGGGTCCCGCGAGTGGATGAATTAATGTAAGTCCGTGTTGGAGTATTTGCTTCATTGCTTGCTTTACCACCACTTCTTAGATTACGCTTGGAAGCCCGCCTTTCTTTGGATCAGATTTGTTAAACTTTTTGACTTTGTTGAGGTTTCTCCCCTTTTTCACCTTGTTGAGGTTTGTCCGGTTGCGTTCAACATTGTCCTGGGAACGAATAAGGCGGAATGATAAAATTAGGGCGCCATTTTGCAAGATCGGATAGCACTAAAACTTGTCAATTAACAGACCTGCTGGGGAGACCGAATCTTGAGGGGTTGGCACAACATGTACAAAAGTGGTAAGTCGCCGCCGTCGCCACATCTTCAATTGCGGTGACATTGTTGTTTGACTCAACAGATTTTTTAGCTAGGCCAACCTATAAAACGATACGCATAGTTAGATATAGAACCTAAGGAAAGAAATCCATTCACCAAAACAAGATTAAGATCACCTATTAAAAAAAAAAGAATAGAATGTATTAATTTTCTAACACACGACTTCACGTGTCATTTTCATTAAGAGAAAAGGGCAAGACTAGTCAATGTGAGAATGTATTATAAAAACAAGAATCTGGTTTATAACAATACAATAAAGAAAATCTAAAAACTGATAGATAATTTCTCCACCAAGCATCAGATATAAAAAAAAGTATATCCATATACTCAACGTATGAATGCATACTTAACAGATATACCACCATACATGGTCTAGTATGATCATATACTTCATCCACATGCACTTCGTTCGGTCATATATACCACAAATCTTGAGATAAACATATGGGTGTAACTACACCTAGGGTGTACAAAAAATTTACCCTATATAAACTCTTTGTCGAAACGTAAATAGTTGGAAAAAAATGTCAAGCATATCAAAAGCAGCTAACATTGAACTAGGAGCAAAAAAAAAATTAACATCATAGTAAATGTTAAAGAGACAAGTGGTGAAGGCAACGTTCTATTTATTAGATTGACCTAAAATGATCATTGAATAGTACCGCAGTAACATTGATTGGATCTCTTGCCTAAAGGCTTCTTTATCGGCCTCCCTCGCTTTCATAATTTCTTCAAGCCGTCGTTCGTGTTCTCTCCTTTCGCGTTCTCTGTCTTCTTCCCATTCTTCCATTTGTTGTGTTAGCTGCCCTAATGATGCCTTGAGCTCGAGGTGTTCCCCGTTGTTGTTGCTCCTCCCACGCATTTGCTCCTCGCGTTGCTCATTCTCCCCAAGCTGCTTTCTTGTTGGTTTTATTGCAAGGTACCCATTACCATGCAACTTCCTTGACTTGCAATCTGGACTTCCTTGTATGCCGCCTGGAAAATCTCATTCTTCTCATTTTGGGAAATGAAGTTATTCTCGAATTGATACCTTCACACCAATTGTGCTTTTTGCTTTCTCCTAACATTTACAAGGCACAGATCAAGGAGTTAGTTGAAGATGCAACTACAGGGCATTCTCTATTTGCATGGACTAGCTAGCAAGTTATGTACAAATTCATTAAGAACTCACATAGATATCCATAGATGCTTGGTCTGGCCCATTTTCCATTCTTAGAGTGAGTAATGATCCAAAGTTCTAAATCATCGGGCTCATTACCGGTTTCTGGGTCTCTCTGGTATGCAAAGAACAAAACAACTTAGTAATTCTTCCAAAGAAGAGAGCTTGTAGATGTGATTCTCCACTTATTACCTTCTCAAAGCTACATTGAGAAAAGGCTTAGAGCCCGCGTCAAATGCGTAGTCTTTTAAGGGATCGATTCCCGAGTTCTTTACGCTCGTTGCCTACGAATGCATAGATTTGAACAATTATCTTAAAGATTGAGACATAGGCATTTTTCTTAAAATGCTATTGTTAAGAATAGAAACAATGTGGAATCAGACCGAATTTTGCAGTCCTAAAATACAAAGAACATATAGTGTCATTCGATAATATCTAATTCTTCCCGCTTATGCATCATTCTCTCATGGTAGCTACCGTATACCTTGGCCGTAGCACTTAAAGTGGAACGCCATCCTTTGTAACGCTCTTTAGCAATGCCCAATATCGTTCTCCTTGAATCAAAGTTATCCTCAATCTCCCACCTAGCCTATTATATAATTACAGAACATGCAAATACTAGGTCGGGTTGTCACGTTAGAGTACAAGAAGCAAAGAATCTTACTAATATATTAGATGTTATTGACTCTTTTACATCGTGGTGGACATCTTTCCATGTTCTCACTCCAATGAGTGGCGCCCTTCTCCTTGTAAACAGTACTATTTCATCAAGAACGTCTTGGGAGTTCTCACCTACTGCTCCTCCAAGCCTGGAGAACTCAATTTTCAGCTTTTGATTGCCTGTTTTGGATCTTTTGGCGAGTGCCTTCAAGCATTTTAGGGTACCACGTCCTCTTTTCTTCCTATTTTAAAGAGCCTATTCCATGGAAACAAGATGTTATAGCAGATGATATTAAACCGTAGAATGCCATGAGGGCACCACATCGCCTTTTGTTCCAATTTTTTATATCTTGTTGGTGTCCTCCCCTATATATATTTTGCAATCCACTCAACCATCCAACGTAAATAGCAATTATAGCCAACTAGCACATGTAATTATGATTGTTTCTCTTTATCCACTAGCATGCATTTAATTAGTTGTCCACAATGATTGTGAAACCATTCACCAAAATTGATTTAACACAAGATCATTCATATAACTATAAATATAATAATTAATAGTCAACCCCACTAAACATTTCTCTCAACATGCAAGCATCCACATCAACAATCCAATAGAAATTACAATTATAGCCAACTAGCACAGGCAATTATGATTGTTTCTCTTTATCCACTAGCATGCATTTAATTAGTTGTCCACAATGATTGTGAAACCATTCACCAAAATTGATTTAAGACAAGTATCATTCATATAACTATAAATATAATAAGTAATAGTTAACCCCACTAAATATTTCTCTCAACATGCAAGCATCCGGACCAACAATCCAATAAAAATTGCAAATTTAGCCAACTAGCACAGGTACATTATAATTGTTTCTCTTTATCCACTAGCATGCATTTAATTAGTTGTCCACAATGATTGTGAAACCATTCACCAAAATTGATTTAAGACAGTAAACATTCATATAACTATAAATACAATAAGTAATAGTCAACCCCACTAAATGCTTCTCTCAACATGCAAGCATCCACATCAACAATCCAATAGAAATTGCAATTATAGCCAACTAGCACAGGTACATTATAATTGTTTCTCTTTATCCACTAGCATGCATTTAATTAGTTGTCCACAATGATTGTGAAACCATTCACCAAAATTGATTTAAGACAAAGATCATTCATATAACTATAAATGCAATAAGTAATAGTCAACCCCACTAAATACTTCTCTCAACATGCAAGCATCCACATCAACAATCCAATAGAAATTGCAATTATAGCCAACTAGCACGGATACATTATAATTGTTTCTCTTTATCCACTAGCATGCATTTATTTAGTTGTCCACAATAATTGTGAAACCATTCACCAAAATTGATTTAAGGCGTAAAACATTCATATAACTATAAATACAATAAGTAATAGTCAACCCCACTAAATACTTCTCTCAACATGCAAGCATCCACATCAACAATCCAATAGAAATTGCAATTATAGCCAACTAGCACAGTACATTATAATTGTTTCTCTTTATCCACTAGCATGCATTTATTTAGTTGTCCACAATGATTGTGAAACCATGCACCAAAATTCTCCAAAATTGACTTTAAATAGTATCATTCATATATATAACTATAAATATAAATTACCATGGCTCCAACTCCATAAGTGAAACACAAAAATAATTGAAAATGAGCACAAATTAACTTTACTTTGATCTTGTCTCCAACGCCGGCATGAGAATGTGCCTGCTCTGGTGGTGTTTGGTTGCTCTCTTGACTGGAATGTATCGGTAGGCTAACATCCTTATAATATATCTGCAGACAATATTGTCACATGATGAGCTAGCATAATTTGAAGTTTGCAAAAAAAAATTGTTTGACAACAGGGTGGGGCGGGGGATATTACCGATCTCCTCAAGTTTTCCTTCAAGCTGCAACCATTCTTTTGTATGTCTTGATGGTGTCCTCCCTGTATATATCTTGATAATCTGAAATAGAACGATAATATGAGTCATGATGCATTGCAAAAATCCATCTTTATATATACATACTAGGGCTTTATCATAACTCACCCGTGGCTTGATTCTTTGTGTGCATATAATGTAGCCATTCTTTATATGCATCTAGTTCAGAATCATCCATTTCTACGTCATCATCATCATCAGGGCGAACCTCTAGTTTTTTAATGGGTGTTATGGCAACACATGAATCTGTTGTTGGATTCTTAGACAAAAACTATTCTCGACAACCTCTCATCCTTGCTAGAATTTACCATGTCTAATACATCAAGATCGTATTCGATATCGATAGTGTTGCTTTAACAGATCATCAACACTTCTCTTCTTGAAGTACATGTAGTCCCTAGACCCATACCCCCAGTTTTTGATTTCATTGTTGTTAAGTTACCAAGCGTGAATTGACTCTTCCCAACATTTATATATCTATTAACTACCTCTTTGTCCCTCCTCACTCCCCTTGCAAGTGACATATACTATCCCATGTTTCTTCCGTTCTCGCATATACAGACCATGAAATTTTAATTTAAAATCATGAGCACAAAAAGCATATACAGCTAGGGTATACGTAGCACTAGCGTAATATAGTGTACCTTTGTCGCCGACGCCCCGAGACGGAAGGTCGAAATGCATCTTGGTCGTAAATTACTCGCTGGATCACCTTCGCCGCCCGACCTCTGTGATGCTCTTTGGGGACGAAGGTGACCCAAAGAGCGATGACGCCGCCCTAGGCCGGGGACAGATGCGCACATCATTTGAGTTGTTGGTGTGAAGAACTTCGGTGGCGCCGCCGACGCAGATGCGTGTGTGCAGCGATGTCGACGCCGATGGGGTCCCCTTCCCCGCCTCGCCGCGGCATCCTCTAGGCTGACGGTGGTGGAAGGAGAGAAGGAGAGTTATCTTTCGGGCGGCGCTAGAACCCTAACTGACCTCTAGATTTGGTTTTGCAAGGGGATTAGGGAGGGATACGATGAGAGTCACTATAAGTTTTAAGCTAAAAAACGTCGGCCTGATGTTGTTGGCGCGATAGCTTGGCGCGCTGCTAAAAAATTCGGTGGTAGAAAAGGCGCCACTTTTAAATTTGGGAAGGTTTGATTTTTTTTTATTTGTTTTTGGTGGGAAATTTTGGGAAGGTCAGCGCCAATCTCTTTTTTTGCGTGAGTTTTCGTGTGTCCCACCTGTCGTATGGGTAACACATGTTTTTTTTCCGAATATATATATATATATATATAATTCAAATACTGCTGTAATTATTTGTTGATTTACGTAAAAAAAATTATTAAAATACTCTAATATTGCAAAAAAAAAAATCTAGAAACTAGCATGGACAAACACCGGTTTTGGTGTAGCATGTCGGCAACAAAGTTTGAGTCGATTCGGATAAAGTGGTGATGCACATCCCCAAAATGGCACACACACTCACCTCTCACACATGTCCTATTCACTGGTGAGAGATGTTCTTCCCTGCTTGGGATGTTGATGGAGCAAAACTATGATGTTGTGTGCATCCGTGCAATTTTCGCACCAAGTTTACCTATTATCAGTAACTATTTGTTGATTTATAGAAGAAAAATGTTATAATTAAAATACCCTAATGTTGCTAAGGAAGTCTAGAAACTTGCATGGACGCTAATGTTGGCGTAAAAAGTTTGAGTTGATTCGGAGAAAGTGGTGATGCACATCGTCGAAAAGGCACACTCACCTCTCACATGTAAAGGGATAAAAAAGGATAGAAACTTGCATGGACACCTCATTTTCGTGCGTGTAGCATGTTGGAAAAAAAAATTAGTCGATTCGATAAATTAGTGGTGCACATCCTCTGAAAGGCACACACACCTCTCACAGATCTTACTAAGCGAAATTTTTTTGAAGGAACCAATATTTTTTAATATATTACATAAAATGTCACTAATGTTGTATATATAAAAAAAGTATATCCATATACTCAACGTATGAATGCATATTTTACATATATACGACCATAGATGCATGGTCTAGTATGATCATATACTTCATCCACTACATGCACTTCGTTTGGGCATATATACCATAAATCCCGAGATATACACATGGGATACCACAATTCAGAAAAGTCATTAGAAATCATAATTTCATGCTCACACACACAAAAAAGTGCCAAAAAAAAAAAGGAAAAAAAGGAAAAAATAGAGAAAGGGAAGAAAAAAACATAAATGTTGGTAAAACAATTAAAAAGCCCAACTTGGGTTCGAACTAGGGAGTCGGATTTTAAACTTCGGTAAGATGTAACCATTGCACTAGTTAGATGTTTTTGTAAAACATAGTTTGTAAACGTTTATATTTTATTTTTTCGATCAATTATAAATTTATACAACGACAAGCTACATGTAAACCTTCTTTTGCATACTTCCAAAAATGTGATATGTACATATGTCAAACAAAACTTTTTTATATAAAAAAACTTATACAAAATTGGAGAACCCGAGATTAAGATCCTAGCTACGCCGGAAAAAAGAATCACATTATTTGGACAACAAATTTTGCACTTTAAAACATCATCAATGTTTTGTTAAGAATCGACATTACAAAATAGATAAATGATATATACATTGCACAAGGTACCATAGTTTTAATTCGAGATTGATCAAAGTTTGCACTTTGAAAGGCCTATTACACCCGATTCTGATTGCAAAGCATTTAGGCTTTTGAATCAAGAACACACAACCATTCAACAGAGATAAATATAAAAGATATATACAAATTAAGTAGTGCCACAGTGGCGCATAGGATTACAAAAGTTCGTCATGACACATCGAACACAACCACACTAGTGCCAATGCAACTTCAAAAAACCGATTACATATAAGTTCATAAATCCCGACACATCTAAACAACCATATAGTCCAAAGATTTGCTTCAAAACTACTCGAGAATCGCGCGTTGTGGAAGTACTTGCGCTTGAGGAGCACACGAACATTCTCTGCCTTTTTCCTAATCTGCCAATTAACAAAGGGGCAAGTTAGCATATATATTAATGAAATTTAGGATTCTTAAGGTAGGGGAGCCATATATCACCTCCCTATTCCTCGCCTTCGGCCATTCTAGCGTCTCCTCATCATTTGCCATGAGAAAATGCGACACCGATTGTAATCTTCTTACTAATTACGTAAACATAGGGGGATCCTCGATCTTTATTAACAAAATCAGAGACAAGATTAGAATCGCAAACATGAATGATTGCAAGTGGTAGATTAATCTCAAACAATTCACAACATAGTTACAATCCATTTCATACTATATATGGATCGATCCCATGCATGCATTTCATAGCTTTTACAACTGAAAATAAAATATATTGCAAGTGTTAAATAACTCTCAATCAATTCAAATCAGACTTTTTTAATTGAAGACATGTTTTACCCCCTTTTTCACAACATTTTAGCAAAGATTGGACAACAACAAAAACAGCAATAATCCGACCACGCTTTTGATGCAAATTTCAAAGAAAAGGCTAACATATCCATACCAAGCATATGCATATCGGACTAGTTACATATCATGTCCGTAACACAACCAGATGTAAATACAACCTTTCAGGTTAGCAAAAAAGCACCAACCATATTAGAGAGCTATTCCATATCCATATATGTCTAGTGGCAAGCATTCATGCATATATAGCTAACATTGTTGCCAAGCTCCCATATCATTTCTCATAATCCAAATAGCAGAGTCAATTTCTCATAATCCAAATAGCAGAGTCCCAAATCCAAACTACAATGAGAGTGCTACCACACTTGAAACACTAGCATACTAATATCCGCACATGAAAATCAAATTAAAAACCCCAACCCTAACCCACCGGATGGGAACCTCCCGAATGGTGCGCATGGCGGTGTTGTGGAGCGAAGCCAGGAGGCACATCGGGCATCAGCACCTCCGGTTCTTGCTCCTCTTCCTTCTGAACACGCCTCCGGTACGACGTCGGCGTCCTCCTCCTCCCATTTCCGGCGACGAACCGGCCATCCCTGTCCGGCTTCCTGGCTGGGCGAAAGTGGTGCGGTGCCTTTAGGCTAGCCGCAACAATGGCGCCCGTAGGGAGGGGGAGTCGAGGGCGTAGTTGCGCTGGGGGGTGGCGCCCGACCATGTCGCCGGTTGATTGAGGTCGTGGAAGAGCGAGGTGGGTAGCGGAGGTGGGTAGCCTGGGAGTCGATGGGATAGATGGGGGAAAAGAAGGCGCGGTGGGCGCTGGATTCCGCCACCGCCGGTTCATTCATGCATGTAAAAGGAGAGGAATATAGTACATTCACTAAATCGTGGGCCCCAAAGAACATTGGACCCAAAGGCCAAGGAGCCAAACCGGCATCGTGTGCGTTTAGTAGTAACGCCGCAAGCTAACATCGGGTTAATGCGGTGCTTAGGGATTGATAAAAAATTTGGCGCTTAAGTAAAAAATTCGGGTTAACTTGGCGCTTGATAAAAAAAAGAATTGACAAAAATTGGCGCCACTTAATTTATTTTCGTTCCAAATCACAGGGATGTTTATTTTCGAGTATCCCTAATTTTTGAGTGGTATTTTAATATTGAGTAACTGAACAAATAATTACAGTAATAGCTAAACATCGTCTGAAAATTACATAGATATACACAACAACATAATTTTGCTCCAAGAACACTCCAAAAACGTTTGAGCCAATTCAGAGAAAGTGTAACAATAGCACACAAAAGCCTGAGCATCTCTTACCTAGTGACTAGGGACATGTGTGAGAGATGTGTGGCTTTCTCGAGGATGTGCATCACCACTTTCTCGTAATCAACTCAAATTTTTTTGTCAACATGATACATCAAAAGGTGGTGTCCATGCAAGTTTTTAGATTTTTTAACCTTCATTTTGGTATTTTAACATTTTTTTATTGAGTAATTGAACAAATAATTACAATAATAGCCAAACATCGCCCTAAAATTACACAGATACACACAACAACATAATTTTGCTCCAAGAACACCCCAAAAAAAGTTTGAGCCAATTCAGAGAAAGTGGAATGACAAAGACATAAAAGCCCGAGCATCTCTTACCTAGTGACTAGGGACATGTGTGAGAGATGTGTGGCTTTCCCGAGGATGTGCATCACTACTTTCTCGAATCAACTCAAATTTTTTTGTCAACATGCTACACCAAAATGTGATGTCCATGCAAGTTTTTAGATTTTTTAACCTTCATTTTGGTATTTTAACATTTTTTATTGAGTAACCGAACAAATAATTATAGTAATAGCCAAACATCGTCTGAAAATGACACAGATACACACAACAACATAATTTTGCTCCAAGAACACCCCAAAAAAGTTTGAGCCAATTCAGAGAAACTGGAATAACAGCCCACACAAGCCTGGGCATCTCTTACCTAGTGACTAGGGACATGTGTGAGAGATGTGTGGCTTTTTGAGGATGTGCATCACCACTTTCTCAGAATCAACTCAAATTTTTTTATCAACATGCTACACCAAAAGGTGGTGTTCATGCAAGTTTTTAGATTTTTTAACCTTCATTTTGGTATTTTAACATTTTTTATTGAGTAACTGAACAAATAATTACAGTAATAGGCAAACATCATCTGAAAATTATACAGATACACACAACAACATAATTTTGCTCCAAGAACACCCCAAAAAAGTTTGAGCCAATTCAGAGAAAGTGGAATAACAGCCCACACAAGCCCGAGCATCTCTTACCTAGTGACTAGGGACATGTGTCAAAGATGTGTGGCTTTCTAAGGATGTGCATCACCACTTTCTCGAATCAACTCAAATTTTTTTTGTCAACATGCTACACCAAAAGGTGGTGTCCATGCAAGTTTTTAGATTTTGTAACCTTCATTTTAGTATTTTAATATTTTTTATTGAGTAACCGAACAAATAATTACAATAATAGCTAAACATCGTCCCGAAAATTACACGATACACACAACAACATATTTTGGCTCCAACAACACCACCAAAAAAGTTTGACCCAATTTAGAGAAGGTGGAATAACAACCCATCTTTTGGGGTTGACTCTCTATGACACGGTCCAATCATGGTGGGGCCACGATTTAGTGAATCTAGCTTATGATTTCAAGTGCAAGTTTCTCGGTCTTTCACATCACTCCCCATTCCGTCCCCATCGCCTCCCGCGCCGCCACGCTGCCCACCTCGTTCTCGCCGCCTCCACCGCTTCCTCCGATCCATCCGCCGGCCGCGACATGAGCCGCTCCATGAGCTTCATCCCCGACTCCCCGTCCCCCCTTCTTCCCCTTTTTTCGTCGGGTCGGCCAGTTTTTCGACCCTTGAAGTGCCAGCGCCACTCGACCCGAAGAATCGCGCCGCCGCTGTTGGGACCAGAACGCTAGCGCCGACCAGGAGGACGACGACGTCGCCATGGCGCCGGTGGCGCATTCCGCCCGAGTTGCTAGAAGGGATTCCCAATGTGCCTCCCGGCTTCGAGCCACATGATGCGGTTCATCTTCCCGACGAGCGAGGTTAGAGGGTTTTCTAGTGTACCGCGCTAGTGTTCATGGTAGATTGGATTTTTGTTTGTTTTCTTTGATTCTTACGTGCGAATGCATTCAGAGGAAGAGGAACCGGTCGCTCCACGATGCCACCCTAGGTTGCTTCCCATGGATCAGGTTAGGGTTAGAATTAAATGGGATTTTATATGTGCTATTTTTTGTTGCACGTGTCTTTTGGCGCATTGAATTGAATTTTTTGATTTTCATTCATGTGCGTATATTAGCATCCGGCATGTGTATGATTGATTAGGAAAGTGCTTTATTAGCACTCGCTTCTATTTTGGATTTGGAGAGAAAATAATGAGTTACAAAGATTAATTTTAATACTCGACTATATATTGAATGAAATTGATTCTAAGTCCGATTTGAATTGATTGAGAGTTATTTAGCAATTGCAATCATGTTGAGAAATCATGTGTCAAAATGCTAGGAAAAATAATCAATGCCTAACAAAGCTTTATTGCACCATAAAACGACTTTTAGGTAAAAATCTCATGGGGACAAAATTTGTTTTATTGTAACTAAAGCATATATGTTGACTAGTGACTCTGCTTTCTCACCAACAAGAGATACCGATAGCACACATTGGGAGGGTCGTGATGATGATGCTACTTGCTTATGTGAGCGGTAATTAATTGCTACTTTTTGGGATCCCGACTATATATAGTATGAAACCGTTTGACATTAATTTAACACTTCCAATCATCCATGTTTAATTATTTCATTGTTGTCTATATATAGTATGAAATTGTTTGACATTAGTTTAACACTTCCAATCATCCATGTTTAATTATAGTTTGATACAAGCCAAAACGTCTAATGATTTGGGACAGATTTAGTATTAATTTACCACTTGCAATCAATTCTAATGTCGACTTTTTTTTCTTAATGAAGGCTCCTAAACACGGTCGGTGTTTCAAATCGTGATAAGATTATATTTCATAGCACAATGATTGAGGACAAATGACGAGGAGACAGGACAATATCCTATGCCGACGCCAAAAAGAGGTGATATATATTGCTCCCCTAACTTAAGATTCCTAAATTTTAATTATATATATATGCTAACTTTCCCCTTTGTGAATTGACAGATCAAGAGAGCGGCCGAGAAGCTTCGTGTCCTCCTCAAGCGCAAGTATTTCCACATGTTTAGAGATAATTAGGTGAACGCCGGACAAGAACTTGTTCCTTTTGTTTAGGGCCGGTCTCATTGGATCTTGCGATGAAGAAATGCTTTGGACAAGAACTTTTGGTTGTTCAAATATGTGTCATGAGTCGACTTAAGAACTTATTTAATCGGTTTAGCTAGTGAAGCGGATTGGTCAAATATGTGTCATGGCGCTTGACAATAACTTCGTTGTGAGGAGGTTATGGTACTTGTACCGGTTTGTGTTATCTTTTCCTTCAAACTCTAAACCATGTAATTGGTTCAATATATATATATATATATATATATATATATATATATATATATATATATATATATATATATATATATATATATATACACTATTGGGAGCTTTAGGCTTCCAATAGTTAGGGAAGCACCGAGCCCAAATCGCATTTTTGGTTGCACCAAACTAGGTTCCAACAAAAACAAACCACCGCCCGGCCAGCCCCGCCAGCCCACCCTTCCCGGGCCATATATATGCTCACAAACCCTAGACACAACCCACCACCCATCCACCCGTCGACCCCCACACACCGCCTCGGAAGCACACCCCCACACCACCTCCGACATCCTCGCCGCCGCACCATGGAGCTCGCCGACCGATGTCGAGGCGCCTCTTCCCCACCGGCAGCCGACATCCCCACCACCGGAGCCCGTGATCCCGTGCCGGGTGTCCCATTCCTCAAGCGGCCGCGCGTAGCCCCGCCCCTTCTTGGACCGGCGGCGGGATAAAGGCGCACGGTTGTGCGACACCGATCTCCCGCATGCTCGCTGGCTAGTATGGCTCGGGCCGACGGCAAGCTCGTGGGTCGGTATGCAAGCAATTGGTTTCACTATTTTTAGCTTTTTTTTATTTACTATTTTTAGCTTTTTATTCTTTGAATCTACTCGCAGGAGGTGCGAGGAGGCGAACGTGGCCATGCGGCGGCCGCTTCCCGTCTGGAAGTTGCCCGATTTCCTCACCTCTATGCTCCAAACCCGGGTTCGTCATTCATCGGATCCAGGGAGCACAACCCCTCACATCATCCTTGCTTTCCCAAATTTCATCCGTGTTTGTGCTCCAAGCAGGCTCAGATTCCGTGAGCACAAACCCTCCCGAGCGTTCCTTGGATTTCCTTGTTTTGATGCATACAAATTAAAGATTTGGTTTTTTATTTTTCTATTTCTATGTATAGAAATTGAAGTGCCCCAACCACCGGCCGAGGAGCCGCCACCATGCAGCCATGCAACCATGCCTCAAGATGTATATCCGTATATACCTATTTTCATTTAATGCGTATGTACTCATCAATACATCTATATGATTTATGTTTATTTGCATCCCTCGCTCATCTATGTCCGATGGCTTCCTCGCTTTTTGATTAAAGATTATATTGGCTCTTGCTAATTAGTTGGAAATCATGGTTAGTTTTTATGCACACTGTGTAATACCTTATATGCTTCTTTTGTACAATTAACTAGCTTTATTTTGGTTTGTATGCACGATCAGCAATTATATGCGCCAAGAGCTTATGATTATTCTCGTTTGTATGCACTCGTTCTTCTATTGATTTTCTATGCTTGTATGCACCTCCATGTTAATTTTTATGCTTCACATGTTAAATTTCTCCACCCCGAGCGGCGGTGACGGCGACGACATCGGACTTCCCCACCCCGAAAGCAGCGGTGGACGCCGCGGCCCCGGCATTCCCCATCGGTGACGGTGGACTTCACCACCCCGAAAGCAATGAAGCAAACGCGACCGGACCCGCCGTTCCCCACCACGAGCGGCAACGGCACACGGCCCGGCCTTCCCCACCGGTGACGGTGGCCCTCCCCCGATCTGGCTGGCACCAGGCGGCCTCGTCCTCCCATAGGTTTGTATGCACCATGTTCTTGCCATCTTCAAGGAGGATGGGGGCGAGCAGATCGAAAAGGCCTTGTATGCATGTTTCTATACCGATGCATAGTGAAACCGATAGTTTGGAAGGTTTGTATGCATGTACCGATAGTTTGAAATGGGTTGTATGCATTTCTCCATATGTTTTTAGTTTTGACACATGGTGTATGTTTTGGATCACTATGTTTTAGTTTGTATGCATGGTGGAAACCGAGAGATCAAAAATGTTTCTTATTTTGTATGCATTCTATTTTAAAACAATTGTCTAAATGCTTATGATTTTTCTATACATGTCCTTTTTTTTTTTTTTGGTTTGTATGCATGCATGATGAAATGTCATGCATTAGTTAGAAACCGGCAATCTGCCGTGGGTGGGTTTTCCTTAATTAGCCATCTAGCTTTTATTTGGTTTGTATGCACTTTGTTAAGTTATTTATAGCTCTCCTCTCGAGATTATTTTGTTCATATGCACTTTGTTGTATTAATTTTTTAAGCTTGTATGCACCTACACCTTAATTTTTATGCTTCATAGATGATGGATCGTAATGTTTGACACATCTTTTGTTTTTTTTCTCGATTCATATGCTTGCGGTGCGGCGTGAAGAGGAGACGATGATGAAGAACGGCGTTGGATGCGGCCTCCTGGGCAGCAGGCCGCGTCAACTCCGACCAGCACCGGAGGCATGGGCGTACAGGCCAAGGCGATGTCGCGGTGGACTGACACAACTACGGTGGTGGCGCGAGCGTGTAGGGAATGGCGAGCATGAGTTTTGTATGCATGTTGCAATATGGTTTGTATGCATGTAGGAACTGTGATTTTCGCAGATGTTGCATGGTGTCATTGTTTGTATGTATGGTGTGATGGTTTTATAAGCACGGGTTACTAATTCATTGTGGTTTGTATGCATCCTCACACCAGGGCGCCGTGTTCGACTCTCCTTGTATTAATCCATGCAGCTTTGTATGCATTGTGTGATAAAATAATAACCTTTAGATTCTAAATATGCGTGTGTAAATAGGTTTGTATGCATGGCTAAACTGTAACTTGGTACGAGGACCTGTCATGTTACTGTGCACTTGCACACAAGTTTCTATGCACAGACTGGTATTACAAATTATTATATGCACCTTTGACCAGTGCTATATGCATCTAATTATATGCAATGAGTCATGATTGAAAATTCAAATTTTGGAGAAGATATGTGAATGTGTGCAGCCTGTGTCAACCTGTGTGTCAGCCTATGTTAGCCTGTTTGAACATATGTCAGCTTGTGTATCAGCCTATGTCACGCGTGTACCAGCCAGCTCGCGTGGAAGTTTTTATGCATCATTAGAACGGGTCTAAATTCAATAAAACCACTAGTTTGTATGCATGGTCGCAACAAAAAAAAAGTATGTATGCAATTATGTGACATGTGTGCGAAATGCATATGGACTTGTTACACGCCGGATACAAAATAGTAAAAGGTAGGACCTTGTTACACGCCGCATATGGACATGTTACACGCCGCATACAAAGTTTTTATTGTTAGAGTAGAAAGTTTTACATTTAAGAGTATAAGGTTTTTTTCTTGTTGGATTATTTCTTAGTTTGAAAAAAATATCATTCCCCTATTAGGCAATGGGGTTTGGAATTTTTGCCTTTGGATAAAAAAAGATTGCCCCCTTATTAGGTGATGGGTTTTGGGCTATTTTTCTTTTGAAAAAATATCATGCTCTACTAGACAATGTATATGTATAATTAGATACAAAGTGCATAATAGGGTTTTAGGCATTTTTTCTTCAGATTTAAAAAGTTTGCCCCCTATTAGGCAATGGTAATTGGGTTATTTTTTATTTGAAAAAGATCATGCCCCTATTAGGTTTAGGGTTTTGGAATTTTTGTCTTTAGATAAAAAGATTGCCCCCTATTAGGCAATGGGTTTTTGGGTTATTTTTTTTTTAAAAAATATCATGCCCCTTAGTAGACAATGGGTTTTGGGTTAATTTTTCTTTCGAAAAATATCATGCCCCCTACTAGACAATGCATATGTGTAATTAAATACAATGTGAAATTACGTATGCAATGAGCTTTAGGCCTTTTTGTTCAGATTTAAAAGTTTGCCCCCTATTAGATTTTTTATTTTGAAAAGGTCATGCCCCCATTTAGGTAATGGGTTTTGGAATTTTTGTCTTTAGATAAAAAGATTGTCCCCTTTAAGACAATGGGTTTTGGGTTAATTTTTTCTTTTGAAAAAAAAATATCATGCCCCTATTAGGCAATGGGTTTGGGGTTAATTTTTCTTTTGATAAAAATATCATGCCTCCTACTAGACAATGCATATGTGTAATCAGATACAATGCATAATTACGTATGCAATGTGTTTTAGGCCTTTTTTATCTTTAGATTTAAAAGTTTGGCCCCCTACTAGGCAATGGGTTTTGGGAATTTGTCTTTAGATAAAAAATATTGCCCCTATTAGGCAATGGATTTTGGGTTAATTTTTCTTTTGAAAAAAAATTTCATGCCCCCTATTAGACAATGGGTTTTGGGTTAATTTTAATTTCAAAAAAAATATCATGCCCCCTACTAGACAATGCATATGTGTAATCAGATACAATGCATAATTACATATGCAATGGGTTTTAGGCCTTTTTGTCTTTAGATTTAAAAGTTTGGCCCTCCTACTAGGCAATGGGTTTTGGGAATTTATCTTTAGATAAAAATATTGCCCCTATTAGGCAATGGGTTTTGGGTTAATTTTTCTTTTAAAAAAATATCATGCCCCCTACTAGACAATGCATATGTGTAATTAGATACAGTGCATAATTACGTGACATGTAGTGCATACAAGGCATAACAGGAGCACATAGGTGATAACAGGTAGTGCATATGTACTATTTATCAGCATACACTGAGACAATGCATATAGGTAAACATATACAGCGCATAAAATAGATATCATCTAGTGCATACATGTAGTAACAATACGTTAAGGAAATCACTGGCACTACATACGATGGTAACCAAGCATTGCATACAAAATGACCGTGCATACAAACCACCACGAATTACTACCATGCATACAAAACCATAACACCAGGCATAAAACCACAACCACGATAGAGATCTTAGTGCTCCGCACATTGCTAACCTTTCGGCCACCTCGCTCGGCCAACCCCCAATGCAATTAGGATAGAAACCTATGATACTATGTTATGCATATCCTAGTTTTCGACATGCATCTAAACCTATCCTTGTAGTTGCAGTTCGCTCTTCCACCCCGCTCGGCCAACCCCAACGCAAGAGTCATCCTTGTTGGTCACTATCATTACCCGTAATATAAACATACAATTAATTCAGATATGCACACAAACTTAAGGTCCTCCACATGAAAGCATAAGAATTAACAAGGAGGTGCATACAAGTAAAGAAAATTATTAGAATTGTGCATACAAAATAAATAAATTAACATGCAGAACATAAGCTAGTCGTATTGTGCAAGGACGTGATTGTGCAAGAACGCATACAATGTATTACGGTGTGTGCATAAAAAATCAAAATATTTTTGATGCATATCCACATTCATTTGTGTTAAACCAATTCGCACAAGTGTTCTCCCACCAAACATAAACATGTGTTCAAAACAATGCATACAAATTACTGCAGATTGCACACCAAGTTACGGTTTAGTCATGCATACAAACCTCGTTCACACAAACGTATTTTGAGCATAAAAAATCAACTAAATAAATAAAAAAAATCAAAGGCCGAGCGTGAGGATGAGGTTGGAGAGGACAACGACGGTGAGACCGAGCATGACGACGAGCTTGGGGAAGTAGGCATATAATTAATAGAAAAACAAAGGCATACAAAACAAACAAATCACAAGCACTTTGGTGTCACATAATTAATAGAACGATTGCATACAAACCAAAAATCATAGGCACTTTGGAACATAATTAAGAGAAGAACAAAGCATACAAACCAAAATATGCTACCGGCGTGATGAAGCTGGGTTGGAGACGCCGGAATCGCTGCTCGTGGCCGGAGAGGATTTGAACGCCGCCGCCCTCCACCTCCATGGTTCTCCGCTGTCGCCGCGCCCTACACGCCCATGCCGCCGCCGCCGCGATTCCCTACTCGCCCATGTTGCCACAACCGTGTCGGAAACCACACGCCGCCGCCGCCTTGGCCCCGCATGCCCGCACCGGTCGGTGGTCTTCGCCGCCGCCGCCGCCGCGTGTATGTGCCATGTTCATAATCTACAAAAAAGAAAATTTTATATCTCTCAGTTTTCATCATGCATACAAACCGTAGAAACACACAATTAACGGAAGAACAGTGCATACAACCAAACTATGCTAGTTAGTTGCGCATAGTAGCATACATGACCGAGCAATAGAAACAAAATTGAACAAAGGCATAGATGACCGCCATATAATTAATAGAAGAAACGGTGCATACAAACCAAAAATCATAGACGCTTTGGGGCATATAATTAACAAAAAGCAAAAGGCATACAAACCAAAAATATGCTAGTTAATTACGCACGTTAGCATAAAAAAAGTCCGAACTTGAATGGAAAAGGACTATATTTCACCATAAATCCATTTTGATCTCAAAAAAATTCGGTGTAGGAACAACCTTTTGCCCCTCTTTCTCCGCAGAGGTCAAACTAATAGCTTATGATTCGAAGACAAACAACACCCACGTTAAAAAGGATAACGCAAAGGGGCGTAAGATGCATACAAGAATAGACTACAACATGCATACAAGAATAGGAGATGTCCAATAATAGCATGGGGATCAAATGAAATACAAACCCGCACCGTGGATCCAACTCATATGCATAGAAATTCTCCAATAATAGTCAGTGATGCATGGGAAACGTGGGAGAGGAGCCGCCGCCATATCCGG
Organism: Hyparrhenia diplandra; assembly: GCA_015847255.1. NCBI lineage: Eukaryota > Viridiplantae > Streptophyta > Magnoliopsida > Poales > Poaceae > Hyparrhenia > Hyparrhenia diplandra. The sequence continues at coordinate 282,948 of JADLZK010010236.1, read as the reverse complement.
ATGAGCACGAGTTGGTGGGGAAGATGCCGCGCCACCACCGTAGGAGGACAGGAGGCCGTGACGATCGCACGAGCATGCCGGGTGAGGCCGCGACGCCATGGCGCGATGCTAGGGGCCGCTACCGCATGCACAAGGCCGAGGAGATCTCGCGCCCGTCTTTGTAGGAAGTCGCGGAGGCCACGAGGTCGCTGCGCCAGAGGCCGTACCACCATCGCGCGGATGCCCGGCAGCCACGCCACCGCACGCGCGACAAGACACTCCGTCCCTACGCGCCCGTGGCACCGAGGCCTAGCGCCGCCGTTGCGCGTGGGTGCCCCGAGGTGGTCTGCACGAGGCCGGGGAGGCCCTCGCCATGGCTGTAGGAGGAAACACCGCCGGGGATTGGGGAGGGCGCGAGACGTGGTGTGAGGTGGGTGGCGGCTAGACGGTGATTTGGGATGGGTCGTGTGGATTCAAATGAATTTGAATCCGGTGGTGGTTTTTTTTTTTTTTGAGATGAGAGGATCCGGTGGGGTGGTTGGGGCTGGTCCACCGCCTCGGTGCTCTCACGTATGTGACATCCAATCTGCACTTATGTGGCACAGTTCAAATTTTAGAGATTACGATTCATGTTGGTATGCACTCGCCAAAACTTTTATATGCATCCGGATTAGTGAGTATATGCATCTCAACCATAAATTTCTATGCAATACCGATGCCAAAACGTTTATATGCATCCGTACGAGTGAATATATGCATCTCAACCACTAATTTCTATGCAATGCAGACGCCAGAACGTTTATATGCCTCCCGACTAGTGAATATATGCATCCAACCATGCATAAATTTTTGAATTTCAAAATTTTTGAAAAAATATTCAAAATGGAGCTTGAATCGTGCACAAAAGTGTCAGGAGTTCAATGGTGAAAACCGTTTTCGAATCCGATGCTTCGTTCAGGAATTATCGTGAAAAAACGGAAGAAATTCGAGTGGATGCGCGCATGTCAGCATGGGTCAAAGCTTTATGTCGACTGTGTCAGCCTGTGTCAGCTGGAACAGTCAGCTCGCGGGGAGGTTTGTATGCGTCGACAGATCTAGTTTAAATTCACTCAAACCACTGCTTCGTATGCATCGTCGCAACAAAAAAGTTCGTACGCATTTCCGGCCTGGATTATATGCATCCAGTCTGGTTGGGCTGGGTGGTTGGGCTGGGTGGGCTGGTTGGGACCGTGGGACCACCCACGCGCGCGCCCTCCCAGCCTGGTGCGGGCCGACCAGGGATGCCGGCCGCAGCTTCCAATACCTATTGGAAGCCTTAGAGGCTCCCAATAGTATCACCATATATATATATATATATTGTATGTATATTGTGCACTGGTGCATCTGGCCAGACAGATGCACCCAAAGCCAACCGACGCGCTGGGCCAGTGCACTGGTTGTCCCGTCCGCGGCGCACGAGACCTTCCTGAATCCCGCATGCGAATCTTTTTTTTTTGGATCAAAAAATGCAATATCTCCTAAACCGTAGCTCTAATTTCGTCGTTTGCACCAGGTTGTTCAAAAAAAATGTGCTTAACAAAATGAGATCCAACATGACTATATTTCACAAACTTTTTTTTTTTTTTGAGTATGTAATTGCAACTTCACTGTACTATGAGTTGCCATCATGACTACAACACAATTGCAACTTGGCTGTAGCATACTTAGCCCATTGCAAAGACTTTGACTTTTTTATTTATTGAGCTCAACCTACACACTCATATACAATGTGTGACGAAAGTGTATTTGAAGCGGATGGGGTAACCGAGATTGATGATTTCCCTTCTTATGGACACATCTTGAGACTCGAACTTGAGCATTATCCTAACTTCCATGAGGCCAAGCTGGTTTGTATGTTATTATCTCTCTCTCTCGACCTCTCGTTGTTGCAATTTGTAGTGAACCTAGTTCTCGTATGTGTTGCAACCGGTCCGTATTGATTATTTTTCCCTTGCAATTATTTCTCTCACTCTCGACCTCTTTTGTTGCATTTTCTAATGAACCAAGTTTTTTTGTGTTGCAATTGGTGTCTACTGTTTGTTGCAAATAGACACTGCTATAGGTTGCAATTGGTGATTTTATTTTTTTCCATTGGAATTATTATCCCTCTCTCCCTCGTATTGTTGCAACTGTAATGAACCCAGCTCTGTTGTGTTGCAAATGGTGTCTACCGCTTGTTGCAAATGGATACTACAATAGGTTTGCAATTGGTGTTTTTTTTCCCCTTGAATTTTTTTTTTTAAAAATCTACTATATCCACCTTCTCGAATTGATGTACCAACATTGTTTGTTTGCGATTTTTTTTCCTATGTGTGATGGTGGTCACTATTTTGTTTATTGCATCAACCGCATTCATGAACGCATCGATATCCTTGATTCCATTGACTATGATTGGGTGCAAAGAGACCGTCGACCGGCATGACCCCATTAAAAAGATGTTGCCGTTCTTAAGTGTTGCATTCAAAAGAATTTGCTCGACAACAAATCGAAAAGGTTTTCTCCTTTTTTTATTTTGTTTGAGTAGTTCAAGGGTTAGATATACAAAGAGCTGATGCACTACTTGGTGTTCCATGTTTGCTGTTCCAGCCGAGTTACCTAATGCCGTTGATGTCTATAGGGTTGGCGGAAGGAAGCCCGATTGGCAAGAGCCCGGAATCATGAAGTTTAGGACCTTTTTTTTTTCTCGAGTAGCAAGTCCTCGAAACTATGTGTCACATGTTGCAAGTCCTTGTCATTCCTGCCGCACTTGGTTTAGATATGTCTTGTAATTTGATACTCCCCTTTTGGTGAGATCCAAGTGTTTGTGTATATATTGTTGATGAAGCCCACTAGAGACAAATCCATCAAGGTAAATGGTAGCTTACCCGCCGCAGGGTGTTGCAACCGTGGTAATCAACCCGTTGCAATTGGCTATAAACTAGGTTGCAATTTGTATTTTTTTTTTTTTTTTTGCAACAAGGTTTTTTACAATTATTGTTTGAGACTACGCAAGGACAAAAGATTTGTAAAAACGGAAATGGTGCATGTTGTAATCGTGTTATTTCGTTGTTGTAATTGTGGACACTCCAATATTACAAATGGAGTTTTTACTAGCGTTGTAGTCACAACCGTGTTTATCACCCTTGTTACAAATGGTTGTTAACCGTGTTGCAATCGCCTAACTTGTGGTGTTGTAACTAGAGACACCCCTTGTCGCAAATGGTAATTTACTAGCCATTGTGTTACTATGGGTCATCACCATGTTGCAAATGACTATTGACCATGTTGTTAAGCATGGCCCCTTCCCAGTCAAGGTTTTTGAGAGACACTTTTTAATGGCGCTTGCCGACTTACCAGTACCGTGGGTTGTTGCAACCGTGGTCATCAATCTATTGCAATTGGCTATCAACTAGGTTGCAATTTGTATTTTGTCTTGTCAATTGTCTTGGGTGCAAAAGTGATTTGTCAAGTCAATTGACCGGATGACTAGTCCGATCGGGTTTTTGATCGCATGCGGCCAATTGTTTGCTTTGTTAGGACAACACCCTCTCTTGTCTATTGTTATTCCATAAAAAAATTGTCTATTTTTTCTTGTTAGGACAACACCCTCTCTTGTTAGGACAACACCCTCTCAGCGAGTTATCAAAGCATCCTTTCATCCTTCACAATGTTCATCTGCACCAGATCCGCGCTCCTTGCAGGTTTGTGGCACATTCCCCCATTACTCAGTATTTTTTGCTTAATCTGAAGGTTTGTAGAGCTTAATCTCTGAATGCAGACCCTCAAATCCATGATTTCATCTAGTTCTAACATGTTGTATTCTTTATTTTTGCTGAATCTGATATACTTTTTGTTTTGCTCTGATGGCCTAGTCTGTGGGCTCTATCCCATAATTTCTCTCGACTCACTCAATGTAAATGGGTGACTGCATTATTTCTAAGATTATTTGCATTTTCCTTTTTTTTTGTGAGCCATGCTGAAAATGTCCATGCATTGACTGAATGTTATTGGATTTGACTGAATCACTAATTGTATGTTATTTTGACTGAATTTATTTTTCATTGTTTTTATTGATTCTCCTTGATTGAATTTATTTTTCATTGTTTTTCAGTTGCATCCAAGGAGCGTTTGATGGTGCTGGTGGAGGACCTGGTCATGGTGCTCGGTAATGACAGGAATGACATGCTGGCAGTAAGTCCAGATTGAGTACCATATAGAAAATAGTATGTCGTATTGTGCATGCTGGAGATGGAATTTGAGAAAGCGTGCCAATCTATCTCTGATGCTTTGCAGATGAGTGATTGTAGCTTGGTGGTTGACAACATCAGTTTCAGCACGACCCAGTTGAAATATGATGATCTGAAGGTACACACAGTTTGTTGTTTGATGGGATTTTCTCAATCTCGTTTTGGTCTTTGACCCATTTGGCCAAGCCACACTGTCCTCTTTGTGTAATCCTTATTTTTTTTCCCTCCCGGGTGCTTTATCCACCAGCCACTCCAACTAGGGAAAGGAGGATGTAGCGTCAGTCCTAATTGAGAAACTAACTTATGAGTGCACTTTTTTAAATTGTCATTTTATAATGCATTCGTGTTTTCTATTTTTAGCAAATTTTGTGACTACTAGTCTGCCACCTAGCAATGTGGTGTCCTCTACTGCAGTGCTGCAAAGCTCTGTAGCTACTGCTTTAGCACCTAATCAATCTCATCTACCAAAATCAAGCAATTAAGATTGGAAAGATTTCTTCGTCTGCAGGCGTTCTTGAGACATAACGAGCAATCAGACCAGGAAGAATACATACAGAGTAAGCTTCTATTCCATCTTAGTCCAATGCAATTTACGGCAATCAGGCCACACGAATCTTTTGTGTTCTCTGATTTGTACTTTACACAACTGTTATATTAATCTTATATAAAAATTGTTTCCTTTGGCTGAACTGTAGAGCTTCGGTCATTGTCACCCGTTGGACGAAGTAACCATGCCTTCGAGCTGGAGAAACGGGCAGCCAATCTATTGATCGAGGAAGGTAATACTTTTAGCATGACTTTTGCATCTCTGAATTTTATTTCAGTACTATTATCTTTGCTTTAGTATTGGCAATTGTGCCTGACAATTATGTCTTTGCGCTTCAGGGAAGGAATTGCAGAAGATGAAAGTTCTGAATGTACTGGGCAAACTTGTCACCTCATCACTTCCAAATCAGTTCCCTTCTGTCATGCATCTGCCATTCACAGCCCGTCGATGAAAAGAGTGGAAGATTTGGTTACGATGCTCCATAACAGGTGTTCAGTGACGTTGTGAAATGTTGCAGCCTGATGATTGACCAGAATGTGGTGGCACAATCTTCAGTGTTGTGTTATCTGTGAGAATATGCCTATATATCCATCCGGATGAGTGAGAGTAGAGTTGACTGACATGATATCTGTTTGAATGAGTTCCTGTCAAAATTCGTGTGGGGTTTGCCATCTTCTCACACAAATTTTGGATTTCCCCCCTTTTTTCTGTTGATTTCTGCTTTTCAAAATTTGTGTGAGAGGTCCTTCCTTGCCACACGAATTTTGGTTTGCCCAAATTTGTGTGGTTTGACAGGAGAAAATGCATGAGTGCAAAACAGGGTCTAACCACACAAGTTTGGTATAGACAGCCTAAATTAATTATGTTCGTGATGCAACAATGGCACGTGTCCAGACGCAACACGTCAGTATGCTCTCCACCACTACGTGCCACAGTCATGATAATACTTCTGTTGGACCGCCATGCATGAACAGTGCAACGAGATAACGCACTGATTCGCAGAGCCGCGCTAAGAAATGTCAAGTGCAGAATCGACCAACTCGTTTTTACGTTTGCGCGATCTCAGTAGTAGTACATTATGGTTCCGGAAATATCTATCTTTGGAGAGAGAAAAAAGGCATAATCAACGAGAAAAGAAATAATCATACTCCACCAATTACTACTAGCATCGGACGAGCATTACTACTAGTATCAGAGGAACATTACTACTAGTATCGTGTTACTCCTATTACTATTTCTGTAATTTTGGAATTACTAGTAGATGATTTTACTACTAGTAGATGATTTTACTACTACAAGGAAATGGAATTACTACTACAAATCAAACTAAAATAGAGATGGAATTACTACTACAAATCAACTAAACTAATTACGGTTCGCGTATGAGTATATAATTCTATGAAAAATTCAACGGTGTCAATAATATAGAAGTAAATAAAGTGGTGGTATTCATTTTCCATGCACGAGATTAGAGGAGATCATTTTTGGCATGCTAAAGACTGATTTGACTCGTTCTTTTTTTGCTTGTCGGCCACCACCTTTTACGTTTTGGCTATTGAACGGTTTGGAAGAAAGACTTTCGATTGGATTCACGTGTCTGCTCGACATAGCGGTAGTAATACTTACTCCCAAGGATTTATCCCTCCGTTAGTAATCCTAACTCTTGTCATGGATCATTTAAGGGCAGCAAGGATTGTAGTAATACTTACTACTAAGATGAATAATGTGAGTAATATTACTACTAGTCCAGAAAAACAAAAAGTAATAGAGCCTGCCAACCGTATGTGTTATAAATATTAAGAAGCAAAGAAAGTAAAAAATACTATTAAGAAAGTAAAAATACTAATGTTCACCGTATAATCTCCGTTCAAATGGTTCAAAAGGAATAAATCATTAACTTCCTTTAATTATAGGCATTTACTATTACGGTTTGAAAGAAGAGAGGAATTAGAAAGAAGCTTACGGCTGCGGGATACGCTTCCGGTAGTAATACTTACTCTTGGGGATGAATCATTTACGGGCCACAAGGATAAAGCCGATACTCTTGCTTGAGGGAAATTGAAAGAAACTTTACTGTTGCTTGGCGTAGCGGTAGTAATAGTTACTCCCGTGGAGTAAAAAGCAATGCACTTAACTATATCCGGTAGTAATACTTACTCCTGTGGATGGATCAGTTACGGGCCACAAGGACGAAGCTGTAGTAATACTTACGATTGCGGGTTGAAACTTTACTACTACGGATCAGTCTGGTAGTAAGACTTACGGTTGCAGGAGGAAAATTTACTATTGCGGGGGCACTCGCCGGAGTTGATGCTAGAACCGCCGACGCTCTAAATTATATTTGGAGCCTACATGGACCAAATAGCGCAGTCCTATATATATATATATATAAGGTGTAGGATAGCACATAGGTATATATATATATATATATATATATATATATATATATATATATATATATATATATATATATATATATAGGGTGAGTGTTTTTTTACTCCCGGAGTAGTTACTCCCATCTTCAAAAATACATTGTGTATGTGTTCATACTAATTTAGCGCTTTGAGTCCTGTTTATATACTTATATTAAGATACTTCAAATCTTACTACTCCAAAAAATTTCGAAGGGACCTATACTTTTTAATATTTACCATAACTGCCACCACTAATGCTATATATATAGAAAGTATATCCACATACTCTAGGTATGTATACATACTTAACATAAATAACACCCTAGATGGTCTAGTATGATCATATACTTCGTCTACATACACTTCGCTTGGTCATATATGCCCTAAATCTAGAGATATACACATGGGAGTAACTACTCCTAGGGAGTAGAAAAGATTTTCCCTATATATATATATATATATATATATATATATATATATATATATCGGGTGATATGTATATAATGCACCTGGGTGCATTCCATACGATGAATGCACCGGCCAACCGGGTCCACCCGCCCGCCCCTACCAACGTCCTGTTCCTAACCGGACTAACCCACCTCTTCCCGCACGCCCTCGCATCGCTCCGCTGGTCCACCCACACCCAACCACATCTCCTCCCGATCCCCAATCCCGATTCAATCTCCCCTTTCCTTACGATCGCGGGGCGGCGGCGAGTGTGCAAATAAGGCGCCGGAGGGTCGCAAGGCCACGTGGCGAGTCGAGTGCAGTGCCGATGCTCCTTGCCGGGAGCCGTAGCCCCGAAAGCGCTGGCGTGCCCCGAGCGTGGAAACCGCTTCCCCCTCCCAAGCCCGTGTACTACTAGCCCGGCGGCGCGTCGCACCGCAGCCTCAAGCGAAATTGGCGTGGTGTTGCAGAGGCCTAGAGATGGGTGTCTCTACTACAGCCTTGGGAGCGGCCCCACGCCGGGTCGAGAAGGAGCGCGCGTTGCCGCGGCACGCGCGTGCTCGCTGGTCCGTCACCGCGCCTCTCGCGCGATGCCGCATCCCATGGCCGTGAGTTGCCAAGCAAGCTAGCTAGGCAAACTCATTTGTGTACTACTCCATTGTCGGCACCTCCCCGATGTGGAGCACACCGCCGTACCCGCTGAGCCGGCCTCGCCGAGTCCGAGTCAAGAGTACAAGGGTCACCGGGCCTCAATGGGCTTCTATTGATTGTAACTGAGAGAGTTGAGTCGAGTGGTGAGAATGAGCCCGCAGAGTGGCCGAGTATAGATAGCCGTGGAGAGATAGATGAGAGCTCAAGTCAAAAACATACTTGTATTCCTTATTTTACTTTACTTGCAATAGAAGTAGATAGCGCCGACGCCTTCGCGCGCCCGAAGTTCCCTTGCCTTCTTCGCCGACGATCGCCCCGCTTACCTACCGGCGCCGCCATACCTAACACCGGTATCGCCTCTCCACGGTCCCGCCGGGCCGGAACCAAACCACCCCCACTTCACTCGCGTCGCAACGAGCTTGCGGACTCATGGATCCCGCCGTCTCTTCTCGCTTCGACGCGCTCATCCAGCACAGATCCGTGGATCCGCGCGGGCGACTTCGAAGTTGTCGGCCGAGCGCAGACCTCCGCGATCTCCAACGCAGCCTCCGACAACGACGCCCGCCGGCACCGCCGAGGGTCGCGCCGACGCAGTTGGAGCGCGTACGCCACGCCCGCACACCAGCGCGTCGCCGCCGACAACCGGGAGGGCACTTTGAGGTGCGCGTCAACGACCTCGGCGCCGCGATCGCCGGCTCGAACAGATCCGCTTACACCGACGCCCGTGACCAGCAGGACGAGCGTGTCGAGCCCCGGAGACGCCCACGGCGGTGCTCGAGGCGTGGCGTCCCGTCATCGGGTTCCTCGCCTCCATGCGCGCCGCCGAGATGGAGCGCCTCACCGGGCAATGCCCCGACCGGGCCAATCCGCCACCGCGTCCCACGAGTTGGTCGCCGGCGACGCACCTGCCGGAGCAACGATCGACCGGCCCCTACGGGCACCGCGATTCCACGACTACACGGGACTCGGGGGCTTGGTCCGTTCAAGGGCCACGCCCGCTCTCGGCCAATGGTACGCCAACTTTCATCCCCCTTTGTCGATCCATCTCGATTCCTCCTAATCCCCCTCCAAATCCCCCACCAAATCCACCACCCCCATATCCGCCCTACCAATTTGCCCCCAATCCACCACAACACCCACCCCAAAGATCACCCAATTCCAAATTATCCCCAATTTCAATCAGCCCCATTCCAACCATATCCCCCACCACCTATTCACCAATATGCCCACCCGAGCCATACAACCACTTCCATCACAACTCTTCCCACCACCCGACAAAGAACATGGGTCATCTACCAAAACTCCAATTCCCTCGTTCGATGGTGATAACCCCAAATTATGGATGACCCACGCCACCAACTACTTCGTATGTACCACGCCCACCCGCCGATGTGGATCACTTCACACACCACTTCGCTCACGCCGCTTTCGTTGGCTTCGCCGCTTGAGCACAAACCGTATGGCATCTCTTGGGAAGCCTTTTACCGCACTCGTGCACGAGCGCTTCAGCCGTGACCAACACGAGTTGCTCCTGCGCCAAATGTTTCACATCAAAATGACCAGCACGGTCACTGACTATGTCGATCGCTACACAGCCATCATCGAGCAGCTATCTCCATACCAGCCCTACCCTGACACCTTAGCCCACACCCAGAGATTCATCGATGGATTACGTCCTGACATCCGTGCTGTTGTTATGGTCTCTTCACCACAAGATCTCGATCACGCCCTCGCAAGCTTGCGTTATTGCGGGAGGAGGCCATGGATGCCGGCCAAAGGGAGTTCAAGCGATCGATGGATCACTACCGTCCCCTGGTCCGGCTCATGTCAAGGGAGCGTTGCCGCCGCCACCCCCTGCACCGCGGCATCCTTCTGCGGAGGCATCGTGTTCGGCTCGTGCATCTGACGACCGTCGTGGTGCACAGCGGCCATGGACAGTCGATGACCGGCTGGCCTCCCTCGCTGGCGACTACCGCAGGCGCGTGGCTCTGCATTATTCGCCGTGGGGACAAATGGGTTCCTGGTCATCGCGCCCGGCCACCCCACAAGCTCATGCAATCCAGAGGTTTGGGCCTTGTGCGCCGACGATTTTGTTGATTCTGAAGCACCAATAGAGCCCGAAGAGACGGTCCCCCGAAGCCCCCGTCGAAGCTCAAGTATTCATGGCCCTCTCTCGATTCAACCAGTATCCAAGTCTTATGCTCCAAAGACCCTTCAGTTCCGTGGCACCATTCAGGGAGTTGATGTGCAAATCTTGTTAGACTCAGGCAGCACCCACTCGTTCATCAGTGCTTCTGTGGCTACTAAGTTATCGGGTACTCAACCTCTGCTTCAACCAATCTCTGTGAAGGTCGCCGATGGCGCAGCTTGTTGCTTGTGATTCGAGTTTCCTACGGCAGAGGGACAGTTCAGGGGCTATAATTTCCGCTCCAACTTGCGTGTTCTTGAGCTTGGGTCCTATGATATGATACTGGGAATGGATTGGCTTCAGTCATTCTCCCCTATGCAAAGTTGATTGGGTTGATAAGTGGCTCCGGATTCCTTATGGTCGCGACTTTGCGAAGGCTTCGAGGGGTATTACCTCGATGATCATCCTTCAAAGATTGTTCGAGCTCCTCCACATTGCTATGCCAGTGCCGATGTCGCCGATCCTGTACCACCTTCAACAAAACCGCTGGATACTTACGCGCGATCTTTTTATCGAGCCCACCGAGCTTCCTCCAAGGCGACTTGTGACCATCAGATTCCATTGGTTCCTGGAGCATCACCGGTGGCTATCGGGCCGCACCGCTACAAACCCGCCCTCAAGTCGAAATTGAAAAACAAGTAACTGAGATGCTATCATCGGGTCTGATACGTCCAAGCAGTAGCTCCTTCTCCTCTCCAATTACTCTTCGGGTCAAGAAGAAAGACGGCGAGTGGCGGTTTTGTGTCGATTACCGGATGTTAAACTCACTTACTGTCAAGTCAAAGTTTCCAATACCAGTAGTCGACGAGCTTCTGGATGAATTGTCTCAAGCCAGCTGGTTCTCTACTTTAGACCTTCGAGCCGGTTTCAATCAAATCCGACTGGCTCCAGGCGAAGAGTACAAGACAGCCTTCCAGACGCACTGGGGCCAGTTCGAGTACACTGTCATGTCATTCGGCCTCACTGGAGCTCCCAATACATTCCAAGGAGCAATGAATTCTACTCTCCACCCCGCTTTACGCAAGTTTGCATTGGTCTTCTTCGACGACATCTTGATATACAGTCGCACCCTTGATGAGCACATTGATCATCTCCGTCAGGTCTTTGAGCCGTTAGCTGCTGACCATTGGAAGGTCAAATTCAGCAAGTGTCGGTTGCTAGGCGCCTATTTCCTATCCGGGGCACATGGTGAGCAAGTGAGGGGCGTGTCCACCGATCCCGCCAAGATCAAGACAAGATGCAGCCATGGCCTATACCCCAGGATGTCAAGGAGCTTCGGAGCTTCCTCGGTCTCGTGGGTTATTACAGGAAGTTCGTCAAGAACTTCGCAGTGCTGGCACGGCCCCTTTCAGATTTGCTCAAGAAGGGAGTGCTCTTCTCTTGGACTAGCACACATACAGAGGCCTTTACAGCTCTCAAATCTGCTCTAGTTTTAGCACCTGTGCTCGCACTCCCTGATTTCGATGGCCGCTCCAACTTCACACGACGCTTGACAACGGAGTCGGGCGCTTTACTACAAGATGGGCACCCACTAGCATACGTTAGTCGGGCACTTGGCCCCAGGACAAGAGCACTATCAACATACGAAAAAGAATACCTAGCCATCTTGGTTGCTGTAGAGCAGTGGCGGTCTTACCTGCAACATGCGGAGTTCACCATCTTTACAGACCACCGCACCTTGACTCACCTGTCTGACCAGAGGCTGAATACTCCATGGCAAGTCAAGATGCATTACAAGCTTGCCGGTCTCCAGTACCGCATCGTGTACAAGCCAGGCTCTTCCAACGCAGCTGTAGATGCTCTGTCACGGCATCCTTCACCCTCAGCTCAGCTGCAAGCTGTCTTTGCCGCCGTGCCGACTTGGTTATCGATGTGGTGTCCGGGTATCATAGCGACCCATTCTCGACACAGTTATTGCAGGAGCTCATTTGTCGATCCACAATCTCGCCCCTCGCTTACATTGTTGAATGGAGTGTTGGTGTTTCTTAGCGTAAGCGCAATAGTCCGCAAGCGCACGGAAATACCGTTGTAGCACTTCACCCGAAATGTTCAGGGTATCGATTTTCACAGGAACGGGTGTTTAAGTCGCCGATCTAGCTACCAGAGGAAGATGGAAAGGGTGAACTGGGTAGTGAGTTTCTACTACAATGATTATCCTAAAGCCAAATTACTTCTTTTCTTATACGCTCACGTAGCCACCGCTCTCCCCGGGTCCGCGGAAGGGTCCGCCTCCGGACTACCGCACAACCGGACGTGGAGGAATACTAAGGTCGAACAGGGCTGTCACCACCTGCCGCCTACCTCACTACCGTGGACTGATTGGTAAACGAGGGTGACGTGTAGTTTAGACACCATGTCTACACTACTTATCACGTACTCTAGCGTTGGCCTCGAGCATCCGTCTTCATCGAGTCCTCTACTAGAGCATCTACCGTTATGGTAAACAACGAACCGTGAACGTTATAATTAAAGTAATAATTTAAACTCAAAGATAATTGTCGATAGAAAACGGATCTCTTACTCAAACCAAGAGGATGATCCGTAGAGGTACAAGTGCGGAGACGGGAGCCGACAAGTTCGAACTCCGTCTGCGCTCAAAGGCGTAGGGGTCGCTACTCCTCTTCTCCACACTTCCTCCTCTCTCACTCCCTTCTACTTCTAACTTGGCTCCTTTCCTCTACTCCAATGTGTACTAAATGTGATGGAGTGGAGTGTGTGAGTGAATGGAGTGTAATGATGTGTATGATGATCAATGTGATGCTTCATGATGAGGGGTGCCTCTCTTTATATAGTGGAGAGGAGGAGGGAATGGAGGGCTCCCCTTGCTTCGAGCTGTTCTTGGCGGGAATGAAAATTTGCACCGCATGCAACCGCCGCTGAAAGTCGCTCCGAACCGCCAGAGAAACGGGCGGGAACATCCGCCGAAAATGCGCCCGGCCGCCGCAGCAGGGCCGGCCGCCCAAGTTTGGCCCGCTTGAGCCAGGCTTTAAGCGTCGCCTTTTGGTCCACTTTGTTTCACTGTCACGTAGGTGCGTTGGCCCGTTTTTTCGCTCGATTTCGGTCTGTTGGCTCCTGGTTTTGCGCTTTCTTTGTTGATTGGGCGTATTTGTACTAGTTTCCACTTTTGTTCCTACAAAATATGTTTTTGACAATACAAGTGGAACTAGGTTAGAAATAAATGCATATGCACCATGAGATTGCTTATTTCCTTGGAATGAACCCGAGTTGGCGGTATAAAATGCTTGATAATGGCCGCCAACAACTCCCCACACTTGGCTTTTACTCGTCCTCGAGTAAAGTTGAACTTTTTTAGGGGTTTCGTAAGGTCGCTTTCCTTTGTCAATATCAAAAAATGTTCTACCACATTATCTTAAACGATCATGCGATGGAGATAAGCAGGAGTTCTTTCTTTCTACTTACACTTGCACAAATAGACTTGGTTGCTTTTTCAAAATTTGAAAAGAATTTGTTGTTATGTTCCCGGTTCTAATCAAACTTGATAGTACTAACAAAATTGCTTACTTCCTTGTATGAAATGTCAAGTCAAATTCTAGATTTAATGGAGGAAGTGTCATATTCCTAGATCAAAGATGTGCATATGAGAAATGTTTCTTTTTAGCTATGATGCTTCTTTGCTTTCAAAGAGTCATGGGCTTGTTTGCTCTTTTTTTTTTTTTTTTTTTGGAGAAGTGGGCTCTTCTCGCCCTCGGACACTTATCCGTTATTTCTTCTCTCTTTTTGGAGAAGTGGGCTCTACTAAGCCCTCGGACACTTGTCCATTATTTCTTCTCTTTTTTTTTTTTATAGATAGGCGGGCATCGACGTACCCATTGTTTTTATATGGGGGCATGTGCCCATTTCTAGCATAGCCCATGCTCTTTTGAAGCATAAAGGGTTCATCATAATTTAGATTACCAATTTATTTGTGCACAGTGTTTTGATCTTGGGATTATGAAACTTCCTCAACATTTAATCTTTTGAATTTGACAAGATTCAATGAATAAGGAAGTAGCTATTTGTTACTAATTCAGGTTTTGATTATCCCAGGAACATGATAATATATATATATATATATATATATATATATATATATATATATTTTATATAGGTAACCCAAGTCTTATTTGTACAGAAAGAGAAATTCAAGTAATCATGCTATCCTCAAAGCATAAAAGTTCAAATAACGTGTAGTTTTCTTTTTCTAACAGATTGACAAAAAAGATAAAGTTTGTCTAAGTTTTTAAGTTGACAAGTGAATTTTATCTCCCCACACTTGTTTCTTTTATAGAAGTTAACAGAAAAATTTATAGAGAAACAAGTGTACGTAAAAATATTCAAAGACAAACTTTATTGAACTTCGAAAATTACAAAGTAAATGAATGGAAATAAAACATGAAGAATTCAAACGACTGAAAATAATCGGTAATTTTGAATCCTTTTTATTTTTTTTGCTAGACGGTCTAATTTCTCATTAAACCCACGACGCATAGTTGTAAGGGAATCCTCTAGATTTTTCACTTCTAATTTTGCTATAGCTACTTAGTTATGGATTCTTTCTATCCTTGTGTGTAGGTCAACATCCTTGTGTTGACCATTGCAAGTGTAATTTTCTTCTTAGGTTTTTCCTCCTCACTATCACCGAAAAGCCGGGAGGTCGTCCCCTAATAGGAGGGCTCCCTAGTGGTGGCCCCGATCCTTTTGACTATGTGTGCCGGCTTTTTGAGGGTAGTTTTTCCTACGCTTTTTCCTATCGGTGGTTTTATTTGAGCGAAGTCGTGGTTGATTTGGATGACAACAGCTCACTCGAGATGAGTTTTGCGTTGGGTTTGTTGTTTCGGGAGGTTTAGGGATCTGGTTCATGTTAGGTGAACCCTTGTTCTTGACCGGGAAGGATGGCCTAGGAGTTTTGATAGGTGGTAAGATTGCCAAAGGTTGAGCCGACACTAACATGGCTTCATCTATTTCTTTCCGGGTTTTGGAATGGCTCAATGTCTAGTCCTAAGGCGAGGTATAAAGCTTTGTTGTTTCCCATGGACAAAGTTGAGCAAGTAAGGATGAGGGAGAAGAGATGGTTTTGGTGTGATTTTCCATGAGAAGCTTGGGGTTCAATTTATAGAGTTTTTGTCGAACCGTGACCGTGCACCACGGGGGTTGGGATAGGATCGCCGGGATTAATCCATGTGAGAAAACAGGAGGCACGGGGGCCGCAAAGCGGGCCGGCCGCCCCAAAGCGCCGGTCGCGCAGCCGCAGCCGTGCCTTTAAGCGCACGACTTTTTCCCATGATCATTATCTTATCTCGAACTCTTTTGCTATAGTGGTGCAACGGGGGAAAACCCCGTTTAGGGCGATGTTTTCTTTATTTTAGAAAAAGAAAAAGAAAAGGAAAAAGAAAAAGTTATGTGCTTTTTTTTTATTTAATAGTTTTATTGTGTTTTCTTTCCAATATGTTGGTAGCAATTATGGAATTATTTTTATATTGTTCAAAAATCTACCAACATTATTTTCTCTATATATTTATTTGGAGAAGGCTCAAGGAAAACTTTTAAACGTTGGCCATTTACCTTTGATAAATTACCCGAATCATCGGTGATGGTGATTGCGCCATGAGGTGCGGCGTCGACGACGGTGTATGGCCCCTTCCATTTGCCGCAGCCTTCCCTCCAATCGAATAGCTTCACATGAGAGTTAAAGAGTAATACCTTGTCTCCTTCGTGGAAAGTTTTTACGTTGGATTCGTGGTCGTGCCATCTTTTTGTTCTTTCTTTGTATAGCTTGGCACTGTGATACGCCTTCTCCCTCCATTCCTCTAGCTCGGTTAACCTGCTTTTTGTCTATTTTTCCCGGCTAGCTTAAGGTCCATGTTCCATGTCTTGATTGCCCAAGAGGCTCGATGTTCGAGTTCTACCGGCAAGTGACAACTTTTTCCATAGACCGCTTGGAATGGTGTCATGTCAATGGGGGTCTTATAAGCTGTCCCGTATGCCCGGAGTGCATCGGGAGCTTGTCTTTCCACCCTTCCCCCATTGCATTGACGGTTTTCTCGCAGAATGTTCTTGATTTGCTTGTTCGATGTTTCTGCTTGGCCGCTTGTTTGAGGATGGTAAGGTGTGGCTATATTGTGCTTAGATCCCAGCTCTCGTAAGAAAGCTCGAAAGGATCTGTCTATGAAGTGTGATCCTCCATCACTTATGACCATCCTTGGTGTTCCAAACCTTGGAAAAATGATCTCATGGAACATTTTTCTGGCATGTTTGGCATCGGCGGGGGGCATGCCGAGCCGACCCACTTGGACACGTAGTCGATTGCGATGAGGATGTACTCACTATCATGGGACTTTGGGAAAGGTCCCATGAAGTCAATACCCCAAACATCGAAGACTTCCACTTGGAGATTGTAGTTGAGGGGCATTGCATTTCTTGATGTGATTCCTCCTTGCAGCTGACACTTTTGGCATCTTCTGATGAATTCTCTTGTGTCTTGGTACATCGTTGGCCAGAAGAATCCACACTGCCAAATCTTGGCTTGAGTGCGATGTACTCCATAATGGCCTCCGTACGGGGCTGCATGGCATTTTTCAATGATTTGCTGTCCCTCTCTGGTGGGTACACATCTCCTTAGCATGCCGTCAGCACATACTCTGTATAGGTACGGATCATCCCACAGGTGGCGGCGACTCTCAACTTGCAACTTGTGCCTGGATTCGCCGGGTGGTACGTAACCTGAAACCATGTAATTCACAATGTCTGCATACCATGGGGTTACGTCCTCCACCTTGAGGAGCATGTCATCGCGTAGGAAATCGTTGATCGGTAACTCCTGCATGTTAGTGAATTGCAAACGCGACAAATGATCCGCAACGGTGTTCTCTACTCCTTTCTTGTCTTTAATTTCTAAATCAAATTCTTGGAGTAAGAGAATCCATCTTATTAATCTGGGTTTAGCGTCTTTCTTAGTGAGCAAGTATTTCAATGCAGCATGATCAGTGTAGACAATTACTTTGGATCCCACTAAGTAAGACCTAAACTTATCGATAGCAAACACTACAGCCAGGAGCTCTTTTTCAGTTGTGGCGTAATTTAATTGAGCTCCATTTAGTGTTTTTTCTGGGCATAGGCAATCGTGTGATGCTTTTTATCTTTGGTTTGGCCAAGGACCGCACCAACGGCGTAATCACTAGCATCACACATGATTTCAAAAGGCAGCGACCAATCCGGTGGTTGGATGATTGGCGCTGAGATGAGTGCTTTCTTAATGGTGAGAAAAGCTTTCATGCACTCATCGGTGAACTTAAAAGGCACATCCTTAGCTAGCGTGCTTGTTAACGGTCTAGAAGTTTGTGAGAAATCTTTATGAACCGTCTATAAAATCTCTCGCGTGGCCTAGAAAGCTACGGATTCCTTTCACGCTCACGGGAGGTAGGTTTTCAATCACTTCAATTTTTGCTTTATCTACCTCAATCCCTCTCTCGGACACTAGGTGTCCAAGGACGATGCCCTCTCGGACCATGAAATGGCACTTTTCCCAATTTAGTACCAGGTCCTTCTCTTGGCATCGTTGCAAGACTCGATCTAAATTCTCAAGACAGTTGTCAAAGGTTTTTCCATAGACGGAGAAATCGTCCATGAATACCTCCATGATTTCTTCAATCATGTCTGAGAATATCGACATCATGCACCGTTGGAATGATGCGGGTGCATTACACAACCCGAACGACATTCTCCTATACGGCGTCACGCTCCATACGGGCATGTGAAAGTTGTCTTGCTTTGATCATCAGGGTGGATGGGAATTTGGTGATAACCTGAATACCCATCGAGGAAACAGAAGAAAGAGTGTTTTGCTAACCGCTCCAACATTTCATCAATGAAGGGGAGCGGAAAGTGATCTTTCTTTGTTGCCGCATTGAGTTTTCGGTAATCAATGCACATTCTCCACCCTGTGACGGCACGCTGTGGAATTAATTCATTTTTAGCGTTTTCAATTACCGTCATGCCCCCTTTCTTGGGTACCACCTGGACAGGGCTAACCCAGTCGCTGTGTGGTACGGGATAGATTATCCCTGCGTGAAGAAGTTTGAGGACTTCCTTCTTTCACGACTTCTCTCATCTCATTATTGATCCGGCGTTGTGGTTCGGCGTGAGGGTGATTTTTCCGGTCAACGGGGATGCGATGAGAGCAAATTAGAGGGCTAATCCCTTTTAGATCATGTAATGAATACCCGAAGACCGTCCCTATGTTTTTCTAGTATTTTAATCAATTTGGATGACTCCTCGTCGGTTAGTTTGTCACCGATGATTACGGAGCATTTTTATCATTGTTTAGAAAAACATAGCGCAATCCTTCAGGAAGGGCTTTTAGCTCAATGGGAGGTGGTGCCGTTTCTTCTTCTTTAGGGAGATCGATAAATTCATCTATCTCGCTAATTTCTTCGATGAAGAATTTGGAGTCTCTTTCTAAGGATTCTTCAGAGTTTCAAAAGGTATTTTTGGCACCACCTCTATGGTTGTTATTGGGGACAGGGGTTCAGCTATTGTGTTTTTTGGATTGTTGTATGGGTAGCGTGAACGTGTCCCTACCTAATTTGACATCTAACTCCCCGTGTTTGGTGGATCGTGAATAATTTTTCTAGGGGATGGCCAATTAGAATGTCGAAATCCTCAATGTCAAAATGTGAAAATCAAGGCTCATTCCGACACCTTCATGGTAAAGAGAAACATTGTGTAAAACCCCAACCCTTGGAGAGTTGAACGCATATCAGCTCTAAAAGTTTTTATTGTGGGCCAGGCGTTTCTCTTCCTCAAAAAGTTTGGGCATAAGTTTGTGACATGATGTTGATGCCCACGGTTGGGTTATACAATACTGTTTCTTGTTTTCTTTTTATTATGCATTGAATGGGGAACGAGGGAGTACGAATTTGAATTTCTTCAGAAGATGACTCATTCTCGTGTACCCATTCGCTGCTCATGAAAGATGTTAACCCCATGATTGACTCTCGTAGAGAGTCTATGCTCAAAGGTTCTCTAGGGGTGACAGGAACTGGTGGTCTCTTTACCGACTCGTATCTCGAGGTGTTTCCGAAATTTTCAAGAAAAACGTCCTCGATATACGGGAGGTCTCCCGTAAAGGGGTTCCTCCATTGGTTCGAGTCCGGTATTTTTAGAGGTTCGGCTTGAAGCGACGAAACCTCGTTGGACATCGGCTCAACACGGATGGGTTCTAGAGGAGGGGTGTTTTCAAGAATTCGGTCTAAAAGGGCTTCCCCTTCCTCTGTGGTTTTGTGTGTAAACGACCCTCCTGCGGCCGTGTCTAACGTAGGGCGGCGACTCTCTAGTCAAACCTAGCCGAAATGCCGAAGCAAAGACATGGTCGGGAATGGATAGTTCTGGACCGCACCTCGTTAAAATTGAGAATCGGCCCCGTGCTGCACCTAACGACTCCTTCTCCCCTTGTTGGAAGCAGATTATCTCTTTGACGAAGGCAAGCAATTCGATATAGGGAAGAAAGCTTGGCAAAACTTTGCCCGCAATTCCTCCCAATCACCGCTACCTTCCCTACATTGTGGTCGAACCCACTGTTTCGCTCTCTTTCAAGCGAGAAAGGGAATAGCTTCCACCTCAACGTGTCTTGTGACATGCCTTCAATGGTGAGGCAAGCACGAGTTGCTCAAACTCCCTCGGGTGATGGTATGGATTTTCGTAATCATATCCCGAGAAGGATTGATCCCGAACCATGGCCAGATGACCCGGGCGGGGAGCTCATAACTCGAAGCCGTGATGGGCTTCAAGAAGATGGGCGTTCTAAGAGCTCGCCTCTTGGAGCGCATGCTTTTGCAATAGTTGGGTGCTCCATAATTTTTTTAGATTTTTGTTTTAATGGCGGGGTGGAAATGGATAATGTAGGATACACGGGTAGACTAGGTTCGAGGACTATAACGACAACCGTTCCCCAAGAACGCGCGCCGAGAAATGCTTGTTGGTGTTTCTTAGCGTAAGCGTAATAGTCCAAGCGCCGCGGAAATACCGTTGTAGCACTTCACCCTAAGTGTTCGGGGGTATCGATTTCCACGAGGAACGGGTGTTTAAGTCGCTCGACTAGCTACCGGGAGGAAGATGGAAAGGGTGAACTGGGTAGTGAGTTTCTACTACAGCGGATTATCCTAAAGCCAAATTACTTCTTTTCTTATACGTTCACGTTGCCACCGCTCTCCCCCGGTCCGCCGAAGGGTCCGCCTCCGGACTACCGCACAACCGGACATGGAGGAATACTAAGGTCGAACAGGGCTGTCACCACCGCCGCCTACCTCACTACCGTGGGACTGATTGGTAAACGAGGGTGACGTGTAGTTTAGACACCATGTCTACACTACTTATCACGTACTCTAGCGTTGGCGGTGCATCCGTCTTCATCGAGTCCTCTACTAGAGCATCTACCGTTATGGTAAACAACGAACCGTGAACGTATAATTAAAGTAATAATTTAAACTCAAAGATAATTGTTTGTAGATAGAAAACGGATCTCTTACTCAAACCAAAGGGATGATCCGTAGAGGTACAAGTGCGGAGACGGGAGCCGACAAGTTCGGAACTCCGTCTGCCTGGGGCAGAGGGGTCGCTACTCCTCTTCTCCACACTTCCTCCTCTCTCACTCCCTTCTACTTCTAACTTGGCTCCTTTCCTCTACTCCAATGTGTACTAAATGTGATGGAGTGGAGTGTGTGAGTGAATGGAGTGTAATGATGTGTATGATGATCAATGTGATGCTTCATGATGAGGGGTGCCTCTCTTTATATAGTGGAGAGGAGGAGGGAATGGAGGGCTCCCCTTGCTTCGAGCTGTTCTTGGCGGGAACGAAAATTTGCACCGCATGCAACCGCCGCTTGAAAGTCGCTCCAACCGCCCGAGAAAAGGCGGGAACATCCGCCGAAAATCTGCGCCCGGCCGCCGCGGTGGGCGGCCGGCCCAAGTTTGGCCCGGCTTGAGCCGGGCTTTCGCGTGCCGCCTTTTGGTCCACTTTGTTTCACCGTCACGTAGGTGCGTTGGCCCGTTTTGCTCGATTTCGGTCTGTTGGCCTTCCCTTTGACAAGGCGCAATCCTCGGTTTTGCACTTTCTTTGTTGATTGGGCGTATTTGTACTAGTTTCCACTTTTGTTCCTACAAAATATGTTTTTGACAATACAAGTGGAACTAGGTTAGAAATAAAAATGCATATGCACCATGAGATTGCTTATTTCCCTTGGAATGAATCTGAGTTGGCGGTATAAAATGCTTGATAATGGCGCCAACATGGAGTTATCGGGAGCAATGGCGTAATCTGGATTGGTGATAACACTTTGCTGCAACAGCGTCTCATATCTGCTATGCATGACAGTGCCCTGGGTGGTCACTCCGGCTTCCCTGTCACCTACAGCCGTATGAAGAAACTTTTCCTTTGGCGTGGCATGAAGCAGTCAGTCCGTGACTTCGTGGCTCGCTGCACAGTCTGTGCTCAAGCTAAGCCAGATCGTTCCAAATACCCAGGCCTGCTTTCGGCCCCTTGCCGCACCCTCTTGAAACATGGCAGGTTGTGACGATGGATTTCATTGGAGGTTTGCCACGGTCCGGTTCCTCCAACTGCATTATGGTGGTTGTTGACACACTCAGTAAGTATGCCCACTTTATCCCGTTGCAACATCCCTTCTCAGCTGCCTCGGTTGCTCAGTCCTTCCTGGATCATGTCTTCAAGCATCATGGTATGCCGGCTAAGATCGTGTCTGACAGAGATCCTCTGTTCACAAGCAATTTTTGGCAAGAAATGTTCAAGCTGTCGGGTGTCACACTGGCTATGAGTACAGCATATCATCCAGAATCCGACGGGCAAACGGAACGAGTTAACCAATGCCTCGAGACCTTCCTGCGCTGCTTTGTACACTCAACTCCCAGACGCTGGCTCAAGTGGCTCTCGCTGGCCGAGTATTGGTATAACACTAGCTGCCATTCCTCTTTGGGTCGCTCACCATTCGAGGTTCTATATGGACATCCTCCACGCCATTTTGGGCTTTCTGCTTCCTCTGTTTCTTCTTCAGTCCCCGATGTTGAGACGACTCTGGAAGAAAGGAAAACAATGTTGCTGGCTATCCGTCGGCACCTATTGCGAGCACAAAGAACGTATGAAGTCCCGGTGACAAAAACAGTCGAGCGCTTTTTGATGTGGGTGATATGGTCTTTCTTCGCTTGCAGCCCTATGTTCAGTCCTCTCTAGCCCCTCGTTCATGCAAGAAACTGGCCTTCAAATATTTTGGACCATACAAAATACTGGCTAAGGTGGTCACCGTGGCCTATAAGCTCCAGCTGCCATCTTCATCAGCTCTGCACCCGGTGTTCCACGTTTCATTACTCAAACCTGCACCTCCAGGCACTACTCCAACCCCAAGTACTCTTCCCGACCCTGATGACATGATGCAGGTTCCTGAGAAGGTGCTTCAACAGCGACTCCATCAGCACGGTCCACACGCTGTCAAGCAATTTCTCATCAAGTGGTCCAACATGACTGAAGACCTCGCCACCTGGTAAGATGCTGAAGCATTGATCCGAGAGGTTCCCAAGAGCTCCGGCATGGGGACATGCCCCGACGCAAGGAGGGAGGAATGTCAGCACCTCCCCGATGTGGAGCACACTGCTGTACCAGTGAGCCGGCCTCGCCGAGTCCGAGTCAAGAGTACAAGGGTCACTGGGCCTCAATGGGCTTCTATTGATTGTAATCTGGAGAGAGTTGAGTCGAGTGGTGAGAATGAGCCCAGTAGTGGCTGAGTATAGATAGCCAGGGAGAGATAGATGAGAGCTCAAGTCAAAAACATACTTGTATTCCTTATTTTACTTTACTTGCAATAGAAGTAGATAGCGTCAACGCCTTCCGGCGCGCCGCCGAGTTCCCCTAGCCTTCGGTTCGCCGCCGATCGCCCTGTCTACCTACCAGAGCCGCCGTCGTACCTAACATCCATCTTTGCTTCCGTGAGAAGGAACGCCACCGCTGCTACCTGCTGTTTCAGATCAGGTGTGCGTGCGCGGAGCCTTGCTTATCCAGGTAAGAGGATGCTTTTTAAGCACATCATGCTTTGAGCAAATTAGTTATTAGAACTTAAAGCTCCGAGTACACATCATAGTAGAATTTTCTTTGAGGATTTAGTTCAGTAATTACGTGAGCTTTTTTTGTTTGAGTAACAGGTTACTTTCAACAGTACAATTGGTTCTTCTGTTTAGTACTAGCAGCCATAGCATTGCACACATAATAGTGCATTTTTATAACAGTAACTAGATTATTGTTCCAATTACAATTATAGCTGTGTGGCTGTAATTAGTGTCTAGTGTAGATGTAACTGGTTTATTTCCCTAGTTGCAATTGAATGAAGCGATCTGTTGCATTTGCGGCAGCATGTTCATAGATTTTGTGTATTTTTTAACTATGTTATTATCCTATTGGCAACTGGAGTACAGGACAAGGTGCAAGTGTTGAGCAACGAGAGATGTTTATGCAAGGATGCAGCCGGACCCTAGATGAGAGTTAATTAGAATGTTAAAAGCTGATGGGAGGTAAATGGCTTCATAGGTTCTAAGAAAATTTTAGAATAGATACGTAGGTGGTTTACTGAAGAAGAGCAGTGTTCACTGAATTATTTAATAATTAGTTATCTTTTTGTGCGCCTGCAACAATCCACGCCATGCTTTTCACCCAGCACCCAGTAAGCACGTTGTAATGATTAGGATCATGAGTTATTTAGATTTAATATGTTTATTCAGGTAAAAATGTGTCTTCTCTTCACTTGAGCTATACGCTACAATTTAATCAATAGCTGACTTTATATTGCCTGGTGAAATGTAAAGGATAAGATACAAAATTCAGCTTTAGTAGAAATTGTTGCAACTGTGGCCATATACATAGTAGAAATTGTTTTAGTAGTTTTGTTGCAACTGACCCATGACACCAGTGGTAATTGCATTGTATTCATGGTTGCAATTGGCCTCATGCCTTGATTTTGGTTGGTTATTTTTATCTTTTCAGTTTTGCAGTATCGATTAAGCATTTGATGCAGGCATCATATTTTGTGTTATGCTAATTTCCTGGTTATGTCTTGGCTGTCCCTTCACATCTGGTTTATGAACCATCATATGCTATGGTGCACAATTATTTTATTCTTTTTAGAGTTCTTAATGTGATTGAGGTGTATGGTACCCACTACTTCAGATGCTATGAGACCTTTTCACAATAAAATATGATCCACACCTCCTCTAATTTGATCTACTTATGAACACACAGATGAGGAGGTTGATATGGCCGCCGTGTGTCTGCTTAAATTCCGCGTAAATTTTTTCGGCGCATAGTAGAGCGGGCTCCACCCATCTGCTCCCGCACCAGCTAGCCGCTGCGTCCGCCAACATTCTATCCCGTCGTGCTGCTCCTCCACCTCGAATCCACACAACACACTCGTCGGTTTGTTCCGCACGCCG
Organism: Hyparrhenia diplandra; assembly: GCA_015847255.1. NCBI lineage: Eukaryota > Viridiplantae > Streptophyta > Magnoliopsida > Poales > Poaceae > Hyparrhenia > Hyparrhenia diplandra. Next base: position 257,976 of record JADLZK010010236.1, on the reverse strand, counting down.
TAGCGCACGATTTGGTTGCTAGCCAATATTCTAGGTTGCAATTGCATCACATCCGAGGTTGCAATTGAGCTATATTCCATGTTACAAACGATATACAATATGTGTGTATGCCAACAATTTGTTGCCAGGCGTTCTCACATAAACAACATCTCTGTGTTGCAATTATACGTTGCATCTTTATAAATTATATAAATTATAAGTTTCGAAAAGATCACCTTCAAAAACACTTCCATCAAAACGGTAAGGATGCAATTGCATTACATCCCAAGTTGCAATTGTGTCATATGCCATGTTGCAAACGGTATATGATAACGTGGACATTACTTGGAATCCTTGTAAGAACTTAGCGCGGGCTTTGGCGAATGTAAGACAATTTGCATTTTTTGGGTATTTTTTCTCAAAAGATAATTTGCAAACGGTATATGTTGCAAACGGTATATGATCACCATAAAAACAAATGTGTTCATTAAATTTTTGAATTTGCTTTCAACTAGGTTGCAAACGGTATATGATCACCATAAAAAAATTTTGGGTATTTTTTTTTTAAAAGCATGCCCCCTACTAGGCAATGAGTTTTTGGTCACCAACATGTTGCAATTCTTTCACTTTTCTTGTTGCAACTTGATGCATTTCATTGTTGCAAATGCTTACCTACCAAAGACTGAGTGTTGCAAATGTGTTCATTACTTGTTGGAATTTGCTATCAACTAGGGTGCAATTAGTTTATTTTCAAAAGCATGCCCCCTACCGAGCAATGGGTTTTGGGTCAAGTGTCTTTTGAAAATCATACCCCTACCGCACAATTTTTTTATAGTATTCTTTTAAAAAAAGATGCCCCCTACTATACAATGGGTTTCGGGGGGCAACTATCTTTTTCAAATTCATGCCCCCAACTATGCAATTTTGGTTGCATTCTTGTTATTTTCGTTGTTGCAATTCTGCCCACTCCAAAGTTGCAAATGGTGTTTTCTTGATTCCAATTTTTGTGTAAATTGTGGACACTCCAATATTACAAATGGAGTTTTTACTAGCGTTGTAGTCACAACTATGTTTATCACCCTTGTTACAAATGGTTGTTAACCGTGGTTGCAATCGTCTAACTTGTGGTGTTGTAACTAGAGACACTCCCTTGTCGCAAATGGTAATTTACTAGCCATTGTGTTACTATGGGTCATCACCATGTTGCAAATGACTATTGACCATGTTGTTAAGCATGCCCCCTTCCCAGTCAAGGTTTTTGAGAGACACTTTTAATGGCGTTTGCCGACTTACCAGCCGTGGGTTGTTGCAACTGTGGTCATCAATCTATTGCAATTGGCTATCAACTAGGTTGCAATTTGTATTTTGTCTTGTCAATTGTCTTGGGTGTAGTGATTTGTCAAGTCAATTGACTGGATGACTAGTCTGATCGCTGGTTTTTGATCGTACGGTCAATTGTTTGCTTTGTTAGGACAACACCCTCTCTTGTCTATTGTTATTCCATAAAAAAAAATTGTCTATTTTTTCTTGTTTGCTGTTCCAGGACAGCTCCCTATCTTGTCTCTGTTTTCCATTGAAAAGAATTGTCTATTGTGAGTTGTTTGTTGTGCTAGGGCAGGACCCTCTCTTGTCTATTGTTATTCCATAAAAAAAAAATTGTCTATTTTTCCTTGGTTGCTTGTTCCAGGACAGCTCCCTATCTTGTCTATGTTTTTCCATAGAAAAGAATTGTCTATTGTGAGTTGTTTGTTGTGTTAGGACAGCACCCTCTCTTTGTCTATTGTTATTCCATAAAAAAATTGTCTATTTTTCCTTGTTTGCTGTTCCAGGACAGCTCCCTATCTTGTCTATGTTTTTCCATAGAAAAGAATTGTCTATTGTGAGTTGTTTGTTGTGTTAGAACAGCACCCTCTCTTTGTCTATTGTTATTCCATAAAAAAAATTTGTCTATTTTTCCTTGTTTGCTGTTCCAGGACAGCTCCCTACCTTGTCTATGTTTTCCATAGAAAAGAATTGTCTATTGTGAGTTGTTTGTTGTGCTAGGACAGGACCCTCTCTTGTCTATTGTTATTCCATAAAAAATTTTGTCTATTTTTCCTTGTTTGCTGTTCCAGGACAGCTCCCTATCATGTCTATTTGTGAGTTGATTGTTGTTTGAATTAGCTAGTTCCGTCAAGTTGCAATGAGTATGATGTTATAGTTGCGATTGGTCTAGTCTCGCAGTTGCAATGGGTAGAGTACACATATAGGGTGTATAAAATAGACGTTGTTCACTAGCTTGGCTTGTAACTAGGTTGTAACTAGTTGCATGTAGTAGCAACAAGGGCTATGGTTGCATGTAACTAGGTTGTAACTAGCTGGGATTGCAACTAGGTTGTAAAAGTTACATTCTAAGTGGTCACAACAAGCGCTAACTACGCTACAACCATGTTGCAATTGTGTTGTAGTCACGATGACAACTCATTGTACGAGTGAAGTTGCAATTACACACTTAAAAAAAGTTCATCAAATATAGTCATGTTGGATCTCATTTTGTTACGCACATTTTTTTCAACAACCTAGTGCAAACGGATCTAAAATTGGAGCTACGGTTTATGAGATATTGCATTTTTTTATCCGAAACAAAAAGATTCCCCGCATGCGGGATGGACATGTGGAGAGAGAAAAAGCTAGCAGTGTCTGTTAGAGGTTGTAACCGGAAGACAGACGGAGATGCAAACCGATTACACTAGTGGTTGTAATTGGTGCCCGATGACCACCCGCGGGAAGGAGGTGGGGGAGGCGGGGGAACCGGATGCGGGAATGAGGTGGGGGAGGTGGAGAGGCGGGCCCATAAGTGTCAATTTGACAGAGCGATTGCTAGGAGGAGGCGCTGGGACATGCACCTGGGTGCATTTTAGGCTACCCGTATATATATATATATATATATATATATATATATATATATATATATGTCTTTTATCTATTTGTCTCCATTCATTGAATGGTTATGTTCTTGACGCAACAACCTAAATGTGTATCACTTGACCATAACTTGTTGCATTTGTGCAATTTTTAGACCAAGTTTACCTATTATTGTGATTATTTGTTGAAACACTCAAGAAAAAAAATGTTAAAATTCCAAAATCAAGGTAAAAATCATGTTTAAAATTTGCATGGACACCTCCTTTTTGGTGTAGCATGTTGACAGAAAAAATTTTGGTCGAATCTGAGAAGTGTTGCACATCCTCACAATGACCTACATCTCTCACACATGTTCTAGTCACACTAGGTGAGAGATGTTGATGCTTGTGTGGGATGTATAGTACCACTTTTTCAAATTCATCTCAAACTTTCTTGGGGTGTCTATGGAACTAAACTATGGTGTTGTGTGCATTTGTGCAATTTTTAGACCAAGTTTACCTATTTTTGTGATTATTTGTTGATTTACTCAAAAAAATGTTAAAATTCCAAAATCAAGGTAAACAAATATAAAATTTTGCATGGACACCTCCTTTTGGAGTAGCATGTTGACAAAAAAATTTTGGTCGATTAGAAAGTGTTGTTGCACATCCTCACAATGGCCCACATCTCTCGTTCTAGTCACGAGGTGAGAGATGTTCATGCTAGTTTGAGATGTGTAGTACCACTTTCTCGAAATCATTTCAAACTTTTTGGAGTGTCTATGGAACCAAACTATGGTGTTCCGGGGATTTGTGCAATTTTTAGAGCAAGTTTATATATTATTGTGATTATTTGTTGATTTACTCAAGAAAAATGTTAACATTCCAAAATCAAGGTTAAAAATCATGTTTAAAATTTGCATGGACACCTCCTTTTTGTGGGGCATGTTGACGAGAAAAAATTTTGGTCGAATCTGAGAAAGTGTTGTTGCACATCCTCACAATGACCTACATCTCTCACACATGTTCTAGTCACTAGGTGAGAGATGTTGATGCTTGTGTGGGATGTATAGTAACACTTTCTCAAAATCATCTCAAACTTTCTTGGGGTGTCTATGGAACCAAACTGAGGGCCAAAATATGCCATGCTCACACACAAAAAGTGTGACAAAAAAAAAAATAAAATAGAAAAACAAAAAAAGAAAAAGAACATTAATGATGGCAAAATAAATAAAATAAACTGTTCTTAGGTTTTGAACCCAAGAGCTACTACTCCAACACAAAGACTGTTACCATTGTGCTATTAAGATGTTTGTGATTGTTTAAGACTTATAATATATTTAATCAATTCTTTTAACCCGCGCGCCCGCCAACAAAAACCTCACCTTAATCGTCATTTTAGCTAATCCGCTCCCAAATTTCATTTAACCCCGCCGCGCCCGCCAACAAAACCTCACCTTAATCGTCATTTTAGCTAATCCGCCCCAAATTTCATTTAACCCGCCGCCGCCCGACCAACAAAACCTCACGTTAATCATCATTTTAGCTAATCCCCGCGCACAAATTTCATTTCCTAACCCATCTGCCACATCGGTCCGCTTCAACCACCACCACCGCTTCAACAACCGCCTAGACCTCGCCGCCTCGGCGCCGCCGCCGATGACGCCGCCCGGTCAATGGCTACGGGCCGGGAAGAACCCCCGCCGAGTCCAAACGTGCAAGCCGCCACAACCGCTACAAGAAGACCGGGAAGTTTTTCCGGCCGGGCGACGGCAACTTGCCGGGTCGGGCGGGGAGTTCCCCCGCCGCCGCCGTCTCCACCCCAAGGGTTCTTCGTCCTAGGAAGTCCACGGCGGCGCGGATCGTGGGGGGCGTCGGCTTCTACAAGGTGAGGTTAGGGTTTTTGGGTGGGATTTTTTTTCCAATGGGTGGGGGTTTTTTGTAGATTTTCTACTAGCTAGCTTGCTTGTGTTTGATCATGCATTTGCACTCATAGATAGAAATATGTTGTTTCAATTTCAACTAGGTTATTCAATTGTATGCTGAATTCTACACACTTTGGACAATTTGATGTAGTTTAGTACATTAATTAGAAATGGCTTAAACTGAATATTCAGCACTTTTGTAGCAAGATTATCCACCGGGTCCTCCAATTAATCATCTACGTACTAACCACATCCTAAGGAGACACAAGTGATATATATTCGTCTTTTAGCAAGTCATGCCACATATATAGGGGCATCAGATTGCTTTGGTTTTTACTGATACTATAATAGAATTACCCCTAACTTTAATTTCTCGAAGCATTCTACACACTTTGGACAATTTGATGTAGTTTGTGATGACATTTAGGATGATTAGAAGGACAATCGTGTAATTTTGGTTTTGTGAAATTTGTGGTTTCCTTCATGAAATGTAATGTACTAAGCAACAAAAAGATAGATGACATGAGTAAGCGTGTCATGTGGATAACCCAATTGCACCTGCAATTACTATTTTCTATTTTGTTCGGGCATAAAGTTTGCATCTTAAAATACTTAACTTTTCAATTCTTTGTGTTATAGTTTTACGTATTGATCGTAAATGATACAAATGTTTTAAAGCCGTAATTCTCTGTATGTTAACAAATCAATTTCCTTTCATTTGTTTAAATCATTGGCAATTTTATGCTCTGTAATTTTTGATTGCATACAAGATTACGGGAACCGGTCGCCTTGAGGGCGGGTTCAAACCCGAGTCGTGCCACGGCGGTGCGGCGTACTCCACGGGCGCCGTGCGCCCGAGAGTCCCTCGCCGGGAACCGGTCGTCTTGAGGGCGGCGTTCGGACCGAGTGCGCGGCGGTGCGGCGTAATCCCGCGAGGCGCCGTCCAGGCCCGAGTCTGCCTCGCCGGGGAACGGTCGTCTTGAGGGCGGCGTTCGGACCGAGTCATGCCTCGATGGAGCGGCGTACTCCCCAAGGCGCCGTCCGGGCCCGGAGTTCTTCCAGCGTGGGTTGTTTGTTCTCTCTGAACCCTCGGAATGGAGGGGACTTCCTTCTCTCAATACCGAGGACTCCGGATCCTCCAAACGGACGGTCTCTTATGAATTCGTATCGGCAATAGGGGAAGAACAAAGACAAACCCCGAGGTGAGATTCCCGAGCTCTCCATGTACAAGATTTGAGATATGAAAATCAAATAATATATATCCCGGAGCGTGGGTTGTTTGTTTTCGAGGAAGTTGTACTAGTAATAACCGATAACACCGAAAGTTAAATTATCAACTTTTTAGAGAGCATAGGACCGAAGTCTTAGAACTGGTTCGACAATAATTGATCAAGTTTTTTTTTTTTTTTGATAATGGAACAAAAGTTCCAAAATTCTACTAATAATTGGTCACGTTAAGCGTAAGTTACGTTTTAACAAAGACAAAGATGTGAGTTTTTATGCTATCCATTAACAGTTGTGTTTGTCTATAAATGACACACTTGTTGGCATATATATGTTTTGCTCTTTGTGCATATTATCTCGCAATTGTTTTGTTTGTCCATAACTAACACACTTGTTGGCTTCTCTTCGCAGAATTGCATTGGTTGTCTTAATGCGAAGTTGGAGCAAAGAAAAAGACATGATCGAGAAGAAGGACAAGTGGATCAAAAGTCTGCGGCTTAAATTTGAAGCAACCGGTAAAGAAGAAGAAGTAGGACATTGAGGAGCTAAAGAAGGAGAAGCGGGATGGCCCTAGAACAAATACCGTCCTAACTAATCACCATATGTCATAGTCACTTTGGTTCTTTTTTTATTTGAGGGCACAACAATTGTTTGTCTTTTTTATTTTTCTCGATAACATGCCTGTTTGCTCCAGTTGACATCAAGTTTTGCTAAACGAAAAATAAATGTAGTTTTCTTATTTTAAAAATAAACAACACCCATAATTACACTTTTTTGTCATGATTACAAACCAAATAGTGGTAACATAGGGATAACAAATTAAAAATGAGGTAGAATTAAAAATAATTGCAAGAACATATGGATACCAAATTTTAAAAAAGGAAAATCAAATATTACACAAATCAATAAAAATGTGAAAGAAAAAAAGTATCATACTAGCAAGGGATGCATTTAAATAATAAACAAAAACTTTGAACAAGGGACTAATTTAAATAGTAAACAAAAAAACTTGAACCCATCAAGATTCGAACACTTTCGAGCTCGAGTTCAAACAAAGCTCCTTCCACCACTAGGTTATTTAACTAATCACTAGAACAAATATCAAATTTAAATCAAATTTTACAAATTTAAAAAAAAAAATCAAATTTTACACGTATCAATAAAAATTGAAATAAAAAGTATCATACTAGCAAGGGACGATTTAAATAGTAAACAAAAAAATTCAAGCCCAACAGATTCGAACACTCAAGCTCGAGTTCAAACAAAGCACAATCCACCACTACGGTATTTGAAGGATCTTAATTCAACTCGTAAGGTTGTCTTTAAACATTTTGAGGACTAGTTAGATGGATATAAATCCCTTCAACCGGGCCCTTCTCCGTCCTTTTCCCCAAATCAATATCTTTCCCCTCATCTCCCCATCACAAAAACCCTCATCGGCGGCGCGATGGCCCGCGGCGGTGGCGTTAGCGGCGACGACGAAGCGGCGTCGACCGAGCCGAAAGGTGCGCAAAGATTCGTCGCTGCAAGCGCGCAACCCCGGAACAAGCGCGAAGGCTTACGCCATGCTGGGCCGTCGAGTCGCGGCGTTGATGCTCGCCGAGTCCGAGCATGACGAGGGAGGAGGACATCGATCCGTCGGCCATTGAGCTCAAGGAGACAAGGAAGGACACGTTGAGGTTGACCTCGGCGTTCGGGCATCCGCGGCCAAGAAGACCGGGCCGGTCGCCGCCGACAAGGGAAACGGGCAGCCTGCTCCGCGGCCAAGAAGAAGAAGACCCACCCCCGCCAAGCAGCGGGAAGAAAGGGTCTTCCGCGACAAAGGGTAGGATGAAGAAGCGGTGAGATTTCGGACTTGCTTAGGGTTTTGGTTAGGGTTTTTAGTTAGTGATGGTTAGTTGTTGAACCGGACCTCCATTACTTGATATATATGATTTCTAGTGATGGTTAGTTGATGAACCGACTTCAATTTCGATATATATGAGTCCTTGTGATGATTACTTGCATTCTTGATATATATGATTCCTAGTGATGATTATTTTTGATGATCTTATATATGTTCCTATTTCATAAGTGTTTAGTCACTCCTCTGTATGCAAAACAGAGGAACCTCCTAAATGTTTGTGAAATATGATGACCATTTGACTTATGGTGCATTACGAGCATCCTAACAATTCGTTGTGCTCGGGGTTTATTTAATTTCTCAATGAATAGGATGTTTCGAAATAGAAATTTAGAAACTTATGTGATGCCTTGGTAACTTTTAACTATACTTTGAAAATATCAATAACTATAGAAACCCGTAACCATTACCCCCGAACTTTAATTTTACAAGTTTGGTATTGCATGCCTAATGATATTTTATGTTCTACTCTCACGAAAGTGTATGAAACATCAAGTGACAAATGACAGAAATGTTTAGTACCATTCTAATGGTTGTGCTCATATAAAGTTTCAATGTTTAGTACATTAATTAGAAATGGCTTAAATTCAGCACTTTTGTAGCAAGATTTATCCACTTTGGGTCCTCCAATTAATCATCTACGTACTAACCACATCCCGAGGAGACACAAGTGATATATATCTCGACTTTTAGCAAGTCATGCCACATAGGGGCATCAGATTGCTTTGGTTTTACAGTACTATAATAGAATTACCCCCGAACTTTAATTTACAAGTTTGGTATTGTATGTTCAGCGATATTTTATGTTCTACTCTCCGTAAAAGTAACATCAAGTGACGATGATGATTCTTCGAGTCTATTGATCCCGTCAAGTATTGCATACAAGTCGCAAAGCTTGATATCGGTGACTACATGTGCTACATGTTGGACATGTTCGACAAGTATGTTGGTGGAAGGATGAAGAGGCTGCGTGATGAAATTTGTGAGGAACGGCCGGGGCTTAGATGCTATGAACTGAGTGTTAGTCAACCGAATCGATTGTCTTGATTGCGGTGCTTGGAACTAAAATGTGGATCTTTATGTCTGTAATTTAAATATATATAAATATGTGTGCAACAATGTGGTGCTGTTTCGTAGTAAGTTAATTAGGATGCGGGAAGTGGTTGGTGAATGATGGATGTACGAACTTGAGTCTCACTTGGCGATGGATGTTAATTAGAACCTAAATGCTTTGCGATGCTTATCTAATACGCCATGTGTCATAGCTACCTTGATTTGATTTGTGTCCAATGAAATTAATATCTTATATATGCAAAGGTGATGGCAAATGAATGTTTAGAAATTTAATGTTTCCCGTGTCCACTTCTCGCCGGTATATCACAAATGATTTTTTTTTTTCAGCACGCCTAGGCGCATTTTTCATGAAGTAGAAAGAGTGTTACAAACTATGGTCGATTTGGTAACACGAGTGTTACCCGGATCACCATCCCTACTTCTACCGGATCTTACACTAGCGATTACATTGGAACAAATTTGCGACAAGAAAGAAATAAAGAGATCAACTCAATAATAAATCTTTGAGTTCTACATTCATGCTTACAATTTTTGATTTGAGATCATCTTTGTATTCAAAGTTAATTCGCTACAAAATGAACAAAAAGAAAATAAAAAAACTCAAAAATGCTACCTAGCTAGATACGACACTTACAATTTTTAGTTGACATGAAGTTTGCTATACCACTACGCTATTTGAAAACTATTGGACATGAGGAACAACGAAATTGTTTTGAACATATATTCCTATAGGAGGTGAGATGATATATACAAGGCCCACCACCCTATATATCCTAAACCCTACTAGCCCGACTCATCCGATCTAATCCTCCCACTGCTGCCACCGTCTCTTGCTCGTCGCATGACGTTGGTGTTCGTTAGGTATGGCGCACAAGGATGTCTCATCCGGTGGGAGCAGGGCGTCGAGGAGGGAGGAACGAGCCATCGCCCTACCGCGGCATCTTGCCGCAAAGATATTCGGGAGGTCACGCAACCGGGCTGCCTCCGGTTAAGTGTCCCGATTGCAACCTAGGTCGTGTGATCGAGCTTAGCGTCAAGTCGATACTCCAAACAAGGGCGTAAGCTTTTTCAAGTGCCCGAGGAATGGGGTAAGTGAAGCTTGTCTTTGTAACTCGTGGTTTACAACTTGCATAATCTTTGTGTTAATTCACATTGTTGTTCGAATTGTTTGTAGAATCCCAATTATGTGGCTACTATAAGTTCCAAAAGGGGTACTTAGATGACTTGATTGATAAGAAGGTGGTTGTCCTCATGTCTCGTGGATCTTGAGGATCTAGAAGAAGGAACAGAGGGAAGTGAAACTACAACAGATGAGGGGATGAAGGACCTGGAGAAGAAATTGGATCATGTGTTATGTGTTTTATAAGGATATATATAATCCGGTTCAATCGATAGAGTGATGAAAAGAAAACTCTTGAAATTATGTGAATTCTATTCTTGTTCAAAGGTTCGGTATCAATCCACTTGACACCACACAAAAACAAAAAGATAACGAGAAGCAAAATCAGTATGTGAATTCCATACATTCTATGTTCACACCCAAACAAATTCGTATATAAAGTTATCAAACAAAAAAGTCATCATCTCGTCCTTCTACCCCAGCAACAATTGGTGCAACAACTCCATCCTCAATGTACGCGTCATCTGAGTCATCTTCGTCATCATCAAAGGGCACATGGTCTGGTTCATCAACTGCTTGGGCCTGCACTTGAGCAATAATAGAGACATCCCCGGATGTGCCTTCCTTGTCCGATCTTGTCCAATTTGTCAAAATCTCTATTTGTCCATGAGGTAAATCCATGTCTTGGGTGCCCACATCAATTGAGTCCTCCAGTTCTAGTTCGGGCATGGCAAACAAGTTCCTTGGTTTCATTGCAATAACACTTTGCTCCATCGAGGTTTGTTTACCGGATCCACATAAAACACCCGCTACGCTTGTGTCGCTAGAATATAGGGTTCATTCATATATACATTACCGAGTAGTATTGATATCAATAACCCCAAACTTATCCTTGTTGTATCCTTTGTTTTACGTTGGTAGTGGAAGCGGGCACATCATACCGATCTGCACCGGAACAAAATAACTTCTTTTTGTCTAGGGAATTCTAGTGAGATGATTCTTTTAATCACCCCATACCACCACATGTTGTTACTCGATGGTCACCCTTGACAAGCACGCCACGCGCTTACGTGAAACGAGGTTTTTCTCAATGTCACTGCTCAAAATAGCCAATTATTGATGCCGCATCTATGCATTGTATGAGCTCGACTCTTTGTCCAATCAGCAAGTGCAAACATATCTTCATCTACTTCCCCCTTTGGCATATTGTTCCCGACCCTGCCCTCGAACCATCGACAAATTGTTCCTCATGTCGCCTTTCAAGATTTCTTTCACCAAATTTCTCCTTCAGATCTGCCTTTATGCTTGCCGTGCATAGGAAAGTATATCAATGTTAGTTTAAAATATAGAATTTAAAAATAATGATGTATATAATAATGTAACTTACTCGACCCATGGTTTAGCTTCATCACAATTATTAATCATGTAGTGCTTCATCTTATGCATCTCATCTCTTTTAAGCATATAGACAAATCTGTCCTCTCCTCTTGTAGTCCATTGGAGCAAATATGCTCAAACCGGATGGTGGCTCATTCACGCAGCCGGTATTTTCATGATGATCCGCACGATTCGTTTGTTTGTCCATGTCCAAGAATCTAGAACAAAATGTAAGGCACTCCTTGAGTATGTATCCCTCGGCTATTGAGCCTTCGTGGTATGCCTTGTTCCTCACATAATTTTTCGCGAAGACGTAGGTACCGCTCCACCGGGTACATCCACCTATAACACACGGGCCCTCCAAGTATAGCCACATCGGCAAAATGAATAGGTAAATGCATCATGATATCAAAAATGATGGTGGGAATAGCATCTCAAGTCGACAAAAGAGCATCCGTGATTGGAATACTAAGTTTGACCAGTGTCCGCTTCCACCGGCTCCTTGGAACATAATGCATTGAAGAAATTACTAAGCCGGATCAATGCAACAACTTGTTCGCAAAAATCCTCCGCACTATTAAGGGTAACAGTTTTTGTAGAATCGGATGGTAATCATGAGATTTCAAGCCGTAAAACCTTACGTGCTTTTAAGTCAACACATCTTCTTATATTGGAGGATACCCCATCGGGCATTTTCACTCCATACGTAAATTTGCACAAAACATCCTTTTTAGTTCTCATCTAACTTGTACAAGGCTGGTGGCAAGGTATACTTATCTTTCTTAATCACGGGGTCTTGCTGATCCGTCGTATCCCTAGATGCCGCATGTCAAGCCGGGCGTTCTCCCCCGTCCCCCATTTACCTTCCAATTCAAGCGAGTGCCTAATATGGACTCACATATATTTTTCTCAATGTGCATGACGTCCAAATTATGCCCGATGAGCAAAGAAGACCAGTATGGGAGCTCAAAAAATACCCTTTTTCCTCCGGTTGTGCCATCTGTCATCATCATCACGCTTCCTTTTTTTTGATGTCGTCTTTCCAAATCTCACTTGTTCAAAAACTTTCATACTTTGCTCAAGTACCTGTGGCACCGCTCGGTGGTACTTGGTGCCTCCCCTGGTTTCGACCATGTTGTTGAAGTTGACCGTGTTCTTGCACCATCCATGGTCCATTGGCAAGAAACATCGAGATCCCGTAGCGTTGCTTTCTCCCATGTTTTAACCACAAATACTCGGTGTCTTTGTGGCAATATGGGCATGCAAACTTTCCTTTTGTGCTCCAACCGTAAAGCATGGCATATCTTTGGGAAGTCATTAATTGTCCAAAGTAGAATAGCATGTAATGGAAAGTTCTTCTTAGTTTGTGCATCCCATGTATCAACACCCTTATTCCAAAGCTCCTTGAGCTCCAATATAAGGGCTTCAAATATACATCAATATCGTTTCCGAGGAGATTTTGGACCAGGTATCAACATTGACAATATCCGGTTAGATTGTTTCGACACAACCAAGGAGGCAAATTGTAGGGTATTAGGACAACTGGCCATATGGAGTATGTCGTATTTTGCATCCCAAAGAGATTGAAGCCATCGAAGCAAGACCCGACTGATATTACGAGCTTCTTACGCAAACCAGCCATATTTGTTATCCACGTGCTTCCATGCCTTTGAGTCACCGGGTGGCGCATTTTTCCATCATTTACCAATTCTTTCTTATGCCACTTGCAAGTCCACGATGTCCGCTTTCGACATATACATTCTTTGCAGCCGAGGAATAAGAGGAAAGTAGCGTAGAATCTTCACCGGAAGCCGCTTCGATATTTAGCACCATCCTCGTCCGTGCTCTCGACATGTTTCAACCTAGACTCATTACATATGGGACAATTATGCGATTTGCGTCCTCATCAAAAAAATAACACACAATCATTCGACATGCGTGTATCTTGACATAGTCCAATCCTAGCCCTCGAACCACCTTTTGCACTTTGTCCAACGAGTCAAGGATACAATGGCCTTCGGGGAGAACCTTTGAGAACAGATTAAGTATGGCCTCCAAACATGCATTACTAATACCATACAAGCACTTTATTTGAAAAAGTTGCACGATAAAAGAAACCTTTGTTGCCGATTTGCATCCTGGATACAATTCCTTCTTTGCCTCCTCTCATAATTTCAAAAATATCTCTCTTTTCGCTTATTTGGTTTGTCATCTATGATTTTTTCCCCGTATAGAGCCACCGATAATGTTTCTAATCATAGTATTAGTGGCGGCGGGGGTGATCACTTGGATCTTCTTCATCGTCTTCTCCAAAATAAGGTGGTGTGGCGGCTTCGTTGTCACCAACATCGGCATCATCGATAGGTTGTGCATGATCTTGAGTTTACGTTATACCGGTACTACCCTGATCACCGATGAAGAAGTTTGGCCTTCTTCGAACTCATTGATGAAACAATCGGCAAACCCACTTTTTACTAAGTGAAGTTGAATCAAAACTTTGTCATTATATCTTGTATTGCATTGACATGTACCACATGGGCACACAAGAGACAATCCAATAGGTCTAGATGATGATGAGGTATACTTATCAATCCAAGTTCGAAATTATCCTTCCACTCTTCCGATTGTCGAGGCAAAAGCGCATCCAACTCCTATCTTCTTGTGATGCGACACGTTGATCTCGCAGCCCAAGAACATAATGAGCAAATAATCATGATCTATACCTAGCGTATGCATGCCCATATATATATATATATGCACGCGGGATATCGATATAGCTACGTTACCTTTTGCCGCGAGAGGGCGCCGCCCGGTAAAGCCGCCGGGACGCCCCCGCCAAGGATGGATCGGATGAATGCGGGGGCGTCGGCAATCGGCGGGATGCGAACGTAGAGTCCCCAGTATTCCAAGCATCTACTAGGATCGTTTAGTGGGCTCTTTTTAATTAATTGGGCGGTGGCCGGCTACTAAACAAAATGTGGCGATAGACAAACATAAGTGCAACCAAGTAAAAGTTCATTGCAATAGGTGTGTATAAGTTGCAACGCCAAATGGATAGTATTACAACCATACAAAATGGTGGCAATACATACATGTTATTGCATCTTGTGGCAACAAAGGATGCAATAGCCACCTATCTATTGCCACGAGGTGCAAAAAATATTGCAACCCAAATAAGTGGTTGTGATACTTTGCCGTTCATAAGCAACCAACGCTAATAGTTCATTTTTATTGCAACACACGACATGCTAATGCAACATAAAATTGTTGTTGCAATACTTTCCACCAATTGCCACAGAAATCCTTAAAATGGGTGCAATAGCGCCATCATTTTGCAACCAAAACAAAAATATCGCAACACAATTTTTGTGTGGCAATATGGACACATATTACTACCAGTTCACTGGTTGGGTGCCATAGTACCCCCCTATTGCACCCAAATGAGTGGTGTTGTCTAAGTGTCTAGTTGCAATTGATCGGAAACTACGTAGTGTGGGGTTCTTCTGCGAGTGTGGGATGTCTTGTGAAACGGAGTAGAAGGGGACTACTCCGGCGGTGGTTCCCCTCTTGGGCGCTAGCTAGCGGCGGGAAAGGGATGACTTGTGATTGGGATGCGATCTTCTCGAGATCGAGTTTTCCATCGCTCCATCGTCCTATCCCACTTCGCTGGCCTCCCGATGATGGGTGGAGCGGACTACTTCCAGTTGCTCCTTAGCCCGAAGATGGCTAAGGTGCTTTCTTGGTCGGGCTAGTCTCGATCCTCATGATGTCCATCGGCTCGAGTTTCTTGGAGAGGATAGCTCTGTTTTGCCTAGTTCAAGGGGGTTATCTTTCTCGGCCGTGCCTTTGAGTCTTGAGGAACTGCCGTGGCCGTATTCTTCGCGGTACTTTGCTCCTTTCCAGGGTATTGTACGGTGGCGGCTCTTTTTCCCTAGGCCGGCAGCTTTGGAACTCGTGGCTTTGTTTATTCTCTCGTATCTTCGGGGTTCTTTGGTCTTCGAGTACTTTTGTGCAGGTGCTGACTCCTCCGTGGTCTTCTTAGCGCTCTTTGGTGCTTTGAGTTCTCGTGCAAGGGTCTTGACTTCTTAGTCAAGATTTGGAAGGATCCTCCCCTTGGCGGGTGGAGTCAGCTTGGTGGAGTTTGGAAAGAGGTTCTGGCGCTCTATCTTCGTCGCTCTTGGACGCGGACTCCTGCTGCCTTCTTGGAAGTACTCTTCAGAGTTGTTGGGCTCCTGGTCTTCTTTGTATCTTGTACGTGGGAGTTCTTGTTGGGCACCCCGTGCATCTAAGTCTTCTTTGTATCTTGTAGGGAATGTTTCCCATGTAACTTGTAATCTTCAAGATGTTGAATAAAGAGCTCTTTTTTTTTTCCATTTTTCATCTTGCTCTTGAATGATTCTCGATGCCGCCGTGCGGCTTTTTGCGCTTTGTTCTCTCTTTGCTTTTGTTGTAGTCGTCCGGGTTGTTTTCCTCGGACAACTTGTTGAGCTTGTGCCTTTAGAGTTCTTTCTTAGGCTTCTCGCTCTTGTCTTCTTCTTGTAGACTTGTGCCAAGTAGTTGATAGCCCCTGTCGGACTTGCTTTTCTGACTTGTCGACTTGTCTTTCGTAGATCCGCTGTTGATAGGTTGAAGTCTTGCTTCGGGTTGTCGTGGGTTGTTTTCCTGACTTGTCAGCTTGTCTTCTCGTAGACCTGCTGGAGATAGAGTGGGATCTCGTCCTTCTGCGCTTTTTGGGTTGTTTCTTCCTTGGCGCGTCGGCTAGCCTTGTTTATAGGTCTTGCCATAGTAGATTGGAGTCTTGCTTGAGTTTTTTTTCTTCCGGTATCGGTTTTGTCTTTTACGTGGACTTGGCTGAAAATGGATTCAAGTCTTCCTCCCGGATTCGGGGTTGTTTCTTCTCGGAGTATTAGCCCGCCTTCTCGGTAGACTTGGCTGAATATAGTTGTGGAGGCTTGCTCCGGTTTGTCAGGGTTGTTTTCCTCTGACAAGTGACTTGTGTCTTCTTCTTGAGACTTGTCATGATGAGTGGAGGCTTGCTCTTGAGTTCCAGAGTTGTTTCTTCCTAAGTTTCAACACTTGTCTTTTCTCGTAGACTTGCCGACGGTGGTGGAGTCTTGCTCCCGGTCTTGAGTTGTTTCTTCTGAAGTTTCACTCGTCTTTTCAGAGACTTGCCGACGGTGGTGGAGTCTTGCTCCTGATCTTCAGAGTTGTTTCTTCTGAAGTTTCAGCTCGTCCGTTTTGTAGACTTGCTGACGGTGGTGGAGTCTTGCTCCCGGTCTTCGAGTTGTTTCTTCTCGAAGTTTCATTTCGTCTTTTTGTAGACTTGCCGACGGTGGTGGAGTCTTGCTCCCGGTCTTTAGAGTTGTTTTCTTCGAAGCTTCAGCCGCCTTTCGCAGACTTGCCGAAGATGATTGGGGGCTTGCCCCTAGTTGCCGTGGTTGTTTTCCTCTAGCATGTGGCTTGTGTCTTCTCCCGAGACTTGTCACGATTGTTCGGGAGGGTTCCTCCAAAGCCGTTAGGTTTCTCCTTTCGACCTTCTAGCGTTGTCTTTTCTTAGACGTGCTAGTGTAATTTGGTGGAGTCGTGCTCGGGAAGAGTTGTTCTAACTTCGGGTTGCCGCTACGGGCTAGGGCTCTCCCATGCTTGTCCAAAGGACTATCGCATGACGTCCCATGTAGGGTTCTCGTCCGGGCCCATTTAAGTGCATCAAGGGATCAAGGTCAAGATGGTTGGGTTCCTATTTCATAACACTACAATCCATCTTGCCCGTTTGGGCTGCTCTGCTTTTTGAGAGACTTGTGTGAGATGATGGGTTTCTATTTCACAACACTACACTTTGTTCACGCCCGATTCGAAAGGCCGTCCGCCGTCATTGGACATAGTGGCACTTTCTAGACCCTCGATGGCCTCTGCGACCTAGACGGGCCGATCCCAACGTCCTCTTTTCTCAAGAGTCGAAGTTCACGCGATCTTCCGCTAGGATTTAAGGTGTGGACGCTATTCCGCAGCTAGGACGTCGCGTGGTTCCACCCTTGGAATTTGACCTCCGTTCTGGTGGTCGGGGTTGCCTTCTTTTGGTCAACTTCTTCTCATGAAGCGCCAATTCGGGATGTTTGTTCATCTCCCTTGGGAGGCATGCGGCTTCGATCCGGGTGACTTCCTTTGGTTGAAGTGCCTAGTGGCCGCGTATTTGGTGACCTTTCCTTTGTTGGATGGTCCGCAGTTCTTCTCGTGCTTGATCTTCTTCTTCTTGAAGTGTCGGAGAGTTGTTTTTCTGCGTTTTTTGCTTCTTCTCTCTTTGCCTTGAGTTCCTCGATTATGGATAGAACCTTCCTGAGTTGGCTTATGTGCCAAGAGTTTCGATTTCTTCCCCTTGCATGGCCATCAGCTCGTAGGTTCCCGGTCCCAAGTCCTTTGACGATGTATGGTCCTTCCCATGGGCTGAGCAGTTTGTGCTTGCCTTCCGTCTTTTGATTTCTCTTGAGTACTTGATCTCCTGGGTTGAGTTTTCTTAGACGTGTGCTCTTGTCATAGTGCCTTCTTAGTCCTTGCAGATATCTTATGGCGTTACGGAGGATGGCATTTGATCCGACCTCTTCTCGCATACGATTTCTAGTCTTCTTGTCTGTTCTCCTTCTCCTTCTTCAAATTGCTCGATCCTTGGAGAGCTCCATATGAGGTCTGCCGGTAGAACGGCTTCTGACCCATAGGTTAGGAAGAAAGGAGAGTAGCCTGTTGCTCTGCTGATTTGAGTTCTTAGGCCCCAGACGACTTTTGGAAGTTCTTCAATCCATTTGGCTCCGTAGTCTTTGAGTTTTTCATATAGTCTTGGCTTTAGTCCGGCAAGGATGAGTCCGTTTGCTCTTTTCGACTTGTCCGTTAGCTCGAGGATGTGCCATAGAGGCATAATCTATCCGTATGCCACAATCTTGTGCCCAATCTTCGAATTCTACGGCCGTGAACGGTGATCCGAGGTCAGTGATGATCCTGTTGGGCATCCCGAATCTGTGCATGATCTCTTGGATGAACTCGATTGCCTTGGTGGAGCTGTAGGTGACCAATGGCTTGTATTCTATCCATTTGGTGAATTTGTCGATGGCGACGAAGATATATTCGTATCCTTCCTTGGCTCTTTTAAGTGGTCCGACTTGATCCGTCCCCAAAGACGAAAAAGGCCATGATGGTGGTATGCGGTCGGGTTGTGAGCCGGGCACATGCGCTTGTCTTGCAAACATCCGGCATCCTTTGCATCTTTTGACGAGTTCTTCGCGTCTTTGAGAGCCTGTTGGCGATAGTATCCGGTTACGAATGCTTTTCCCACGAGGGTTCTTGAGGTGCGTGGTTTCCATAGCATCCGAGTGGATTTCTTTGAGGATTTCTTTTCTTTCTTGAGAACTTATGCATTTGAGTAGTACTCGATGATCTTTGCTCTCTTTGTAAAGCTTTTCCCTGATGAGTATGTAGTTCTTGCTTCTTCTCAAGATCCTGGTTGCTTCAGCTTTGTCATCGGGTAGCGTCTTGTTCTTGATGAAGTTAATGATGTCTTCGATCCAGGGAGTTGTTCTGCGACCTGGAGAGATTATCATTACTCTGTTTAGAGCTGATTGCTCCATGTTGTCTTCATCTGGGTTCTCCTTGATGGATGGCTTCAAGAGTTCTTCGACGAATACTCCTGGTGGGACTTGGGCTCTGTCTGATCCGAGTTTGGCTAGCACGTCTGCAGCCACGTTCGCATCCCGGAGCACGTGTAGGATTTCTAGGCCTTGGAAGTTCTTTTCTAGCTTGCGTACTTCTACGCAATAGAGACCCATGTTGTCCTTTGTGCGGTCCGGTCTTTGTTGACTTGATTGATGACAACAACGGAGTCGCCATATACTTGAAGTCTCTTGATTCCCGTGAGTTCTTGCTATCTTGAGGCCGTGGATGAGTGCTTCATATTACTGCCTCGTTGTTTGTGGCTTGCCACGTGATTTGGCACGTACTTGAGTTGTCTTCCTTCTAGGGATATGAATAAAATCCCGGCTCCTGCTCCCCCTAGCTTCAACGATCCATCGAAGTACATATTCCAATGCTTCTTGGTGTCGCCGGATATGGGTTGTTGGAGCTCTGCCCATTCTCGCTATGAAGTCCGGAAGTGCCCGGGATTTGATTGCTCTTCTTGGGTGAACTCTATGTTTAATGCTCCGAGTTCTACTGCGCATTTTGATATGCGCTCTGTTGAATCTCGTTCCTTAGGATATCACTTAGTGGTGAATCTGTCACCACCGTGATCTTGTGGCTGCCGATGTAGTGTCGTAGCTTCCTGTTGGTGTTTCTTAGCGTAAGCGTAATAGTCCGCAAGCGCACGGAAATACCGTTGTAGCACTTCACCCGGAAGTGTTCGTGGTATCGATTTCCACGAGGGAACGGGTGTTAAGTCGCTCGACTAGCTACCAGGAGGAAGATGGAAAGGGTGAATCGGGTAGTGAGTTTCTACTACAGGATTATCCTAAAGCCAAATTACTTCTTTTCTTATACGCTCACGTAGCCACCGCTCTCCCTCGTCCGCCGAAGGGTCCGCCTCGGACTACCGCACAACCGGACGTGGAGGAATACTAAGGTCGAACAAGGCTATCACCACCGCCCTACCTCACTACCGTGGACTGATTGGTAAACGAGGGTGACGTGTAGTTTAGACACCACGCGTCTACACTACTTATCACGTACTCTAGCATTGGCCGGAGCATCCGTCTTCATCGAGTCCTCTACTAGAGCATCTACCGTTATGGTAAACAATGAACCGGTGAACGTATAATTAAAGTAATAATTTAAACTCAAAGATAATTGTCAGATAGAAAACGGATCTCTTACTCAAACCAAAGGATGATCCGTAGAGGTACAAGTGCGAGACGGGGAGCGATAAGTTCGAACTCCGTCACTCAAGGCGAGGGGGTCGCTACTCCTCTTCTCCACACTTCCTCCTCTCTCACTCCCTTCTACTTCTAACTTGGCTCCTTTCCTCTACTCCAATGTGTACTAAATGTGATGGAGTGGAGTGTGTGAGTGAATGGAGTGTAATGATGTGTATGATGATCAATGTGATTCCTTCATGATGAGGGGTGCCTCTCTTTATATAGTGGAGAGGAGGAGGGAATGGAGGGCTCCCCTTGCTTCGAAATGTTCTTGGCGGGAACGAAAATTTGCACCGCATGCAACCGCCGCTTCAAAAGTCGCTCCGAACCGCCCGAGAGAAAGGGCGGGAACATCCGCCGAAAATCTGCGCCGGCCGCCGCAATGGGCGGTCGGCCCAGTTTGGCCCGGCTTGAGCCAGGCTTTCGGCGTCGCCGCCTTTTGGTCCACTT
The DNA here is from genome assembly GCA_015847255.1 of Hyparrhenia diplandra. Taxonomy (NCBI): domain Eukaryota; kingdom Viridiplantae; phylum Streptophyta; class Magnoliopsida; order Poales; family Poaceae; genus Hyparrhenia; species Hyparrhenia diplandra. Next base: position 237,151 of record JADLZK010010236.1, on the reverse strand, counting down.
TGTTTCACTCCTCACGTAGGTGTGTTGGCCCGTTTTTCGCCGATTTCGGTCTGTTGGCCTTCCCTTTGACAAGGCGCAATCCCGGTTTTGCGCTTTCTTTGTTGATTGGGCGTATTTGTACTAGTTTCCACTTTTGTTCCTACAAAATATGTTTTTGACAATACAAGTGGAACTAGGTTAGAAATAAATGCATATACACCATGAGATTGCTTATTTTCCTTGGAATGAACCCGAGTTGGCGGTATAAAATGCTTGATAATGGCCGCCAACAACTCCCCACACTTGGCTTTTACTCGCCCTCGAGTAAAGTTGAACTTTTTTAGGGGTTTCGTAAGGTCGTTTCCTTTGTCAATATCAAAAAAAAATGTTCTACCACATTATCTTAAACGATCATGCGATGGAGATAAGCGTGGAGTTCTTTCTTTCTACTTACACCGCACAAATAGACTTGGTTGCTTTTTCAAAATTTGGAAAGAATTTGTTGTTATGTTCCCGGTTCTAATCAAACTTGAGAGTACTAACAAAATTGCTTACTTCCTTGTATGAAATGTCAAGTCAAATTCTAGATTTAATGGAGGAAGTGTCATATTCCTAGATCAAAGATGTGCATATGAGAAATGTTTCTTTTTAGCTATGATGCCTCTTTGCTTTCAAAGAGTCATGGGCTTGTTTGCTCTTTTTTTTTTTTTTTTTTTTTGGAGAAGTGGGCTCTTCTCGCCCTCGGACACTTATCCGTTATTTCTTCTCTCTTTTTTTGGAGAAGTGGGCTCTACTAAGCCCTCGGACACTTGTCCATTATTTCTTCTCTCTTTTTTTTTTTTTTATAGATAGGCGGCATCGACGTACCCATTGTTTTTATATGGGGGCATGTGCCCATTTCTAGCATAGCCATGCCCTTTTGAAGCATAAAGGGTTCATCATAATTTAGATTACCAATTTATTTGTGCATAGTGTTTTTGATCTTGGGATTATGAAACTTCCTCAACATTTAATCTTTTGAATTTGACAAGATTCAATGAATAAGGAAGTAGCTATTTGTTACTAATTCAGGGTTTTGATTATCCTTGAACATGATAATATATATATATATATATATATATATTTTATATAGGTAACCCAAGTCTTATTTGTACAGGAAAGAGAAATTCAAGTAATCATGCTATCTCTCAAAGCATAAAAAGTTCAAATAACGTGTGGTTTTCTTTTTCTAACAGATTGACAAAGAAAGATAAAGTTTGTCTAAGTTTTTTAAGTTGACAAGTGAATTTTATCTCCCCCACACTTGTTTCTTTTATAGAAGTTAATTAAAAAAATTTATAGAGAAACAAGTGTACGTAAAAAAATATTCAAAGACAAACTTTATTGAACTTCGAAATTACAAAGTAAATGAATGGAAATAAAACATGAAGAATTCAAACAAACAAATAATCGGTAATTTTGAATCCTTTTTATTTTTTTCTCGCTAGACGGTCTAATTTCTCATTAAACCCACGACGCATAGTCGTAAGGGAATCCTCTAGATTTTTCACTTCTAATTTTGCTATAGCTACTTAGTTATGGATTCTTTATATCCTTGTGTGTAGGCTGCCGATCCTTGTGTTGACCATTGCAAGTGTAATTTTCTTCTTAGGTTTTCTTGGAATGGCTCAATGTCTAGTCCTAAGGCGAGGTATAAAGCTTTGTTGTTTCCCATGGACAAAGTTGAGCAAGTAAGGATGAGGGAGAAGAGATGGTTTTGGTGTGATTTTCCATGAGAAGCTTGGGGTTCAATTTATAGAGTTTTGCGTCGAACCGTGACCGTGCACCACAGGGGTTGGGATAGGATCGCTGGGATTAATCCATGTGAGAAAACAGGAGGCACGGGGCGCAAAAGCGGGGGCGACGCCGCCGCCCGGCCGCCCGTAGCCCGCGGCGTGCCTTGCGCATCTACTTTTTCCCATGATCATTATCTTATCTGAACTCTTTTGCTATAGTGGTGCAACGGGGAAAAACCCCAGTTTAGGCGATGTTTTCTTTATTTTAGAAAAAGAAAAAGAAAAGGAAAAAGAAAAAGTTATGTGCTTTTTTTTTATTTAATAGTTTTATTGTGTTTTCTTTCCAATATGTTGGTAGCAATTATGGAATTATTTTTATATTGTTCAAAATCTACCAACATTATTTTCTCTATATATTTATTTGGAGAAGGCTCAAGGAAAACTTTTAAACGTTGGCCATTTACCTTTGATAAATTACCCGAATGGGTCGGTGATGGTGATTGCGCCATGAGGTGCGACGTCGGCGACGGTGTATGGCCCCTTCCATTTGTCGCAGCCTTCCCTCCACCGAATAGCTTCACACGAGTTAAAGAGTAATACCTTGTCTCCTTCGCCGGAAAGTTTTTCTGTTGGATTCGTGGTCGTGCCATCTTTTTGTTCTTTCTTTGTATAGCTTGGCACTGTGATACGCCTTCTCCCTCCATTCCTCTAGCTTCGGTTAATCTGTTTTTGTCTATTTTTCCCGGCTAGCTTAAGGTCCATGTTCCATGTCTTGATTGCCCAAGAGGGCTCGATGTTCGAGTTCTACCGGCAAGTGACAACTTTTCCATAGACCGGTTGGAATGGTGTCATGTCAATGGGGGTCTTATAAGCCGTCCCCCGTATGCCCGGAGTGCATCGTGGAGCTTGTCTTTCCCACCCTTCCCCATTGCATTGACGGTTTTCTGCGAAATGTTCTTGATTTGCTTGTTCGATGTTTTACGCTTGGCCGCTTGTTTGAGGATGGTAAGGTGTGGCTATATTGTGCTTAGATCCCGCTCTCGTAAGAAAGCTCGAAAGGATCTGTCTATGAAGTGTGATCCTCCATCACTTATGACCATCCTTGGTGTTCCAAACCTTGGAAAAATGATCTCATGGAACATTTTTCTCGGCATGTTTGGCATCATCGCCGGGGCATGCGAGCTTCGACCCACTTGGACACGTAGTCGATCGCGATGAGGATGTACTCACTATCATGGGACTTTGGGAAAGGTCCCATGAAGTCAATACCCCAAACATCGAAGACTTCCACTTGGAGATTGTAGTTGAGGGGCATTGCATTTCTTGATGTGATTCCTCCTTGCGGTGACACTTTTGGCATCTTCCGATGAATTCTCTTGTGTCTTGGTACATCGTTGGCGGGAAGAATCCACACTTTGCCAAATCTTGGCTTGAGTGCGATGTACTCCATAATGGCCTCCGTCGACGGGCCGCATGGCATTTTTCAATGATTTGTTTGTCCCTCTCTCGGTGGGTACACATCTCCTTAGCATGCCGTCGGCACATACTACCGTATAGGTGGTACGGATCATCCACGGTGGCGGCGACTCTCAACTTGCAACTTGTGCATGGATTCGCGGGTGGTACGTAACCTAAAACCATGTAATTCACAATGTCTCGCATACCATGGGGTTACGTCCCTCCACCTTGAGGAGCATGTCATCACGTAGGAAATCGTTGATCGGTAACTCACGCATGTTAGTGAATTGCAAACGCGACAAATGATCCGCAATGGTGTTCTCTACTCCTTTCTTGTCTTTAATTTCTAAATCAAATTCTTGGAGTAAGAGAATCCATCTTATTAACTGGTTTAAGCGTCTTTCTTCTCGAGCAAGTATTTCAATGCAGCATGATCAGTGTAGACAATTACTTTGGATCCCACTAAGTAAGACCTAAACTTATCGATAGCAAACACTACAGCCAGGAGCTCTTTTTCAGTTGTGGCGTAATTTAATTGAGCTCCATTTAGTGTTTTGCTGGCATAGGCAATCGCGTGATGCTTTTTATCTTTGGTTTGGCCAAGGACCGCACCAACGGCGTAATCACTAGCATCACACATGATTTCAAAAGGCAAATACCAATCCGTGGTTGGATGATTGGCGCTGAGATGAGTGCTTTCTTAATGGTGAGAAAAGCTTTCATGCACTCATCGGTGAACTTAAAAGGCACATCCTTAGCTAGCAGGCTTGTTAACGGTCTAGAAGTTTGTGAGAAATCTTTTATGAACCGTCTATAAAATCCTGCGTGGCCTAGAAAGCTACGGATTCCTTTCACGTTCACAGGGGGAGGTAGTTTTTCAATCACTTCAATTTTTGCTTTATCTACCTCAATCCCTCTCGACACACTAGGTGTCCAAGGATCGATGCCCTCTCGGACCATGAAATGGCACTTTTCCCAATTTAGTACCGTGTCCTTCTCTTGGCATCGTTGCGGACTCGATCTAAATTCTCAAGACAGCTTGTCAAAGGTTTTTCCATAGACGGAGAAATCGCCCATGAATACCTCCATGATTTCTTCAATCATGTCCGAGAATATCGACATCATGCACCGTTGGAATGATGGGTGCATTACACAACCCGAACGACATTCTCCTATACGCCGCGACGCTCCATACGGGCATGTGAAAGTTGTCTTGCTTTGATCATCGTGGTGGATGGGAATTTGGTGATAACCTCAATACCCATCGAGGAAACAGAAGAAAGAGTGTTTTTGCTAACCGCCTCCAACATTTCATCAATGAAGGGGAGCTTTAAAGTGATCTTTCTTTGTTGCCGCATTGAGTTTTTCGGTAATCAATGCACATTCTCCACCCTCGACGACGCGACGCCGTGGGAATTAATTCATTTTTAGCGTTTTCAATTACCGTCATGCCCCCTTTCTTGGGTACCACCGGGCGGGGGCTAACCTGGGGCCGTGGTGGTACGGGATAGATTATCCCGGCATGAAGAAGTTTGAGGACTTCCTTCTTCACGACTTCTCTCATCTCATTATTGAGCCGGCGTTGTGGTTCGGCGTGAGGGTGATTTTTCCGGGTCAACAGGATGCGATGAGAGCAAATTAGAGGGCTAATCCCTTTTAGATCATGTAATGAATACCCGAAGACCGCCCTATGTTTTTCTAGTATTTTAATCAATTTGGATGACTCCTCGTCGGTTAGTTTGTCACCGATGATTACGGGGAGCATTTTTATCATTGTTTAGAAAAACATAGCGCAATCCTTCGGGAAGGGCATTTAGCTCAATGGGAGGTGGTGCCGTTTCTTCTTCTTTAGGGAGATCGATAAATTCATCTATCTCGCTAATTTCTTCGAGGAAGAATTTGGAGTCTCTTTCTAAGGATTCTTCAGAGTTTCAAAAGGTATTTTTGGCACCACCTCTATGGTTGTTATTGGGGACAGGGGTTCAGCTATTGTGTTTTTGGATTGTTGTATGGGTAGCGTGAACGTGTCCCTATTTAATTTGACATCTAACTCCCCGTGTTTGGTGGATCGGCGAATAATTTTTCTAGGGGATGGCCAATTAGAATGTCGAAATCCTCAATGTCAAAGATGTGAAAATCAAGGCTCATTCCGACACCTTCATGGTAAAGAGAAACATTGTGTAAAACCCCCAACCCTTGGAGAGTTGAACGCATATCAGCTCTAAAAGTTTTTATTGTGGGCCGGCGTTTCTCTTCCTCAAAATAAGTTTGGGCATAAGTTTGTGACATGATGTTGATGCCTCACGGTTGGGTTATACAATCTTGTTTCTTGTTTTCTTTTTATTATGCATTGAATGGGGAACGAGGGAGTACGAATTGAATTTCTTCGAAGACGACTCATTCTCGTGTACCCATTCGCCGCTCATGAAAGATGTTAACCCCATGATTGACTCTCAGAGAGAGTCTATGCTCAAAGGTTCTCTAGGGGTGACAGAACCGGTGGTCTCTTTACCGACTTCGTATCTCGAGGTGTTTCCGAAATTTTCAAGAAAAACGCCCTCGATATACGGGAGGTCTCCCGAAGGGGTTCCTCCATTGGTTAGGTGCGTATTTTTAGAGGTTCGGCTTTGAAGCGGCGAAACCTCGTTGGACATCGGCTCAACACGGATGGGTTCTAGAGGAGGGGTGTTTTCAAGAATTCGGTCTAAAAGGGCTTCCCTTCCTCTCGTGGTTTTGTGTGTAAACGACCCTCCCGTGGCCGTGTCTAACCGTAGGCGGCGACTCTCTAGTCAAACCCCAGCCGAAATGCTTTGAAAAGACATGGCTGGAATGGATAGTTCTCGGACCGGACCTGTTAAAATTGAGAATCGTCCCCAAAGGCGCACCTAACGACTCCTTCTCCCCCTCAAGCAGAAGCAAGATTATCTCTTGACGAAGGGAAGCAATTCAGGATATAGGAAGAAAGCTTGGCAAAAACTTTGCCCGCAATTCCTCCCAATCACCGCTACCTTCCCTACGTTGTGGTCGAACCACTGTTCGCTCTCTCTTCAAGCGAGAAAGGGAATAGCTTCCACCTCAACGTGTCTTGTGACATGCCTTCAATGGTGAGGCAAGCACGAGTTGCTCAAACTCCCTCGTGTGATGGTATGGATTTTCGTAATCATATCCCGAGAAGGATTGATCCCGAACCATGGCCCGGAGGCCGTATGAGCTCATAACTCGAAGCTATGATGGGCTTCGAAGAAGATGGGCGTTCTAAGAGCTCGCCTCTTGAGCGCATGCTTTTGCAATAGTTGGGTGCTCCATAATTTTTTTTAGATTTTTGTTTTAATGGCGGGTGGAAATGGATAATGTAGGATACACGGGTAGACTAGGTTCGAGGACTATAACGACAACCGTTCCCGGCAACGGCGCCCGAAATGCTTGTTGGTGTTTCTTAGCGTAGCGTAATAGTCCGCAAGCGCACGGAAATACCGTTGTAGCACTTCACCGAAGTGTTCGGGGTATCGATTTCCACAGGGAACGGGTGTTAAGTCGCCTCGACTAGCTACCGTGAGGAAGATGGAAAGGGTGAATCGGGTAGTGAGTTTCTACTACAATGATTATCCTAAAGCCAAATTACTTCTTTTCTTATACGCTCACGTAGCCACCGGCTCTCCCTCGTCCGCCGAAGGGTCCGGCCTCCACTCACCGCGACAACCGGACGTGGAGGAATACTAAGGTCGAACAAGGCCGCCACCACCGCCGCCTACCTCACTACCGTGGATCGACAGGTAACGAGGGTGACGTGTAGTTTAGACACCACGCCTACACTACTTATCACGTACTCTAGCGCTGGCCGGAGCATCCGTCTTCATCAGAGTCCTCTACTAGAGCATCTACCGTTATGGTAAACAAATCGAACCGGTGAACGTGATAATTAAAGTAATAATTTAAACTCAAAGATAATTGTCAGATAGAAAACGGATCTCTTACTCAAACCGAAGAGGATGATCCGTAGAGGTACAAGTCTTGAGACGGGAGCCGACAAGTTCGAACTCCGTCCGTCGCCCGCGAAGGGTCGCTACTCCTCTTCTCCACACTTCCTCCTCTCTCACTCCCTTCTACTTCTAACTTGGCTCCTTTCCTCTACTCCAATGTGTACTAAATGTGATGGAGTGGAGTGTGTGAGTGAATGGAGTGTAATGATGTGTATGATGATCAATGTGATTCCTTCATGATGAGGGGTGCCTCTCTTTATATATTGGAGAGGAGGAGGGAATGGAGGGCTCCCTTGCTTCGAAATGTTCTTGGCGGAATGAAAATTTGCACCGCATGCAACCGCCGCTGAAAGTCGCTCCGAACCGCCAGAGAAAGGGCGGAACATCCGCCGAAAATATGCGCCGGCCGCAGCGGTGGCGGCCGGCCTAAGTTTGGCCCGGCTTGAGCCGGGCTTTCGCGTGCCGCCTTTTGGTCCACTTTGTTTCACCATCACGTAGGTGCGTTGGCCCGCTTTTTACCGATTTCGGTCCTCGCTGGGCCTTCCTTTGACAAGGCGCAACTCGGTTTTGCGCTTTCTTTGTTGATTGGGCGTATTTGTACTAGTTTCCACTTTTGTTCCTACAAAATATGTTTTTGACAATACAAGTGGAACTAGGTTAGAAATAAATGCATATGCACCATGAGATTGCTTATTTCCCTTCGAATGAACCCGAGTTGGCGGTATAAAATGCTTGATAATGGCCGCCAACACTTCCTTTGATGTGATCGGTATGGAATAGAGTAGTTTTTGTACGTGAGGGTATCGAGCCTTAGACTTCGGATAGAACCTCGCTCATGTAGTAAACCGGCCTCTAGACTTTGCTGATGTGTCCGGGCTCTTCTCTTTCCACGATGATTCTTTGAATCCCGACCACTGTGTTTGTTGTCGCTATGTAGAGCAGAGTTCTTCTTGATCCTTTGGTGGAGTTAGGACCGAGCTGTCGTAAGGTATTGTTTGAGTTCTTCAAACGCCTTGTCTCCATCATCGGTCCACTTGAACTTTCCCTTGGTCTTGATTAGTTTGAAGAAGGGTAGTCCTTTTCTCCAAGCTTGGATATAAATCGCTGAGTGCCGCCATGCACCCCTCGTGAGCTTCGGACGCCCTTGACGCCGGGGTTGTGTCATCTCTCGTGATTGCTTTGATTTGCTTGGTGCTGGGTTCACGCCTCTGTTGCTGACCAAGAAACCGAGTAGCTGCCCTCGATGGTACTCCAAAGACGCATTTGGTTGGGTTGAGCTTCCATTTCCATCTTCTCGAGGTTTTTGAAAGTCTCCTCCGTGTCTTGAATCGAGTTTCGGTTCTCTTGTTTTCACCACCACGTCGTCTCACGTATGCTTCGGCATTTTTTGCCAATCTGTTCTCCCAAACAAGTCCTCAGACGCTCTTTGATACATTGCTCTGGCGTTCTTTAATCCAAAAGACATTGTTTTGTAGCAGTAGGCACCGAAGGGGGTGATAAAAGAGGTCTTGCTCGGATCTTCTTTCTTCAGCGCAATCTGGTGGTATCCTGAGTAGCAATCCAAGAATGATAGTAGAGCCGATCCTGCCGTGGAGTCCACTATTTGATCAATCCTTGCTAGCCCGAAGGGGTCCTTTGGGCAGTGCTTGTTCAGGTCTGTGTAGTCCACACACATGCGCCAATCTGAGGTGTTCTTCTTCTGTACCAGAACTGGGTTGGCGAGCCAATCGGGATGTAGGATTTCTCTGATGAATCCTGCTGCGAGTAGTTTCGCAATCTCCTTTTTGATGGCTTCTTTCTTTTCTGGCAAGAACCTCCTTAGTCTTTGCTTGATGGGTTTGGATCCCATATTGATGTCGATTCTGTGCTCAGCCAGCTCCCTTGGGACACCGGGCATGTCTGCCGGTTTTTTGAGCGAATATATCTTTGTGTTGCCTTAGGAAGCCGGGTGAGCACGAGTTCCTATTTTGGAGATAGGTGAGCACCGATGATCGCCGTCTTGGATGGATCACCCGTGCCTATAGGTCGATGTGCTTGACGTCGGCTTCTTACGGGGAATCGTAATTGCTTGCTTCTTGGTCGGTATCTCGAGTTCTTACGGATTTGTCTCCTCGCCATCTAGTTGAGTTCCTTTTTCTCCAAGAGCTCTCCTGTCTTGTTTGCAATTTCCACGGCTTGTACATGACACTCAAAAGCTTTTTGAGGTCCCCTTTGATGGAGAGAACCCCAAATGGCGCCGGCATCTTTAGTAGAAGATATGGGTAGTGTGGAATAGCCATGAATTTTGCAATAGCGAGGTCTTCCCATGATGGCGTGATATGGAGACTCGAGATCCGCCACTTCGAACTTGATGTACTGCTCGCGGTAGTTGGATGGAGATCCAAATTTGACCGCAAGGTGACTTGTCCGATTGGTATGGCTGCTCGTCCAGGTACTATCCCATAGAAGGGAGTGCTGGAGGGAGCAATCAATCCGGAGAGGTCTAGTCCCATCTTGTCCGGTGTTTACGAGAATATGATGTTCAACCCTGCTCCTCCATCGATCAACACCTTGGTGATGGTTACTCCGCCTATCGTGGGTTCTAGTACCAAAGGATACAGATCGGCGTTGCCCACACTCGTCCATTGATCCTCCCCGGTGAATTGAATCGGGTATTGGGACCAATTGAGGTAGCGCGGCGTTGCGGGTTCTGCTGCCATGATTGATTGGAGTGCTAGCTTGTCTTGTCTCTTGCTCTTTGATCCAGGTACTCCAGAGAATATGACGTTCAAAGATCTCGTTGCTTTCTAGAAATCTCCCGTCTTTGGCTCTTCGCTGGCCTCTTCTCTGTTTTCTTGATTGTTCCCCTTTTGAGTAGAGTTGTTTCCTCCCTTGTACTTCTCCTGGAATGTAGAACAGCTTTCGAGCGTGTGCTGTGCTCCAGGGTGGTAGATGCAGGGTAGGTCTTCTAGCTTGATATTGCTTCTGTTCCTGTCGCCGTTGTTTGTTGTTGTTGAACCTTTGTTTATAGGGCTTCTTTGACTTTTCCGCCATTGCGACAGTGTTGTCTGGTCCTCGCTTCTTTTGTTAAGAGTTGTTACGCTCTTTCTTGGGGCCTTCCGAGTTCTTTCTTTTCTCGAAAGCGATCTCGTGTTCTTTCTTCGGCTCCGATCATCTTTTCAACAGTAAGCTTGAACTGCTCGTTTGTCCTCGGGTTGTCTTTGTAGAAGTCCGAGAACTGCCATCTTGAGAAAATTCCATTGCCGAAGGCGTCTATCACTTCCCTTTCGGTGATATCGTGCACTTGGGATCTCATCTCCCCAAATCTTCGGTAGTAATCTCTCAAGGATTCTCCTTGCTTTTGCTTGAGGCTTTTCAGCTCAGCCTGAGTAATAGGATGGGTGATGATTCCTGCGAAGTTGCTGCAGAATGCTTTCTGCAAGTCTTCCCAGTATCTGATTGAGCCCTCTTCGATCTTGTCGAACCATTGGAGCGGTAGAGCCTCTAGGGCCATGGGAAAGAAGATGGCTTTTGTGTCATCATCTCCTCCGGCCCGCTCAATGGATTGTGAGTAGACTCGAGCCATTGTCTTGGGCTCGTTTTCCCATCATATTTTTGAGTGGTTTGAAGGTTTGAACTTTGGGGGTAGTTTGACCTCTTGCAATCTTTCTGTGAAGCAAGGGAATCTGTCGTAGCTTCCCGTCGTTCTTTCTTCAAGTCTTCCAAAGGTTCTTCCTCCTCTTGAATGAGTTCTAACGGGTTGATATGTTGATTCTACGACTTCTTCTTGTCGGCTTGGTCTTGGAGCGGGACTTTCCCTCGGGGTCTCGGTATCGTCTACCATCCCTCCGGGGTGGCCTGGAGTTATTGGAACCTTCTGGCCTTCCCAGCCTCTCGAAGACGTTGGATCGACTTCTTGGTGCATGAGAGTTGTTCGCCTTTGACCGTGATGTTCTAGGATCTCTTTCACGGTAGCCTTTTTGCAAGGCCTCCTTGATGAGCCTCTCCTCGTCATTTAGATCTCAGTAGCAATCTTCGGGCGGTCAATCAACCCTTGTAGCCTTTCCCGTTGCTCGTTGGTTGTCCTCGGCTTCTCTTTGACTTCAGCCTCTCGTACTCGTGTAGATCGGCTTGATATTTGTTCATGGCTTGCATGCGTGTATTTTCCCCCCGATTCGGCGTCCCTCCCTTCAAATTGTTCCTCTTCAAGCCTTTCTTGATGTTGTTGTTCTCCTTCATCTTCAAGGGTTCTTTCGTCCGTCGAGATGTTCAATAGGCCTTCGTCGGTGGACCCGATGTCGGGGGCATCCGGGCGGTTAAGTGGGGCGCGAGCCGTAGCCACCATAAAGACTTCCTTGGTGGATGTAGCCTTGGGCCGCCACTCCTTCCTTCGGGGGTAGATCTTGTGATGTTGGTCTTTCCCCGGTCATCCCGATGCTGACGGTTGGCCCGGATGAGGGTTCTTGGCCGGTGGATGATGCATTCCTCGGGGTTCTTGTCAAGATGAGCCCTCTTTGTGCGCCCTCCAAAGGAATTTCCAGTCTTCTCTTCGAGTTGTCTTGGCGCTCCTTGAATACGTGAATGCCGAGTTGTGTAATCTTGTAGGGAACGGAAAGGTAATCTGACTGGTGTCCGGGGGTTATTTCGAATTCGCCTTCTTTCTCCGAGACAAGGTAGTTTTGGTCAAAAAAAGTTTCCGAGTTGGAGTAATTTCCCTTATCTAAGTCGGAGTAGGAGTTGTGCTTCAGTCGCTCTTGATCTTGGGATTTGAGCCCTTTGTCCACCTTCCCGGTTTTCGGGTTTGGGTCTTCCGCGTGAGACTCGAGCAAGCTTCGAACCTGTTCTCCGTCTTCGAGGCGGCTTCGGTATAGCGTCGATTCTTTGGAGCTTCTCGATGAGTTCCCGGATCTTCGGTCTTGGGTTCCTCGATGATGCGGCTTCGAGTCTTGCCGTCGTTGTCGATCTCGCAAGCCCATGTTCGAAGATGATCGTCCTCCTCGCCGGTGAACTCATGATGTTGTGGTCCGCCGACTCTCGTGCTGAAATTCAACAGAGCCCCTACCCGCGCCCGGTTGCCGATGTTTTATGACCGAGAGCCCGCCATGGGGTGAACCGGCAGTTTGTTCGGGCCTCGATGAACCTGGAGCCCGGCGGTTTGTTGCGCAAATGACATTGAGAGCGGGGTTTTTATATCGGTTGGGCCCTCGATCAAGGATCGAGTAAAGACCTTTACGTCCGGTCGGTGTGAGCCTGTTTTTGATTGATGGGGTTAGCCGTGAATCGGCTATGGAGCTTACAGCGCTTGGTCGTGGCCAAGCTTGTGTTCTATCATCACGTGTTCGTGCTCCTCTCTCTCAAGGTGTCCCTTGGCCTCCTTTTATAGTCTAAGGAGCCAAGGAACTCGCTACGGTCCTAGTCGGATATAGAGAGGGTTGTCCGTAGAGGAATCGAACACCCAAACTCTAAACAAGGTAACCTGACTAGTGTTCTATCCTAGTTACAACGAAGTCACCGTAGCTATGCTTCCATTGCCTTCCGGGAGTTGTTTGTGGCCACGGGCTAGGATAGAACCCCCGCGAACAACTCTGGTAGAGTTCTTTGGTGATCCTGTATCCACAATCATATGCCTTGCTTCATACTCTATATGGTTTTGTTCACTTCTTGACTTTCCCCAAATTGGATTTGAGAGTTTTCGCTTGTGCCTTTCTTTAGAATGTCCAACATTTGCACCAATGTCTACATAACCAATTTTTAGTTCAATAATTCAAAACTAGACTTGCCATGTCTAATTCAATTAAGGAAGGCTATTTAACCTAATCACCATGTACAATTAATTTAAAAAAGACAAGTAGAAACATCCTATTTGCAAATAGAAGCATTCCCAAACCAAAGCATGCTATAGTAAGCAAAGGTAGCATGAAAATCACTATAGAGATTTATCAAATAGAGATGAAAGAGCATGATCATGGTGAGAGTTTTGTTTTTTAGAGATGCAAACTATATGGATATATGCAAGGAAATAAACATGTAATGGATCTACTATGAGAAAGCATAAACTAAGTGGAGTGAATGCAAGAAATTCCCAAGAGAAACATGCAATGCAATGCAAGAAATTAAATGATAACTAGATAATCAATTTATTGTCCATGAGCAAGACTTTCTCACCCAAACTAATCATAGTTGACCATGATGGAGTGGAGTATCTCATGTACGATACTTGAGATGTGTGAATTGAATTCTTATGACGCTCGAACTTCTTTTCCAATCTATACATGGTTAGAATAATATATATTTAAATGCATACATTTGAGATGGACTCACCGGTTCCATTGTTGAATGAATCTTGAATGATCGTGCACCATCGGTTCTTCAATCTTTCTTTTCCGTTTTTTTCTTGTGGAATCTTGTCGAAAAGGTCGCCCAATGACATCTTTTGTCCCGTCTATTCCACAACTCAACAAAACAAGGGTAATCCTACTAAAGCTAGTGATACACTAAATTAGCATCTTGTCAAGATCATTATTAAAATCTTATCGCCTCTGCCACAAGTTGCCAACAATGGCGCCAAAATCATGTGTTGGTATTTATTAAGTGCTAAAAGAATAAAGGATTCCAGTACTCTCTAGTCTAAATACCATTGTAGCAAATTCCTAGGATGACTATTCTAGAGTATCGTTCCACATGGAATCCCCTTGATAGTCGAATCTAATAAGTCACAATCATGTATCTACTAACTTAGCAAAACCACTAAACTAAAGTAAGGGGGGTAAATGATAGATGATAGGAGTTATGAACCACATATAAATCATCATCAGAGATGTTCTAATGATAAATGCATAGTAGCATGTTGAGAGGACAAAGGGAGAGATCTAGGTTCCTATGTACTTTGATATTACTTTGGTTCTATGGTAGTAATCATACCATCGCACTTTGGGACATCAAAACACTAGCCACGTCCGGTCGGCGTGAGCTGTTTTTGAGAAGGGGGCTAGGAAGCTCGACTTGGTCCTACAAACACCAACCCGAACGCGGTGGAATACATCCTCTATCGTGTTCCTTGGCCACCATAGTCTAAGGGCTACCACAAACAATCCGGATGGGGTTGGTGTAAACCTCTAGTCTAAACACCATGTCTACACTATTAATTACTACTCTAATCACATATGATAACTAGAGCACTTCCATTGCCTTCAAGATCCCATGCAAAGGCATGACAATTATACTAACCAAATATATGAAAGATATGAAAGTAAATAGAGAAGATAAATATATAAATCATAATGTCTTGTCCAAAGAAAGGATACAAGTGAAGGAATATGGGATCGCTACGCTAGCTAGAAAACAAAAAATTTTCTACCCATAAACCAAGGATCTATCTGCTAGTTATAGATCACGGGATTACCACTAGACGCCGCAGGTGCGGCGGAAGTGTCGACCCTCGGCGAAGATGTGCGCGTAGCGCAAAGTGCCATGCGCTTTGCTCACGTCCCGTCCTCCACGTGCGGATCGTCCTTGTGCTCCGGATGCAGCACCTCCGGGGTATCCTACACGCGTGGGGAGGAAGCGATGCGCCCCCGGACTGCTAGGTCCGCGAGGAGCAAGAGGCGGGGCGTGGGCGGCGGCGGCCGCCAAAGTGGTGTGGATTAACCTAGCCCCGCGCCCACCTCTCATATATATAGGCGTCCCTAATAGGCTCCCGAGCTGGAGGCCCATTAGTAACCCTAAGCCTCGTCTAATTGGATCAGATCCGAATTAGGCCTCCTTCCCCTTAAGCGTGCGACCCTATGGGCTCACGCACACATAGACATGGCCCGAAAGTACTCCTACTCGACCAATAGCCGATAGCGACCTCTAGCAAGACGTGTCAACTCCCATGTGTACGCAATGATCATATCAGACGAACCACCACAAACTCACATACATGTTATTCCCTTGCCACACGATATTTGGTCCACCTCGTGGGTTAACACTTAACCCAAGCACGGCCATGCATTTCTTGATCCAATCAATCGAGTGGTCCAGTGATATCTCTCTCTCATGGAGAGGGGCAATTCCATCTTGATTGACTATGCCTCACAGCATGCTTCCTGACAAACCCGAAGACCACCTTTATAGCTACCCAATTACGGAGTAACGTTTGATAGTCCCTAAGTAGGTCATTTCACATCTTGAGTACATACGACAATCTCAGGTCTAAGGACATAACGTACATGATGTGTAAAGAGAAAATAATAACATCTCATGTCGGGTCTATCCAGCCCCATGTCATACATGTGCCCACACTATTAGTTTGACATCTCCATGTCTATGACTTGTGAAACATAGTCATCAACTAATATGTGTGCTGATCTAATATTCATGTGTGTCCTCACATGAACTCCGACCAGGGACAATTATAGAATAACCATACAAGTAAAGAGTCTCACAAACAATTCACATAATTGCCAATCGATACAAGTTGTCTTTAATGGATATTCATGAACACATAATATATCATGGATACAAGGTGATACAATCATCTCTATGATTATCTCTAGGGCATATTCCCAACAATCTCCCACTTGCACTAGAGTTAATCTTGAAGATATCTAATACCCATATCTCTCATGTGCCTCATGCTTAGGCCGTGGAAGAGCCTTTGTCAAAGGATCTGCAACATTCAAATCCGTATGTATCTTGCATATCTTGATCTCACCCCGTTTGATGAACTCTCGGATGAGGTGAAATTTCCGCAGTACATGTTTGTTCTTATGGTGATCCCTCGGCTCCTTAGCCTGTGCAATTGCACCACTATTGTCACAATGAAGGTTCAATGGGCCGCTTGCATTCGGAAACACACCAAGCTCAATGAGGAACTTCCTCATCCAAACACCTTCCTTTGCAGCTTCAGAAGCTGCTATGTACTCGGCTTCTGCTGTAGAATCGGTCACCGTTTCTGCTTGGAACTTTTCCAACTAACAAAGACCACCATTTATTGTGAACAAATATCCTGATTGAGATTGTGAATCATCTGTGTCGGTTTGGAAGCTAGCATCGGTGTAACAATTTACAACGAGCTCCTCCTCACCTCCATAGACTAGGAACACATCTTTAGTCCTTCTCAAGTACTACTTAAGAATGTTTTTAACAAGTGTCCAAAGACTCTCACCGATCGGCTTTGGTACCGCCGCAAACACTTAGAGCATATGAGACATCCGGGCATGTACATATCATGGCATACATGATGGAACCAACTCTGAAGCATATGGAACCTTACTCATGCGCTCTCGCTCATCGCCAAATCGAAGGAGGCTGCTTCTTGCTAAAACGCATACCATGTGACATAGGCAAGAACCCTTTCTTGGAATTTTCCATGTTGAACCGTTTCAACACCTTGTCAATGTACATATCTTGGCTTAATCCTATTAGCCTCTTCGATCTATCTCTATAGATCTTTATGCCCAAAATGTATGCTTGCTTCTCCCAAATCCTTCATAGAAAATAAATTATTCGAAGAAGTCTTCACGGATTGCAACATTGGAATATCATTTCCAATCAATAGTATGTCATCCACATACAAGATTAGAAACACAACAAATAGCTCCCACTTTCCTTCTTGTATACACAAGGTTCTTTTCTTCATTCGACGAAAGCCCAACTCTTTTATAGCTTCATCAAAATGAATGTTCCAACTCCGAGATGCTTGCTTTAACCCATAAATGGATTTCTTAAGCTTGCATATTTTTCCGGCATTCTTAGGATCAACAAAACCTTCGGGCTATATCATGTACACGTCCTCTTCCAAATTTCCATTTAGAAAGGCTGTTTTAACATCCATCCGCCATATCTCATAATCGAAATGAGCAAAGAATTGCTAGAATGATCCTGATAGATTTAAGCATCGCTCTTGAAGAATGTCTCGTCAGTAGTCAACTCCTTGAACTTGCCGAAAACCCTTTGCGACAAGTCGAGCTTTAAAGACGTGAACATTTCCGTCCATATCCCTTTTCTTTTTATAGATCCATTTGCACTCAATGGGTCTAACCCCATCGAAAGGGTCAACCAAGTTCCAAACTTGATTATCTTCCCATGGAATCTATCTCGGATCTCATGGCACTTTGCCATTTCTCGAATCTGGGTCCATCATTGCTTCCGCATATGTCATAGGTTCGTCATCGTCTAACAATAACACATCCCCATGCAACTCACGAGTCTAGCTGATCTTCGTGGTAGTGGCGGTGTTACCTTTGCCACATGTATCTCAACTTGTTACGCTACACTAGCATCACTCGTAGAGTCTTGACCTATTGGCTCATCTTGAACTTCTTCAAGATACACCTTTTTGTCCACTCTTGTCTCTTTTGAGAAACTCTTTCTCTAAGAAAACACCGTTTCGAGCAACAAACACTTTGCCCTCGATCGGTTGTAAAAGTAATACCCTAAAGTTTCCTTTGGGTATCCCACGAAAAAACACTTTGTCCGACTTGGGTGTTAGTTTATCGATTGAAGTCGTTTGACATAAACTTCACAACCCCAAATCTTTAGAAAAGACAAACGGGACTCTTACCAGTCCACATCTCATATGGTGTCTTAACTACGGACTTAGATGGCACCCTATTTAATGTGAAAGCGGCTATTTCTAGAGCGTATCCCCAAAACGATAAAGGTAGGTCCGACGGCTCATCATAGACCGAACCATGTCCAACAAAGTTCGATTACGTCGCCGGACACACCGTTTCTTTGAGGTGTTCCAGGCGGCGTAAGCCGTGGAACAATTCCGCAACTCTTTAGATGATTGCTAAATTCATGACTCAAATATTCGCCTCCACGATCGGATCGCAAAGCCTTGATTTTTTCTTGCCACGTTGATTCTCTACTTCATTTTGAAACTCTTTGAACTTTTCAAAAGTCTCGGACTTATGCTTCATTAAGTAGACATAGCCATATCTACTAAAATCATCGATGAAAGTAATGAAGTATTGGAATCCGCCTCTAGCCGTCGTACTCATTGGTCCGCATACATCGGTATGTACAAGTTCCAACAAGTCTGCTTTGCCCTCTCGGGAAAACCACGTGAAAGGGGCTTGGTCATTTTGCCTAGAAGGCAAGCCTCACATGTCTCGTATGATTCAAAATCAAACGATGTTAGAAGCCCATCGAAATGGAGCCTCTTCATGCGATTTTCACTTATATGACCCAAACGACAATGCCACATATAGGTAGGACTTAACTCATTAAGTCGAGGCCTTTTAGCGCTTATATTACAAACAGTGCATCATCAAGATTTAAAATAAATAACCCATTCACAATGGATGCAAAAGCCACAAACATGCCATCTTTAGAGATCACACAACCATTGTTTTCACTCTTAAAAGAATAACCATCCTTCATCAAACATGAAGGTGACACAATGTTTCGACTTAAACTAGGAACAAAATAACAATTATTCAATTCCAAAATAAATCCCGATGGGAGGTGGAGTTGCATCGTCCCAACACTTAGAGAGCAAAGAACTCTTGCATTATTGCCCACGCGAAGTCAACTTCACCCTTTCCAACGCTTCTACTTCTTATCATTCCCTGCATCGTATTGCAAATATGAGCAACCAATCCGTATCAAATACCCAAGAATTAATATAAGAATCGGCGAGGAATATGTCGTAATATAAACAACAAGTGTACAAGCAGCGGGAGTACCTTTACCACCGCTATCCTTCTTGGATGCTAAGTACTCCTTGCGCTTTCTTTTCAAAGGGACCCTTTTTTATGACATTGAAAGCACTTTCGAATCGCGGTTGGTCCAGCCTTGGGCTCGGGATGGCTTTGGCTTAGAGGTCTCACCTTTAGCCTTTTCCTTCTTTTTCTTCCAATGAGGATTGCCCCTTTTCTTAAAATTAGGCTTGTTTTGGACCGCCATCACATGGCTACTTTGCTAGCACCTTTCTTGATGTCGGCCTCTGGCGTCTTAAGCATGCCACACAATTCAATCAAGCCCTTCTCCGCCCCATGCATATGGTAGTTCGAGATGAAGTTCCCATAGCTAGGCGGCGTAGATGCAAGAATGAAATCAAGAGCCAACTCGAGCCAATTGGGAAGCCTAGCTTCTCCAATCTCCGAAAGTGTAACCAACCATCTTGATTACGTGTGGTCCAAGCTGGCTGCGCCTTACGCTAGCTTGCTCTCAACAAGAGCCTTTGAGACATTGAAACTTTCGGTTCTAGCTTGAGTTTGGAACATATCCTCAAGCGCCATGATCATATCGTGTGCCGCATGATTGTTATCGAACTGCATCTGCAGTCGGGTTCCATACTAGCAAGCATAAGGCAACTCACTTCAAGATCGGCATCACATGCTTTCTTGTAAGCATTTTTCTCGCCAGTAGGTGCATTATCGGCTCTTCCGGTAAGGGGTTGTCTAGAACATCTTCCTTTTTCTCACCCGAGAACAATTCTCGGGTTGCGGATCCAATCCGCATAATTTGTTCCATTCAATTTATCTTTCTCAAGAACCTAACGCAAAAGTAAATGGTTGATTGCTAGGCGCCATTTATCTACAAATGTAAATAATGCAAAATACTATGACAATGTATCCAAGATAGAGTAAAAACAAATTAACATTTAATTGAATGTACTCCCACTAAAATCAATATCCCTCAATTGAAACTTAGTGATTCAAGACCCACAACTAACAAGTCAACTAGTGAGCTTTAGCATCACCGCTAGAAGACATGGTAGATCGGTAAGCAACTCTTTGCTAATCATATCACATATGACTCTTGTTGTTGGGTAGCATCTCTATGCTAACGCCAACCTGCCATGCTCCAAGATCCCTAACCGTTAGGATGATCTTGTTCAAGTAACCAAACCTTCCGCAGTAAGGTATCCGATATGAACCTGTCTAGTCAAGGAAAACCGGCGGCACCCTAATTTCATAGACCCACCACCGATTGTACAAGGCTTGTGACAGTGCAAGGTTTGGGGGAGCATCAAAACTTAAAACATTGCCGAGGGATCGTTCTACTTCACTATCGTATGTAGACAAAAACATAGTCGCGCGCGTGAAAGTAGAACACGATAAGAATGACATTAAACAATTGTGACTTGGTATGGCCTTATATCACTTTGGGGATCTCCATCTCCAATGAACTGTTCATCATGATGATCTCCATCTCCATGATCCATGTATGCCATCCTCCTGAGATGAATCTGCCAAGAATAGTCTATACTAGCGCCAGATAGAAATATCAATTACATTTGCGCGATCATCACAATTTGGCATGCAGGCCATTTACATTAAGGGGACAATATATAAGTGGCTCCAGCCATATTGTCATCCTCACGACATGCAAGTCATGAATTAATTACATACATGCATCACATACACATAAAGGCCATACCGGTCACATAAATCGCAAAAAACAAGGTTAGGCGATTCGACACATTTTCTTGCGGGGGCAAAAACCTATCTTCCAAGCCATTTTTGGGATCGGGCTCCTTGAAAATTTGTTGCTCTCAATTTTCGTTCAAGAATCGCCTCCCATCGGAGTTCTGGATCAAAAGTTATAGTCGGCAGACCGCACACCTTGTGCATCCATGTGTCGGTAGTCGGTAGAAGATCAAATCTGCCACCGCCCGGCATCACATGCGCCCGATCATGACCTAGGTTTGATTCGATCAATCATATTGATCTCAAACTCGCCATGACCGGGTTTACATGTATCACTTAACTCCGATGGCGGAAATCCGACCGGTAGGGAGTAGATCGAACAAGACCAAGGCAACAAGATCACGAACCGCGATCAAGACTCATCTACAACCATGCATATCACCATATGCACACATCCGAATCTATAACGACGCAGCCTACGGAGTCGATACCACCGAAGGAATATGGGATCGCTACGCCAGCCGAAAACAAAAATTTTTCTACCCATAAACCAAGGATCTACTTTGCTGGTTATAGATCACGGGATTACCACTAGACGCCAGGTGCGGTGGAGGTGTCGACCCTCGATGAAGATGTGCGCGTAGCAGCAGCGCCGCGTTTGCTTACGCTCATCCCCCTCCACGCGGCGGATCGTCCTTGTGCTCCGGATGCAGCACCTCCGAGGTATCCCACACGCACGGGGAGGAAGCGATCGCCTCCGGACCGCTAGGTCCGCGAGGAGCAAGAGGCGGGGCGTGGGCGGCGGCGGCCGCCAAAGTGGTGTGGCTTAACCTAGCCCCGCCCCACCTCTCATATATATAGGCGTCCCTAATAGGCTCCCCCGAGCCGGGAGGCCCATTAGTAACCCTAAGCCTCGTCTAATTGGATCGGATCGAATTAGGCCTCCTTCCCCTTAAGCGTGCGACCCTTTGGGCTCACGCACACATAGACATGGCCCGAAGTACTCCTACTCGACCAATAGTTGATAGCGGCCTCTAGCAAGACGTGTCAACTCCCATGTGTACACAATGATCATATTAGACGAACCACCACAAACTCACATACATGTTATTCCCTTGCCACACGATATTTGGTCCACCTCGTGGGTTAACACTTAACCCAAGCACGGCCATGCATTTCTTGATCCAATCAATCGAGTGGTCCAGTGATATCTCTCTCTCATGGAGAGGGGCAATTCCATCTTGATTGACTATGCCTCACAGCATGCTTCCTGACAAACCCGAAGACCACCTTTATAACTACCCAATTACGGAGTAACGTTTGATAGTCCCTAAGTAGGTTGTTTCACATCTTGACTACATATGACAATCTCAGGTCTAAGGACATAACGTACATGATGTGTAAAGAGAAAATAATAACATCTCATGTTGGGTCTATCCAACCCCATGTCATACATGTGCCCACACTATTAGTTTGACATCTCCATGTCTATGACTTGTGAAACATAGTCATCAACTAATATGTGTGTTGATCTAATATTCATGTGTGTCCTCACATGAACTCCGACCGAGGGACAATTATGAGAATAACCATACAAGTAAAGAGTCTCACAAACAATTCACATAATTGCCAATCGATACAAGTTGTCTTTAATGGATATTCATGAACACATAATATATCATGGATACAAGGTGATACAATCATCTCTATGATTATCTCTAGGGCATATTCCCAACAACAAGACATACCAAACTCTGTAGATTCCTCCAGAACCGGAGCATAGCTCCGGTCTCCCTACTCTCTAGTTGCTAATCTACTACATTGGAGAGTCTAACCCTAATTCTCTAGTGGAGAGGTTGTCCTCAAATTGGGACACCTCCAAGACCAACAGTCAAGAGATAATGAATGGAATGAATAATTAGGGTTTCACCACCCCAGGCGGGGGTCTTGTTATATTGGGGTCTCGGGCCTCCCTCCTAGTTCCGTAGGGCAATGTGGTACTAACCCTTCCGCCATGTATTATGCTAATGCACATAGGCTTAGATGGGCCGAATTCGTGTCCGGGCCTTCTAGAGTCTTCCATTGGATGCACCATAGCCCTTGGATCCAACCGACCTTGATAGATGGACGGGATTGCTCCTCAATGGCGGTTAGGAACCGACGTCGAAGATGAGGGCGATAGTGGGCCCCATGGCCGCGGCCGCCATCTGCTCGGCGCGGCCACCCTCGGCCCTCGCGGTGGGCCCCAGCCTTGTGGGTCGTGCCTTCGGGTGTCTTCTCGGAATGTTCTTACGTGGGTTTCAAGTTGGATTGCTTTTTACGATATACGCTCTTTATATCGTAGGGCTTGCAAACTCTTGGGCATATTCTGTTTAATCCCTCGAAAAATATAAATCACCAAAACTCATGAAATTATGTCGTAAAAAGCCCCTATACTATGTTGATATTCATTTTAAGCCCTTATTTCAGTTTTAAAAGCCTATATATTTTATGCTATAACAAAATGTCAACATTGCCCTCACTCGAACACACAAGTCATGTCCCTCTAGTCTACAAAACGTTGTTCTCGACAATAGTCAAGATTCAATGTTAGTCCTTCATGACACATCTTTTGGGGATACAACCTCATGTGCCATGGACATGCATGAAGCGACAACTCTTGAGACCAAGCGAAATATGTTGTTGAACATAACAAATTGTCAATTGAGACTTCCTACATGCTCACCTTTGGGTCTTCTTGAGTTTGTCTTGCTTCTAGCCGAGTGCTCCAACGAAGATCACAACCATCTCTTGGTTCTCATTGTAAACCTTTTTAAGAGAATGGTTGCAAGTCTCGTAGTAGCATGATGACGCTTAACCTTGCAAATTTTTTGAGCATAATGCTAAATTCTTAGTTGTGAAACGAACTTCACCACCATTAACTGCAAGATGTTTTCCCCACGGTCAAGCTTATGACCATAACTCAAGCACTACCGGGAGATACCCCGGACTATCAATAAAAAAATCAAAATAATAATAATAATAAATGTACTTTTATACCTTTTATTATTTTTATAAAAAAAAAAAAAAAAAACCCTCTTATTAAAAAAAATACTCTCTTTTTCAAAGTAAATAAATAAATAAATAAATTTTATCTCTCTTTTCAAAAGAAAAGAAAAGCAATAATAATAAATGTTTTATCTCTTTTTATTTCCTCATAAAAAGAAGAAATTCCCTACTTTTATTTTCATAATAATAATAATAATATCTCTTTCTCTTATTAATAAAAGTAAGAACATGTTATCAAGTTAGTATGCACCTTCGGGTATTCTTGTCGCTAACCATTTCAGGTGGAGATCGATTAAGAAGAACAAAGGGGCACACGACGCTTGAGAACATGAGGCCACATAAAAAAAACTATGATGCCCATGGGTGATGGAAGATTCTCAAGAGGAGACTCGGACTGCACACTTGACTTTTTACATAAAAGTCTAAGTGTGGGAGAAGATGGTGACAATCTCAAGTTCCATCCACCAAAGGGTCATACAAAAAAATGATGGTGAATAAAAGATGATGTCGGTTCCACCTTGCTAAAAAAAGATAGAAAAGAAAAAAAGTTATAAAAAAAATAAAAAAAATATATATAGATAGTGAGAGTAAAGACAAAAAAAAGAAAAAAAGGAAAAGAAAATAAAAATGTATTATCGAAATAAAGGAGAGAGAGAGAGAAAAAAATGTGTTATCAAGAAAAAAAAAGAGAGATAAAGAGAGAGAGAGTATAAAGAAAAAGTAAATTAAAAAAAAGAGAGTGTTGGTGAAAAAAAATATAAATAAATAGAATAGAAAAAAAAAAAAAAAATAATAAGAGAAGAGAGGAGCAGGTTGGCCCCCATGGTCAAGAAAACATTCTAATGTGTCTTTGCCTCCACCCATCATTGCTTCCACAAGCAAGAAGGGCTCATCTCTTATCCTTCGCGACTATCATCAAGAGCCATGGCCTGTACACACTAATTAGTGTGTTTGGCCTAGCCTTGAGATGCACACAGACGAGCTATCATACAAACTGCAAAGAACAACTTCAATGCTACATTCAAAAAATGTTGCGGTAAGTATATCCGGGTATGCAAAAAGAAATAAGCGTTCACCAACTCATTCCCTCATTTTTTGTCTCCATGAAAATAAAATTCCATGCTTCCCTTGTTATGGCATGTGCTTTGAGTTTGGGTGCGTCTACATAGGCATATGTAAATACATTCGTTGATCTTTTTGAATTAAGCATGGTGCTTAGGTTAAAAATGATCTCCTTTACCCAAAACTTTGACATGGTGTCAAAACTAGGTTAATGAACTTAGACCTCTCTTGCCATGATCTTTGGAAGTATCTTATGTTGGAGATGATCAAGCCTATGTTTTTCAAATGCTTCTTTATGTTAGGCTTGCATGAGTGATCTTTGAGGTGAATAAAAAAAGCGTAATAAATAAATAATAATCATAATAAAGGCTCCACGGTATTCTTGCCGATAGAGCCATGTGTTTGTTTTTCTATTGCTTTGTTTAAAATAAAACAGGTACAAGAATAAGTGTGGGGGAGATCTCTCAAGCATACATGTACACCCATCCGAGATCTCCCCAACACAAATGCATGAACACCGAGCAATTCATGATGGAGAAGGACGAGGCGAACGACTACCATTAACTCCTTCTAACGATGGTTTGTGCAACTCCTCTCACATCCTCCAAAAGTTTTGAAGTTTAAAATTGAACAAATAAAAAAGACAAAACTTTTGAAAAAAAAAACTCTATCTCCATGCTATCCTTTGATAAAATGTGCATACTCTTTATTCCTTGCTAATATTCCTATAGCTTGTGAACCACTTATCATAGGGACCCCATGTGATCTAAGTAATTGGAATATGTGATATAGCTGGATGATATGAACCTTGCTCTTTTATATGAACTTGGGATTTGTTTTCAAAAATTCATAATTCAAAAAGCATGCTCCTCAATGATATGCATTTCCCACGAGCCATATGACATGATGATCATTCATGAAAGAAAAAAATAAACCATAGTCATATGCTACTAGTCTTCATGGTGAGCCTATGTCAAATTGTTTGTGACCTATGTTGAGATTCTTTTCATATGCCCAAGATCAAGATTCACGTACACCCACAAATAAAATGCCAACTCTTACACTTTGAGAGTTGCGCACAACATGCACCTTTCCAACCACCAAAAATATACTCCATTCATTTGTATCATGATCTCTCACCAAAACCCCTGTTACCAAAGGAGAAGTATGTGCTATGCTTGAAAAAAAAATCATGAAAGGAAAGATGGGCATGAGTCCCAAAAAAAAAAAAAAAAGAGAGACGAGGATACTCGTCCAAAAAAAAAATAAAGAGAAAGAAAAGAAAAAGAATAAGGTAGCCCATACCTCCTTCAAATAAATTCCACCAAAAAGAGAGAGTCATGATACCTGGAGTACACAAAAATATACCACACACTTTGCACATCTTGATCTAGGCCTATGACTAGTCTCTACATGTGGTCCGGTTTTTGACTAAGGCAACATGACATGACACAAATATGCCGTTCTTTTTACCTACCCAAAACCCCACAAAAAGCCTTATATAGTTGGTAGAGAAAAAGAAAGGCAAATCTAAGCCTTTGGTGAGGAACAAAACACATACAAATTGAGTGATCCGAGTGAATCATTTGAGGAGCAAGACTATATTTATATTTTCAAAATCAAATGAAAACCCAAGTTCCTACACTTATTTGAAGCAAGGGGATTTGAATCTACGTTGTTCCATAAGTCGATTTACCCAAGATTAATGTTGTAGACACATCAAAAGTTCACAAGTGCAGGTGAAGCTTGGAATAACTTGTATGCATGTTGCACATCAAGGAGATGACCCATCTTAGTTCTCAGCCTTTACTCGAGGACGAGCAAAGGACTAAGTGTGGGGAGTTTGTTGACGGTCATTAACTACATATTTTATACCATCAACATTAGTATAAAACTACCAAAACACAATAGTAATAGGGCTTTGAGCTAACAATTTCCACAAGTTTTGGTACTTCACTTGTTTTGCGGGGCAATGTTGGAAACATATACATTTTGAGACAAAAGCAAAGGAAAACATATAAGAAATAACAAGGCCCTAAATGGACATAAGCAAAGCAAGGAGAAGAGATGAGACAAGCCCATAAACATGAATATCAACATCCGAACACAAGCCCAAGAGGCCGAGGCCCGAATCCAACATGAAATGACATTGGGCCACATGACATGGGTTTAGTATTTCGGGTATAATTTTTTCATACGAACTCCGTTTTCAGTGCACCACCCGCCAAAACGGAGCTAACGATGAAACCAACGTGCTCACAAAATTTGAGCCCATTCGGCCCAAATCTTGGTGTGTGCGCTTTGAGTGCGCGCCCGCACCCTGGTACGCCAACCGGGCCCATCTTTCTCTGGCGGTCCAATCAATGTACGAAAAGTGGCGGTGTGGGGTGCGTGGCCACGTTCACTGAACCTAGACGTCGTAGTGAGGTCGGTTTGGAGGAATATTCCATGGCACATTCCCTCTCCCCCTCCTATAAATAGATGGCTCCTCCCTTCTCCATTCAACAACCATTCTACACACAACACAAAGGAGAGCCACAATGTAATAGAAAGGGAGAAGCTCCACTCTTGTTCTTCTTCTCCTTCTTAGTTCTAATGGAGAGTGAGAGAGGGAAGGCTAGAAGGAAGTTTGGTTCCTTCTACCACTACGTAGTTTTTGGTCAATAGCAACACACAAATTGTGTTGTAATATGCCCTTTTTGGGTGCAATAGCTGAAATTGCAACCAAAAGATTTGGTAAACTTGAGATGCACAAAAATCCGTGGTATTAACCTTCAACCACGATGGCCATTTGGGTGTTGCAATTTTTTTTGTATTGCAACCCAATGAGGTGTTGAAACAAGACTATATTGCCATGCTCTAGTTGGTGCTATTGTATCCTATTGCAACATTTCAGGTGATGCTAGAGGTCTCAATGGCATCTAACACCGAGCGTTGCAATTCTAAAAAGAGGCGTTGCAAAGGATTGTATTGCTACGCTCTAGTTGTGGTTGCTACACTCTTTTGCCACAAACTTGCTTTGGGTGCTATATGTGTTCCCCTCTATTACTACGAACTGTGTTTGGATGCTATACTTGTTGATCCATATTGCCACCAAAGGTTTTTGGGTGCTATATGTGTTCCTTTCTATTGCTACGAAATTAATTTGGATGCTATACTTGATGACCAATATTGCCACCAAAGGTTTTTTTGGGTGCTATATGTGTTCCTTTCTATTGCTACGAAATTAATTTGGATGCTATACTTGATGAACAATATTGCCACCAAAGGTTTTTTGGGTGCTATATGTGTTCCTGTTTTTTTGGGTGCTATATGTGTCCCTCTCTCCTGGACGGGCAAGACTGTTGTACTTGGGGATCTCACGAACAATCACTTGCAGATCTTGTGGATTAGAGACCTGCACTCCACAATCCTCCGCCAAACGAGTGACATCGTTTGCGATGTGCGCTCCAGTGAATATATGCCCCTCCTTCGACGTAAAAGGCTTGAGAACATTCGGGAAGATCACCGCCCCGCCTGATGAACTTGATACACCGGGCAGCGATTGCCCACACACGATTTGCGGACAACGATCCTAAAGATGTCATCGCCGATCTTGTTCGGCGATGCTGATCCACTCACTGTCCAATCCAACCACCAAGGGCCCCTCGCCAGCAAAATTACCATGAAGCTCCTCGATGACAGTCTCGACGACAGCATCCTCGATCATCACCGTCGTGTAGATAGCGTAGTTCTTGTTAGGATCGCTGGATCGACACGGGTAGAAGAACACCCACCGAGTGTTGGTGCACGGCCGGTACTTCATTGCACGGCCTCTTTTGTGGCGGCTAGCGTCGAGGGATTGTCCGCCTCTTGAGTCATCGTGGCGGCGCGCGCATGGATTGCTTGACGACGCCATAGTGATCTCCTTCTAACTCCGATCCACGCAAATGGAAAGGCTCTAACCTTCTAACTCCCTCGATGTCGAGGCGATGTGGAACCGGCGTGTGAAAATGCATCGATCCATTAACCAAATTGTATATATCCGAAGAACCACGACGATCGGTTACAAAAACCGCTTCATATCCCAAGGCTAATATGAAACGCAAAGCCCCAAAATATGAAAGGCGGCAAAATACGGCGTTGTCAAGCACCTCTGGCTGAAGTTGCCGGCCCTTCGATGATAATTAATACCTTTACGATTTTTCTCCGGCTTTAGAGAAGGCGATTGTTGTTTGAATTTGTTCGAGTTTTTGCATCTCTGAATTCACAATAGCTTGCTTTGCTTAGTTGAAATATAAATGTTTTTCGGCTATTTAGTTTCAGACTTACAATGACGATCGGGTATTGCGAGACCATGTGATGTAGAATACGAAAAGAACTTCACCTTTGCGGTTCAATACTTGTCAATTTATCGGGTAATTAGAATTGAGAAAATGACTCTTTGGAGTTTAGTTCAATACTCATCTCAATTGGCCAGCACCTAGAACTTGGTCGGCGACGAGGTTGCCATCGCAGTTCAATACTCGATACTTTGGCGCTGGGTAGTATATGCAATCGATCATTGTTCACGGGATCTTGCGAAGTTTGAATAATTTGAAATTTCAGTTTCAATGTTTGAGAATTTTGAATAGAAACTTTGGAATACTAAATGACTTCAAGCTAAAAAGTTATCAACAACAAATAGGCAATAATAAATGGAAAGGGCGGCAACAACAAATTGGAAGCCGACTGTTTGAAACAGCGTGGGGATATCTGATTTAAGTGCAACCAAGAAAAGGTTCATTGCAATAGGTGTGTTTGTCACGCCCCACTTTTAATGGGTCGATTAATCACGTGTTTGCGCCGGTCATGCCACAAACACGTCTATTAGTAACAGATGATGGTAAAAGAATTAATAGTAAACCGAGCTATAGAAATATAGGATGGAAAGGGGCTTACGATTGGCACGAAGGGTCACCAAGTCGGGTTACAATATCGAGTTGGCCAACCGAGAAGCGGTGGATTAACTATGACACTGCCCCGTACTCCACGAGGCAGACTTGTGCATGGATGAAATCGGGGCTTCAACGTCCTTAATTCTCCTAAGCAAACACCTCGCGAACTCCTATGGTACCTGGTCCTCTACTTTGTCATCTATCTTACCTTCACATGTGCCGATATCTGTAGAAATAGAGGGGTGAGTACAAACGCGTACTCGGCAAGTCCCAACCGGGGGTGTTGTAATTATTAAGGGTTTGGGCCCTAGCGAGTCTCTAAAACTGCTCTCGCTAGTTCCCTATTATCTCTCATGTCATGACCGCTCATGGCAACACAAGTCGATCCTCCTCAAAGTGTATTTCTAATCATAGATGTTCAAGCCTAGCATTTGCCCATTCCAAGGACGTGGATATTCGAATAGATTCAATTAACTCTGCAGAGGTTGTACAATTTCCCCACACGATAGGCATTGCCCTCACCATGCGCTCTTGGTTTAGACAGGCCTAACGAGATCCGTACCCGCTTGGGTGCTACCCTAGGTATGTTGGTATAATCTTCACCACGACTTCTCAGGGGTTGGAAGGATGACGCATCATCCTAGACAATATGGTGATACCAAATCACCCACGGCTTTACAGGTAATACCTTATTACCCAACCTATACTGTCACACACACCATACCCAATCATTAATCATAAATATGTGCACCTAGCACTGTGCCACTGCGCCCAAACACTTATGTGGAAGATCACTCAGCATCCACGCCAACCGGACCATGGGGCCACTCTCCCCATGTCTGCTCCAAATAGGTCGTTTGCCTGCTCCGGCCACCTTGGCTCCCAATTATACCTCAACCCAACGGGGTATGAATCAAGCCGTCCCATCTTGGCGTGTGGCTGTAAGTAATATCGCACTAGGTAGAACGTCTATGAACCGGTCCTTAAGGGAGGCGAGTATCTCTCCGCAGGAACCCCTCGCGGCGATTCCCGATATGGTATTTAGGCTCTACCAGACTACCACCACTCACCTCTTTTGTTGGTTAGGGTTCATTAGGCGATCTCTTATTACTCTTGATTACATCGTATGAGCGTAGACAACGTGGATGATAACGTCATCCGGCTTAGCTCCATAGCTACGTTATCAGGCTCATACTACTATATACTAGTCCGATTATCATCTTCATCATCATTATATCATTACTTATGGTCATGATTAGGGGGGTAAGGACTTGCACGGGAGGTTCTTACGAATCGGCACGGCGTCGAACGTCTCTAGCTCTACTTCTGACGGGAAGCTCCTAATCGGTCGTCGAAAATTACCTCGGGTACTTCGATAAACCTAGCTTGAACTATGGCATACAAAACAAACATAGAGCATTATGGTGGCAATGGGTTAGATGCATAGAGCTAGATTTTAGATGAATTATGGAAGTCATTTCACGCGAAACAGAGTTTATTTGCATGAGATATGCATTTTATAACATTAATCCCTAATTAAATCATTAGGGTAATATTATAATATAATTTTATCATGTAATAAAATTGGAACTAATTACATGATAAAATTCTATAAATCAAATAATGAATTTACAAATTTTCTAGGAATTTTTCTGACACGGGAAGGTATACTTTTACAACCCCGTGTACACTATCCCGGGTGGATCTAGCAATTTCGGAGAGGTGTACCTGAAAAGGCCTCCATGCGCGTGGGGCCCACGTGGGTCCAGTGGGCGCCACGGTGGCTGCCACATGGGTGCCACGTGTGTTAATGATCCGCCACGGTGGCGGTGAGCGGGGTTAGGCGGTGGGCGGCGGCAGGGGCGATGTGGCGTCTTATGGTAGCCGATGTCTTGGCGTCGTCCTCGTCGGGTGACGGCACGGACGGTTCCGTCGCCACCGTTCAGCGGCGGTGCTCCACCGGAGTGCTGCGAAACGGCCAATCCTTTGTTTCGCGCGGCGGCTCTTTCGTTGCCCCTCGTCGTCCCGGACTCCATGGCGGCGGTCGGGGCGGCGGGGCGACTCGTCTCCCTCGGCGGCGGCGCTTTGGCGGCGAATGGTGGCGGCGCTCCGCCGGTCGGGCACTACAAGGCTGTAGGGGGCACGATAAGTAGGAAACGAAGGAGGAGGGGCGGGGGATGCGTGCCACATGACTAATCGGCCGATGACCACCCGGCCCGGCGGCGGAGCCCGGAGTTCCTCCCGGCGGCGGCGGATTCGATTTGGGAAATCCTTCCCCGAGCGAGATAGGGAGGGGAGGAAGGGAGCTTGCGCGCAAGCACGGCGTGTTCTCGTTTCTCGGAGCTCCCTCCGTGTGCTTGGCGGGTGAGAACGGCGCCGGGCGGGCTATTTATAGCCTCGCCGGCGGTGAGCTCGCCGGTAAGATTTTTTTCCCCGAATGCCGATATTTTCCGACCGACCTCACCGTGTTCGTGGACCTTGGGCTGGCGCCTCGCCGGCCGCCGCGTCGTGCCGACTCGGTGTGGCCGCCGTCCCGCGTCGTCCACCCGGCGATCGCCGCGCCAAGGCGGCGATGACCGAAGCCGGGCCGTTCGCGTGGTTCTTTGCGAAGTTGTTGAATTCTTCGCTGTGGCGCCTCGTGCCTCGTAAGCGCGGCATGCCATCGCGGCGTTCGTGTCGCGGGCAACCGGCGGCGGCGGCTCGTCGTCTTGTCACATCGGACCATCGGGCGCGCGCCCGGCAAGGTTGTCACTCGTCTTTGTCGCGCGTTGGACGCCGGCTCCTATTCATGCGGACGGGCGGGAGGGTGCCGCAATGCCCTCGAGTAAACTGTGCGGCGTCGTTGCCACGGCGGCTCGAGGACAAGGCGGGTCCGCCGTGGTCGTCGCTCCGTGTCGCAAGGTAGAAGACGAGGGCGACAATAGTGGGCCCGACTGTTGTTGAGGAGGGAGGAGAGGGAGAAGGAGGGCCGTCTTCTTTGGGCCCGACTTGCCGGTTTGGCCGGGCCGTAGGCTGGGCCTGCTCGCCAAAGCTTGGCCGGGCCGGCCAGCTTGTTTTGAGGGAGAGAAAGGGAGGAAGGAGGGCATCTTGTCCGGGCTAGAAAGGAAAGGAGGGGAGGTTTAGGCTGTGAGCTCCTTTCTCTTTTATTCCCTTTCCCAATTTCTTTCTCCCATTTCTATTTTCCACTTTCCCTTTTTCTCCTATGGGTGTAAATATATATTTTGTAAATATTTACACAAGCACTCATATGTATCTTCATGACTTGTATGCATGAAAATATTTTTCCACTTGTACTTGTATAAATATTTACATATATTTATGCACACATGCTTTCCCCGAGCTCTCATTGTTTCACATGTGCACTATATATTTTATAAATATTTATACAAGCACCTTTATATTCTCGTGACCTTTATGGCCGAGAATATTTATTTATTGTGCTTATAAAAATATTCATTTATTTATTTTTTGGTACACACGTGTTTCAAAGTATTTATTATTCCCGAGAGAAATTCGTAAACCATTTCTCAAGCAATTCTTCCATAAATAAATCTAGGGCTTACCTTGCATCCTTGGTCACCATAAAGTTCACAAGCAATAAACAAGATTTCCTATCTTCTAGATGGTGTCATGCAGATTTTTGAAAAAAAGGGGTTTCGGTTTAGCGGAAAATAAATCCAGTTTTAGTTGTAATTATAAAAAGTTCAAATTTTTAGTGAATTTTAAAATGATGCAAAAACACGGGTGTTACAAATCTACCCCACTTAGATGAATCTCATCCCCCGAGATTCCAAGTCTCTGAGAGAAGGTCCTAATTTGAGGCCTAAAGGATAGGGGTAGAGAGAGAGAGGGAAAACTTTCCATTGCTTCACAGTCTTTGTCTTTCCCGAACTTCTACTATTATCATGCTACTCTATTACTAGGGCAACACGATCTTTTTGGAGGGCATGCCTTTATTTTGTGATTCTTCTTTTGCTTTTACCCCATCTGCTTGGTCTGGTATCTGTCTTCGTAGTCTTCGGGTCTTCCTCGGCGGCTACCCCACTTAGAGGATTCCTTCCTCTAGTGTCCTCGGTCTTACGGTGTCTTACGAGGGTCTTCTAGTGCCCGTCTTCTTACTTGTTCCTTCGCGGTCTCTGCGGTGTACTTCACTATCTTGCTTCTTTACGGGTGGCGATCATTTTCCTCGTCTCGGCCCATTTCCATATTTCTCTATTTCTTCTTGTCCTCGCTAAATTCATTCTTTCTCTTTCTTATTTTCACCCGTTTGTGTTTTCTTTTCTTCAAATAGCACTACCCCATTTAGAAAAATTTTTACGCTTGTTATTTGCTCTGTGGCTTTTTGTGCTTTGACACCCGTCAATTTTTCTTCGTTGATGCTCGCATTTGGATCGTGGATCAAGCACATGGATTTTGATTACTCCAGGGGCGTACAACAACAGAGTGAAAAGGAAATGCTACTCTACGGTTACACCTCCCTTTGGGGAGTGGTGGTTCTATGGCATCGGTCATGGTGGCTTCTGCTTCGGCTTCTACGGGTCCGGTACTCGGCTCTACGCTAGGGGCTTCTTCTCTTGGTGGTGCCCGGCCGAGTGGCCGGGTGGTCCTTCTTGTCGGTCTTCTGCCGGTGATGGTGGCCTGGTGGAGTCCGTCCTCCTTCTGATGAAGGGGTTGACAAACATCCCTTACGTAGTTGTTGGCTCTGGCCGGGCCATGGCGTGTCTTCTTCGTCTTGGTTGGAGGGCGATGTTGGTGTCCCTCGGTTCTCGGACGTGTCGCTCTGAATGGCCTTCGAGGGTCTCGGCAAGCGTAACCTCTCGGCGAGATGCCGTGGCGACTTGCTCTCTAGCGTGGGGGCGTGCTCGCGAGGAGTCGCTCAGCGTAGCATTCAGCTCGTTCGCTCGGCGGATCAGACTTCTCATGGTGGTGTCTTGGCGGTCGCGTCTTGCTCGTCGAGGCGAGTAGGTAGGATAGCAGTGCTTGATGGCGGGGCTTCCTCACGGACCTTGCACACTTTCGGCGAGCAATCCCGGGGGTGATTCTTCCCTTACGGTGGCGGGGTACCTCATGGGGGTGCGGGCGATGGGCTCCTTGTAGATCCGGCAAAGCGATGTAGTGCCTTGCGTCGCGGCAAATTGGTAGGTGTCGGGGAAGCGAAAAACCAATGGCGGTCGTGCTCCATTCTTCGGTGATGGCGGGGTAGTCTTGACTCTAGGCGATGTAGATAGTGACTTCGCGGCGATGGGTGCCGTGCTCTTCGTTTTCGCTACCCTCATACTCTAGGAGTTCTCGGATGCCAAGGTTACGTGCGGTGTGGTAGAGAAGTTGGGGAAATCCGGGGGTGTTGATGCACTGGCTGCTAACCCAAGTGCCGGCCATTTTGGCTGTCGTTGGTGGTGGCTGTTGGTGGGTGGATGGTAAGGATGGTGACGGCAGAGGGTGAAGGATGGAAGCTAGCAGTGGAATGGTTGGAGTGGGATGATAGTGAGAGCGATGGTAGTGCTCCTTTATAGTAGGTCGAGGGTGATGGCTTCTAGGAGAAGCTTGTGGAAGCTAGCACTTTGTGGCTATGGTGGGTGGTGCGTGGTGGAAGGAATGGGGGTCGTCTCTGTATCCCTTGACCTTGCGATAGTGACGTGGTCATGGGTACTGTGTGGTCTTGGCCGGTTGATTCCCTACAGTGGAAACTGTGTGTCCTCTCTACTATCGGCGTGCAGCTTCATGGCATTTCGCATGCTTCTAGGGTACTGTTAGCTTTTCGGGTTTAAACATCCTTTATGGGCTTGGTGACTATCTTCCAATTCTGTAGTCTTCTATCCATCTTCTGCTTGTAGTGCTAATCCTCGGCTTCGGCTTGCATCACTGGCACTAGTTGCCACTTGATCCGTTACCTTTGTGTCTTGAACGGCTTCGTCGGGTCGTGGCTCGGGTCAAAGTAGCAGCGATGTCGGCGACTTTCAGCATTGAGGTGACAAAGCATGTCGGCAATGTTGCCGCGATCATCGGCATAGTAACACCGAGGCGACGGCGTGTGACGGTTGTAAAGGGAAGAACACAGGTGTGGTTCAATGGCTCTGATCATGGAGTCCACTGGTTGTCGTCACGTTCCTGCAGGTTAGTTCCTATTCTATTTGGACTGGAAAGGGAGTGGGAGGGAGAAGAACAAGGTACGATGGGGTCTAGCTAACTAAGGATTAGAGGGAAAGCAAGCATTTTGGATGGGATAGACTTCGGGGTATCCTCGTAACACTAGTGTCGAGAAACACACAAACTTACCTGGTGTGAATCGTATGAAAAGTTAGTCACGGCGAACTAAGTTTGTAGGGAAACTTGTCTTATTACTCGTGACCTAAGGGGACTTTTCGATGCGTTCATCGATCCTATCGAATTTTCCTTCCATCAATTACTATGAGTAGTAACAATGGAGAAATTTCCTTTAGGATTGAAAGGAAATAAGACATTATAATAAACAAACAAGCGTGTCAATAACTATCATCACGGGACAGTTTTTATTGATGGTACATGGTCGCACCACACATAGCAACTGCCATGACGATTATTGCGTGACTTTGCACCTACTAAAGGCACTGAAGCCTAGACATCTATGACTGCTAGCAAACGCTTAGCAACTAACGCAAAGACATTGCTTGCACAACAAGCTTGCACATGGATTGTACTACTCAACTCTTTGTTTCTTGGACTATATGCCTTCTGAGATTTCCATTAAAGCTATACTTGCACATCATATTAGCACCCACTTAGGTGATTGGACATCTTATGCATTTCCATCTGCCGGCCACTGTGTAGCATTGAATCCTTCTGTTGGGGCTTTTGGGAATATCTGCGACTTATTACGTGCCGATACTCTGTCTTTATGAAGCTCTCGATTTTAATATCGAGGAAGGCTAGAGTATCCTAAGAACTTTAGCCTCTCAGAGAGGAGTTGTAGAAACTTTTCTTTGTTCAGGCAGTCCGATTGAGATCATCCTTACTAGCCCATTGTTGAAAGAGTTTCGATGTTGACATCGATTACGTAACATATGAACTATCGTAGTAAGGTGTACTTTCGTAGCAACAAGTTTAAAAGTAGTTATCCTTATGTGGAGTTAAAATTACATTAACCCAAATTTCATCCTATGGACAAGCTCGGCTCACGATACCACTCTGTCACGCCCGGTTTTAATGGGTCGTTAATCACACGTGTTTGCGCCCGGGATCATGCCACAAACACATCTATTAGTAACAGATGATGGTAAAATGAAATTAATAGTAAACCGAGCTATAGAAATATAGGATGGAAAGGGGCTTCTGATGGCACAAAGGGTCACCAAGTCGGGTTACAATATCAGAGTTGGCCAACCGAGAAGCGGTGGATTAACTATGACACTGCCCGTACTCCACGAGGCGGACTTGTGCATGGATGAAATCTGGGCTTCAACGTCCTTAATTCTCCTAAGCAAACACCTTGCGAACTCCTACGGTACACTAGTCCTCTACTTTGTCGTCTATCTTACCTTCACATGTGCCGATATCTGTAGAAATAGAGGGGTGAGTACAAACGCCGATATCTGTAGAAATAGAGGGGTGAGTACAAACGTGCTCGGCAAGTCCCAACCGGGGGGTTGTAATTATTAAGGGTTTGGGCCCTAGCGAGTCTCTAAAAATCAAGCTCTCGCTAGTTCCCGGTTATCTCATGTCATCACTGTCATGGCAGCACAAGTCAGTCCTCCTCAAAGTGTATTTCTAATCATAGATGTTCAAGCCTAGCATTTGCCCATTCCAAGGATGTGGCTATTCGAATAGATTCAATTAACTCTGCAGAGGTTGTACAATTTCCCCACATGATAGGCATTGCCCTCACCATGCGCTCTTGGTTTAGACAGGCCTAACGAGATCCGTACCCGCTTGGGTGCTACCCTAGGTATGTTGGTATAATCTTCACCATGACTTCTCAGGGGTTGGAAGGATGACGCATCATCCTAGACAATATGGTGATACCAAATCACCCACGGCTTTACAGGTAATACCTTATTACCCAACCTATACTGTCACACACACAATACCCAATCATTAATCATAAATATGTGCACCTAGCACTGCGCCACGGCGCCCAAACACTTACATGGAAGATCACTCAGCATCCACGCCAACCGGACCATGGGGCCACTCTCCCCATGTTTGCTCCTAATAGGTCGTTTGCCTGCTCCGGCCACCTTGGCTCCCAATTATACCTCAACCCAATGGGGTGTGAATCAAGCCGTCCCATCTCGGCGTGTGGCTGTACGTAAGATCGCACTAGGTAGAAGGTCTATGAACCGGTCCTTAGGGGAGGCGAGTATCTCTCTGCAGGAACCCCTTGCGGCGATTCCCAATATGGTATTTAGGCTCTACCCGGACTACCACCACTCACCTCTTTTGTTGGTTAGGGTTCATTAGGCGATCTCTTATTACTCTTGATTACATCGTATGAGCGTAGACAACGTGGATGATAACGTCATCCGACTTAGCTCCATAGCTACGTTATCAGGCTCATACTACTATATACTAGTCCGATTATCATCTTCATCATCATTATATCATTACTTATGGTCATGATTAGGGAGGGTAAGGACTTGCACAGGGAGGTTCTTACGAATCGGCACGGCGTCGAACGTCTCTAGCTCTACTTCGGGACGGGAAGCTCCTAATCGGTCGTCGAAAATTACCTCGGGTACTTGATAAACCTAGCTTGAACTGTGGCACACAAAACAAACATAGAACATTATGGTGGCAATGGGTTAGATGCATAGAGCTAGATTTTAGATGAATTATGGAAGTCGTTTCACGCGAAACGGAGTTTATTTGCATGAGATATGGATTTTATAATATTAATCCCTAATTAAATCATTAGGGTAATATTATAATATAATTTTATCATGTAATAAAATTGGAACTAATTACATGATAAAATTCTATAAATCAAATAATGAATTTACAAATTTTAAAGGAATTTTTCGACACGCGAAGGTATACTTTTACAACCCCATGTACACTATCCGGTGGACCTAGCAATTTCAGAGGTGTACACAGAAAGGCCTCCATGCGCGTGGGGCCACGTGGGTCAGTGGATGCCACGGTGGCTGCCACGTGGGCGCCACGTGTGTTAATGATCCGCCACGGTGGCGGTGGCGGGGGTTAGATGGTGGGCGGGCGCGGGCGATGTGGCGTCTTATGGCCGGTCGACGTCTTGGCGCCGTCTCGTCGGTGACGGCGGCACGGGCGGTTCCGTCTCGCCACCGTTCGCGGACGGCGCTCGCCCGAGTGCTGCGAAACGGCCAATCGCGCTTTGTTTCGCCCGCGGCGGCTCTTTCGTGCCCCTCGTCGTCCGGACTCCATGGCGGCGGTCGGGGTGGCGGGCGACTCGTCTCCCTCGGTGGCGGCGGCGGCGGGTGGCGCTCCGGGTCGGGCGCTACAAGGCTGTAGCGGCGCGATAAGTAGGGAAAACAAAGGAGGGGCGGGGATCGTACCACTACTAATCGGCCGATGATGACCCCGGTGCACGGGCCGGAGTTCCTCTGGTGGCGCGGATTCGGAAAATCCTTCCCGGCGAGATAGGGAGGAGGAAGGGAGCTGGCGCAAGCACATCGTG
The DNA here is from genome assembly GCA_015847255.1 of Hyparrhenia diplandra. Taxonomy (NCBI): domain Eukaryota; kingdom Viridiplantae; phylum Streptophyta; class Magnoliopsida; order Poales; family Poaceae; genus Hyparrhenia; species Hyparrhenia diplandra. Next base: position 197,962 of record JADLZK010010236.1, on the reverse strand, counting down.
TTCTGGTTCTCGGCGGAGCTCCTCCGTGGGCGGGCGAAACGGCGTCGGTGTTGGTGTTTCTTAACGCACACAGAAATCCGCAAGCGCGGAAATACCGTTGTAGCACTTCACCCGGGTGGTAAGCGGGGTATCGTATTTTACACAAGGATGGTCGCGCAGAGGGCTTATCTGGTCTGTGTCAACCTAAGGCAAGGGTTTGTTTTAAGAGTAGCGAGGTATCTATAGGCTAAGTTTTCGAGGGATTTCTAAAGTCCGATTATCTACTCACCGGGCACCGGCCAACGCACCAACTAGGCGGCTTCCGGCAATTGGCTCTCGTCACAGCCCGAACGTGGGGGGATTTCGAGGGACGGCCAAGGCTTGTCACGACCCAGTGCCTACCCCCTCAACCGTGGGGTGCCAACAAAAGGTAGGTGAACGCTAGTCCAAACACCACGCGTTTACACTATTGGTCACGGTTCTTGATGTTGGCCAAGGTTCCCCGGTCAAAGAGTTCCTTCACCAAGAACTAACACTCTTAACGAGACAATCTACCAATCCCGCAAGTCTACAACAGCTAAGAAATATACGTGAAAATTAAATAGCTGAAAGATAATCACAAGACTTCTTACCAAAGTGTAAGTAGCTTGCAGAGGTACAAGCCGGGCGGGTGCCCCACAAGTCCCAAGACTCCATCCTCCTAGGAACTACTTGAACACCGGGGGTGAACCTAGGCAACTCGGGTAGAAAGAACAAAGCTTCTTTCTAGCTTTTCCCTCTCTCACTCTCTAGAATTTAGAAGAAGAAGAAGTAGAAGAAGAAGAACTAATTCTACTCTCTTGCACAAGTGGACTGGTTTCTCCTTGGAATTGTTATCTTGAGGAAGAGGGAGAGGGCCTCCTTTTATAGGTAGAGGAGAGGGGGCTCGTTGGAAAATGTCCCTCCCCATATGGAATGAGCCAAACCGACCAGGAATAGGCGGTTCCTAGGTTCATTGCACCTGGTCCATGCCACCACCGACGTTCCACGGATGAATGCAACCGCCACGAGAAAGGTGGGCCGGTTGGCGGCCGTAGGGTGCGGCCGCACCTAAGGTGCGGGCGCACCAAGATCTGGGCCGTTTGGGCTGAAATTTTTGTGTGCACGTCGGTTTTTGTCGTTAGCTCCGTTTTGACGGGTGGTACAACCGAAAACGGAGTCCGTATGAAAAAGTTATGCCCGAAATACTAAACCCTTGTCATGTGGCCCAATATGATTTCATGTTGGTTTTGGACCTTGACCTTTTGGGCTTATGTTTGGATATTTGTAATCATATTTCTTGGGCATTTCTCCTCTTTGTCCTTGCTTCGCATTGGGCCATTCTTATCTTGTATATTTTCCTTTGCTTTTGGCCCAATATATATATGTTTTCAACATTGTCCTGCAAAACAAGTGAAGTACCAAAACTTGTGGAAATGGTTAGCTCAAAGCCCTATCACTATTGTGTTTTGGTAGTTTTATACTAATGTTGATGATATAAAATATGTAGTTAATCGACCGTCAACACCGGGCGGGGCTATTTATAGCCTCGCCGGCGGTGAGCCAGCCCGTGAATTTTTTCCCGAATGCGATATTTTCTGACCGACCACATGTTAGTTCAGGACCTCGGGCTGGCGCCTGGTCGGCCGCCGCGTCATGCTCGACCGAAGTGTGGGTCATGGCCGTCGCTCGCGTCGTCCATAGCGGTGGATCGTCGCCGCCATGGCGGCAATGACCGGAATTTGCCGGTTCGCGTGGTTGTCGTGTCTTTCGTTGAATCGCCGTTATTGTGCCTCGTGCCTCGTAGCGCGACTTATGACACGCCGGCGTTCGTGTCCGGCCGGGCGGGTCGCTCGTCGTCTTGTCACATCGGACCATCAAGGCGACGCGCCGGCAAGGTTGTCACCGTCTTTGTGCGCGTTAGCGCCGGCTCACGACCGTCGCGGACCGGAGCGGGAGGGTGCCGCAATGCCCTCGAGGTAAACTCGTGCGAGGGCCGTTGCCCCCTGCAGCTCGAGGACAAGGCAAGGTCCGCGTCATTGCTCATTGCTCGCAAAGGTAGAAACCGAGGGCGACAATAGTGGGGCCCGACCGGTGAGGAGGGAGGAGAGGAGAAGGAGGGCCGCGGTGCTGTGCACGACTTGCCGGTCCGGCCGGGTCGTAGCTGGGCCTGCTTTCGCCGAGCTTGGCGGGGCGGCCCTTTGTTTGCACGAGGGAGAGAAAGGGAGGAAGGAGGGCATCTTTGGGCCGGGCTAGAAAGGAAAGGAGGGAGGTTTAGGCCTGTGAGCTCCTTTCTCTTTTATTCCCTTTCCCAATTTCTTTCTCCCATTTCTATTTTCCACTTTCCCTTTTTTCTCCTATGGGTGTAAATATATATTTTGTAAATATTTACACAAGCACTCATATGTATCTTCATGACTTGTATTCATGAAAATATTTTTCTACTTGTACTTGTATAAATATTTACATATATTTATGCACACATGCTTTCCCCCGAGCTCTCATTATTTCATGTGCACTATATATTTTATAAATATTTGTACAAGCACCTTTATATTCTCGTGACCTTTATGGCCGAGAATATTTATTTATTGTGCTTATAAAAAATATTCGTTTATTTATTTTTGGTACACACGTGTTTTCGGTATTTATTATTCCTAGAGAAATTCGTGAACCATTTCTCATGCAATTCTTCCATAAATAAATCTAGGGCTTACCTTGCATCCTTGGTCACCATAAAGTTCACAAGCAACAAACAAGATTTCCTATCTTCTAGATGGTGTCATGCAGATTTTCAAAAAAAAGGGTTTCGGTTTAGCGGAAAATAAATCCAGTTTTAGTTGTAATTATAAAAAGTTCAAATTTTTAGTGAATTTTAAAATGATGCAAAAACACGGGTGTTCTGAAGTGTTAAAGTTGCAACGCCACATGGATAGTATTACAACCATACAAAATGGTGGCAATACATACATGTTATTGCATCTTGTGGCAACAAAGGATGCAATAGCCACCTATCTATTACCACGAGGTGCAAAAAAATATTGCAACCCAAATAAGTGGTTGTGATACTTTGCCGCTCATAAGCAACCAACACTAATATGGATGCCATAGTTCATTTTTATTGCAATGCACCGCGACATGCTAATGCAACATAAAATTATTGTTGCAATACTTTCCACCAATTGCCACGAAATCCTTAAAATGGGTGCAACAAAATAGCCATCATTTTGCAACAAAAAAAAATATCGCAACACAATTTTTGTATGGCAATATGGACACATATTACTACCAATTATTTGGTTGGGTGCCATAGTACCCCCTATTGCACCCAAATGAGTGGTGTTGCCTAAGTGTCTGGTTGTTATTGATCGGAAAACTTCGTAGTGTACCCGGAGTTGTCGGTCCGCCCCGTGTGCCGCGGTTCCTAGGAGGTCGGAGTGCCGGACTTGTCGGTACCCGCTTCGCTTGTACCTCTACAACTTCCTTACACTTTGGTAAGAAAGCTTGTGTTCATCTTTCGGCTTATTGTTCTTCAAGCATATTATCTTAGCTGTTATAAACTTGCGGGATTGATAGTCGTACCCTCGGTCGTAACTCCTTGTGAAGGAACCCTTTGACCGGGAACCTTGATCGACACCAAGAGTTGTGTACGGTAGTCAAAACGTGGTGTTTGGACTAACGCCCACCTATCTTTTGCGGTGCACCCCACGGTCAAAGGGTAGGCGGCTGGGTCATGATAGCCTTGTCCGCCCCTTATAATCCCCCACGCTCGGGTGTGTTGTAGTGCTAATTGCGGAAGCTACCCAGTTGGTGCGATGGCCGGTACCCGAAGTAAGGAGATAACAACACTAGAAATCCCTGCCTGAAAACCTAAGCCCATAAAGATACCTCACCACCCATAGTTATCCTTGGGCGGCTCTGCTTAGAGATTAGTGTGCAAACGTTCCCTATGGAAAATACAATACCCTGAATACTTCCGGGTGAAAGCTATAACGACAGTTCCGTACGCTTGCGGATTCATCTGCATACCTTAAAGAATGTCAACACCTGCCACTGCCACGGGCGCAGCAGGCAGGCCACGTGCCAGACCTCCACTCTGCCGCCGCATGAGAGGAAAAATGGAGCGGCCGCCAACTCTGAGAGAAGAGAACGAGGGAGTGAGTCGTGCGTCTAGGGTTCCCAGACTCTACCCTCCGGTTTCGTCTCAGCGCAATAAAATGTTGGCCGTCGATCTGGATCGAACGGACAGAAATGCTTCGGTCTAGTGTTTCCTCTAGTTGGGCTGCCGATGGGCCTTCACACGGGGATGGAGGAACATGGCAAGACTAGCACAGGGAAGGGAGCATGCCTGCCTAGAAAGTAGAAGCCCACATGGCACGTGTATTTTTTTTATTTCTATTTTTCTTTTCTTTCTTTCTTTTTTCCTTTAATTCTTCTCGTTCTCTCTTTTAAATAAAAAAAATCTAAAACAAATAAAACGCAGCCCTACACATACTGTATATACATATATACAACTAGACTGCTATAAGACTAAGTTTACCGACACTATAAAATGGAGCGGCATAGGAAATGGAGCGGCATAGGAAAATGAACCAACTATAAAATGCTATACATCGCTACCAGATATACATGTTATATCATTTTCACATGCACATAGTTGTAGTGAGCTGCTTGGTCAACTGACCTATGCGGGGGTCCATTTTTTTTTGGCGTCAGACACAGTGACGCTATATATAGTTTTAGGGTCAGACCGTTGAACACTAAATCTGAATATGTATAGCATTAGACAGCATATCGGTAAACAAGGCTTCAACGTCAGATCGTCTCTTAAAAATCTTCAGCGTCAGATCATCCATCAATAAAGAAAAATTTTAGCGTTAGACGTTCGACGGTGATTCGATGTTGTGGTGTAGTGGACAGTGAATGCAGTGAGATCGTTATCGGTTCTTATTTACACCCTGTAGTGATATGTGTCAATCAGATCACTGACGGGGCATAATAAGAACTGGTAGCGATGTAAATCTTCACTGTCGGTTTTGGCTGAGTCCATGAATTTTCTTATTTTTCCACGCCTGAACAAGTCATCACCGCCGGTAGACTGGATTCCAGCAAAGATGCTGTCGGCGATGATATCTTGAATCTGTAGTAGTGATTGCGGGGGCACAGCATCTTCTCATCTCAGAAGATATACAAGTAAACAAGACCAGTAGTTTGAAAATAGCCAGCTGTGATAATGAGAGCTAGGTCCCACACGGAGATTGGGCCTGCTTGATTGACATCCAATTTTTGCCAAACCAAAATTATGGCATGCCAAAATTAGTGGTCATCAATTGGTTCGTTGTCAAAGAATTAGCATCTCCAATTTTTATACCAAAGTTGTGGCAAATCTCTAGAATATTCTTAACTACATATAAAAGTGAAATTTGAAGTATTTATTTTGGCAATCAACCAAATGCACATCTATGTTTTTTGCCCTAACTTTGGCAAGGCTAAGTTTTGGCTTACCATGATTTTAGTTGGCAAAGTTTGGTAGCCAACCAAGCAGGCCCATTGTCTCGGCATCTTCCCATCTCAGAAGATATACATCAAGTAAACAAGACGAGTAGTTCAAACTTAGCCAGCTGTGATAATGAGAGCTGGTCCCACGCTGAGATTGTCTGTCGTCTACACTGATGCCGTGTCAACCACGGCGTAGACAAGTAGTATACTCAGTGCGAGAGTGCGATGCCTAATTGCTACTGTGAACCACGTCCTTTCATATCTTTCAGCCCGGACTTCCCTGGGCCTTCGTGCTGCGTCCTCACCAACTACACCACCACCTATGCTTTCCCCGCACCATTAAAAGTTGCAGCGGGGATGATCATAGAGCCTATATATATAGTTAAATCACATTGAGTTTTGTCTAAGCTTTCTTCAGCCCAATAAGGCAAAGTGTCCAAGAAACAATGCTGCCCCTCCTCCTGTTGATTCTGCTGAGCCGTCACTGGGAAGCTGCCTCTTCGTTGGAAGATGGCCAGTTCTCCTACCAAGGTTTCGCCGGCGCTAACCTTACGCTGGACGGCCTCGCCACCATCATGCCCAATGGCCTCCTCGCGCTCACCAACTTCACATACCAGACAAAGGCCCACGCTTTCCACCCGATTCCTGTCCACTTCCTCAACAAGTCGACATCGATGAGGAACACCACCACCCTGGCGCGCTCCTTCTCGACGTGCTTCGTGTTTGCAATCGTGTCAGGATATGAAGGCCTGAGCGACCATGGGGCTCGCATTTGTTGTCGCCCCGACAACAAATTTCACGACAGCAAACGCCGGGCAGTACCTGGGGCTTCTCAATGGGACAAATGGCACGGCAAGCGACCGTATCTTGGCGGTCGAGCTGGACACCATCCTGACCCCGAGTTCCACGACATCAACAGCAATCATGTGGGCATCGATGTCAACAGCCTCATTTCGCAACGGGCCCAACCGGCTGGCTACTATGATGAAGACGATGGAGGCAGCGTCTTCCGAGAACTGAAGCTGAACAGCCGCAAGCCGATGCAGGTGTGGGTGGACTACGACGGCCTCTCAAGCAAGTGAGGGTGACATTAGCTCCCGTGCATGTGCAGAAGCCCAATAAGCCTCTGCTCTCAGAAACAATCGATCTCTCCACGCTCATGGAAGACGCGATGTACGTCGGCTTCTCGGCGTCGTCAAGTGTCGTGTTGACGAACCACTATGTGCTCGGATGGAGCTTCAGCTTGACGGACCTGCCCCACAGCTTGACTTGTCCAAGCTTCCAGGCCTGCCACGCCTGGGACCCAAGCCTCGGTCCAAGGTCCTGGATGTCGTGTTGCCCCTCGCCACCGCATTGCTCGTCGCTGCAGTGTTAGCTGCGGTCTTCTTCTTTGCATGGCATCGGCGCCGTTTTGCCGAGGTCCATGAAGAATGGGAAGACGAGTATGGCCCCCACCGTTTTGCATATAAAGATCTGCATCATGCCACGGACGGGTTCATGGAGCGGAATTTACTGGGTGTCGGAGGGTTTGGGAGAGTATACAAAGGGGTGCTTTCTCAATCCAATTTGGAGATTGCTGTGAAGAGGGTGTCGCATGATTCAAGGCAAGGAGTAAGGGAGTTCATTGCCGAGGTGGTGAGCATTGGCCGTCTGGGACATCGAAGTCTTGTGCAATTATTGGGCTACTGCCGGCGCAAGGATGAGCTTCTCTTAGTTTATGACTACATGTCAAATGGTAGCCTTGACAAGTACTTGCATTATCCACATATGCCAACCATATCCTGGCCTCAAAGGTACGAGATCATCAAAGGTGTTGCATCAAGCCTATTATACCTTCACGAGGATTGGGAAAAAGTTGTCATCCACCGAGATATAAAGGCAAGCAACGTGCTCTTGGATGAACAAATGAATGCACGCCTGGGAGATTTTGGCCTAGCAAGGTTATATGATCATGGAACCGATGCTCGAACAACCCATGTTGCTGGCACCATGGGATACCTTGCACCAGAGCTTGTGCGCACTGGGAAGGCAACGCCCTTAACTGATGTATTCGCATTTGGTGTGTTTCTCCTAGAAGTTGCATGCGGACGAAGGCCAATCCAGCGTGGAGAGCACGGTAACCATCTAGTGTTGGTTGATTGGGTGCTTGAGCACCACTGCACTGGGTCGATCCTTGAGGCGGTCGACCCAAGGCTAACAGGAAAGTCGGACATAGAGGAGGTTACCCTCGTGCTGAAACTAGGTTTGTTGTGCTCGCACCCATTGCCGGATGCTAGGCCTAGCATGCGAAGGGTCGTGCAGTACCTCGACGATGGCCAACTGTCTCCTGACCTGTCGCCAACTTACGTGAGCTACAGCATGCTGGCGCTAATGCAGAACCAAGGGTTCGATATGTATGTTATGTCGAAGTTGTGCCCTGCGTCGGCGTCTAACAATGGTGCAGAGTCTTGTGGATCTTCAGGGACGGTACTAGCTGAGGGCAGATAAAGCTATCCGCGTACTTAACTTATTTTCTTGTCTTCATTTACGAAAAAGGTTATCTTTGTGGCCTGGTCGTCAATAAATTTCTGATCCTAGCTCCATGCTAGTTCCCTTTTTGTTATTGTTGTCGTTTTTCTGATCATACACTACTATAAGATTGATTTTATGTGGTGTTCCGATTTTATTTTCCGTGGCGGGCATTTGAGAAACCGCCACGGAAAATAGGTGGCCTGGCACCCCCTCCGGCCGAGGGAAAAACCGCCACGGTTATCGATTAACCGTGGCGGACATTGTAAAAAGTCCGCCACGGTTAATCCCTATTTTCCGTGGCGGGCATTGTTAAAAAACCGCCACGGTTAATCGATTAACCGTGGGCGGTTTTAACAATGCCCGCCACGGAAAAATCGTGGGCCAGAAATATATATACCAACACTTCACTTCTCTCCCTCACCTCTCCCTTCCGGTGCCTCACACAAAAATCGACGCCCATCCCCTCCCGTCTTCGCTCGAACCCTAACCCTAACCTCCGCCCCGCTCCTCCGGGCGCTGGGACGGCAAGCAGCGGCGGCGAAGCGCCGGCTGGCGGCGGCGAAGCGCGCACAAGACGGCGAGCAGCGGCGGCATCGCTGCGGCACGGACGGCGAAGCGGGCGGGCGGCGCTACAAGATTGACTTCAGCGGCGGCGCGCCAAGACCGGATTTCGGGCGGCGGCGAGCGCGACTGCGCGAGGCGGCGAGAGCGGGGCCCGGCGTCGCGGCAGCAGCTTGGAGTGGCTCTTCCTCTTCCCCAAGCCCGCCACCCATCCCAAGCCCCGGCGGATCCATGGCGCTGCGGATCCACGGCCCCGGGCGACAGATCCTGGCCACCGGCGCCGGATCCCACCATCTAGCGGCGAATCCGGGGCTCGGGCGGTCGATCCCGGCGTCGGCGGGCGGCCCGGGCGGCGCGCGCAGCCCAGTCTCCGGCCCGTTTGGGCCTGATCCGGGTTTTTCTTTTTTTATTTTTTTTTTTTTATTTACCATGGCGGACATTGTAAGAAGACCGCCACGGTTAATCCCTATTTTCCGTGGCGGGCATTGTTAAAAGTCCGCCACGGTTAATCGATTTTGCGTGGCGGACATTTGCCCGCCACGGTTAATTGTTCGATTAACCGTGACCCTAGCCGCATGGCGGTTTTAATGTCCGCCACGGAAAATCAAAAAAAGTCCGCCACGGAAAATCATTTATGTAGTAGTGATAATTAACCATTGATTTCCTTTATTGTATAAAAATTATTAACTATAAGGCTAGTTAAATGCCGGTGCATTCCTACGGGCCAAAAAATCTTGTCACGTAAGCAAACATTCACTAGTGCGGGGACGGCTATAATCCCGCTTGAGAAACCCCCTCTAGTCCCGGTTTTCCAACCAGACTGCCCATCGAGACTAAAGCCCCCCAAAACCCCCCTCCCCCTCCCTTAGTCCAAGTTCGCCAACTTGTATTGAATGAGGTTTTTCGAACACCGGTTTTATAAAACAAAACCGAATGCACATCACATGTGTGCCGGATCTGTTTATTCATACATGTGACAACAGATTGGTAATCGGTCACGGCTCGTCGACCGGTCAACATGAGGGGATGATGTGGGCGTGACGTCGCGAGGGCGAGGTGTGGTAGGCGCGCCTATGGCGGCGGGCGGCGGCGCACAAGGGGACAGGAGCCGAGGGATAAACCCTAAATTAGTCTTTCTTGATTGTTCTCACAAATTCTCCAACATATTTATATGGGGGGGTGGGTTTACAATTGCTAACGGGCTAGGCCCATTAGTCTCTCTCGTCTCGCTCTAAATTAAGTAATAATAATAACACTTAATAAATGCTAATTAATAACTAGATATTCAGCCACTTCATTTATTTTTGGAAACACGTCTACTAAGTGTGACATCTCTCCCTCTCTGGAGATTCAGCTCGTCCTCGAGCAAGAAATCTGGATAGATCTGTTGGAATAGCTCGGCATCCTCCCACAAAGCTTCTGCCGCCACGAGATTCCTCCATTTAATCAAGACCTGCAGCTGGCTTTGGCGTACTCGAGATTTTAGAAGTAATTCCGGTTCAGGGACTGGTGTACCTTCATGTATGCGTGGTAGCTCTGGTGGATCAGAGGGTATTGGTCCGCGGTGAGGTCTTATTATGCTAACATGAAAGGCGTTGTGGATACGAATGTGTAAGGTCCTAGATGGCTAAAGGGGGTGTGAATAGCCTATAAAAATTTCTACAAACACACTTAACAAACCGATTAGTATAACAAAAGGCGTAAATGCGGTTTGCACTAGCTCTAATGCCTTGCAAGCCTTCTAGTGACAATTCAAGATAAAAGCTAGTATCTCTGTCACACAAGAGCTAAGTCACTACTCTATGTAGTGAGCAAGCCTAAATAATCATTATGCTAACAAGAACAGTTACCCAAACAAGCTAGTTTTCTACTCAAGGTAAACTAGGAATGGAAATGCAAGAGCAAAGGATTACTATACCGACGTGTAGAGGCAATGAACGAATCACCGTGTCAATCACGATCAAGAGATGAAGCCAATCACCAATGAAGACAATGAACACGATGATTTGTTCACCTGGAGTTCACTTGTGCATCGACAAGCTACTCTCTAGTTGTGCCGACCAACACAAGGATGGTGCTTGAGCTAGGCAGTGCACTTGCTAGCCTCAAAGCCACCACTCACAAGTGAGGTACCCAAGACACGAGGAATCCACTAGAGTTGCAATTCGTCGCTCTGACGGGGATGCATAAGAACCCCTCACAAATCAACCGGAGGTGGCCAAGAACAATCTCCAACTCTTGCCAACGCCTCCACTAAATCACCGAGCCAGCTAGGAGCGGTACTCTCCAAGAGTAACAAGAAATCTACTGGCAACGATGACCCCGAGTGCCTCTAGATGCAACAAGCAAAGCAATGCACTTGAATCACCACTCAATCTCTCAAGAAAGTGCTCAAAAGCAAGTGGGAGAGAGTGGGAGAGGTTTGGCTCAGCTCAAAGGGTGTTAGAATGAATTCAAATGACCAAGAGAGCTCCCCATGGCCGGTCAAACTTGTATATATAGAACCCCATTTGAAATAGAGTCGCTGTTGGGGGCAAAATGCCCTTCCTACGAATGCGACCGACGCGCGCCACTTGCTAGCGACGGTGTGCTAGTCGCATTCAACCCGCCAAACACAAGCCGACTGTTGGGGCATCTGGCGCTCGCGCCCGCCACGCGTCACTCGCAGCACCAACGTCCGAACAAACGACCATAACGCTATGGTCCGAACTCCGCTTTTTCGCGATAGGTAGAGAAGAGGGGGCTTGTTGGAAAATGTCCCTCCCCATATGGAAGGAGCCAAACCGACCTTGGTACACCTGCCTAAATTGCTAAACCGACCAACCAACGTCGGCAACACACTTTTTGGAAGGTAATGCACCGCCTCGAGAAAGCCGGGCCGGGTTGGCGACCGCCGGTGCGGGCGCACCCCTTTGGTGCGGGCGCACCAAGATGTGGGCCGTTTGGGCTGAAATTTTGTGTGCAGCGTCCGTTTGCGTCGTTAGCTCCATTTTGGCGGGTGGTGCACTGAAAACGGAGTTCGTATGAAGAAGTTATGCCCAAAATACTAAACCCATGTCAAGTGGCCCATTGTCATTTCATGTTGGATTTGGGTTTCCACATCTTGGGCTTATGTATAGATGTTGATATTCATGTTTATGGGCATTTCTCCTCTCTTCTCCTTGCTTTGCTTATGTCCATTTAGGGCCTTGTTATTCTTTATACGTTTTCCTTTGCTTTTGGCCCAAAATGTGTATGTTTCCAACATTGTCCTCGCAAAACAAGTGAAGTACCAAAACTTGTGGAAATGGTTAGCTCGAAGTCCTATTGCTATTGTGTTTTGGTAGTTCTATACTAATGTTGACGGTATAAAATATGCAGTTAACGACCGTCAACAATTAGTCCTAGGGTGTCATTAATTATCCAAAACCAATCTAGAGATCATCAATCTCCCCCTTTTTGGTAATTGATGACAACCCTCATAAAGATTTTATGATAAAAGATTTTTTTTGAACATATCATGTTTGTCCATGCAATTTGTTCATGATTATAGGATTGGACAATCATCATAGGTTCGATTTTGGTAGCATTAGCTCCCCCTACATATGTGCCTAGAGATTGGATATAAGCTTTGCACATATGTGTTTATATTGAAATTGAGGGTGAGTAATGTTACCAAAATGATGCTAAGGTGTAAGAAATGGACCTTTGAAGCGTGATACCAATCAGAGTAGCCATTTACACCATATTTAGCACCATGAGTGTGGGATACCTGATTACGGGATCCCCCCCAACTAGGCCTTAAGCCACGATCGCAAGAATGGACGATAGCCCGGTCCACCTCCGTAAAAGTCAGGAGGCCCGGCAGGGCAAGGCAGAATTTCCAACTCGCACGAGCTCGAGCTTGTGGTCCGAGCCCATCCCACGCAAGCTCCCCAAGAGAGAGAGAGAGAGAGAGAGAGCTCGAGCCTACCTCCTTTGAGCTATCAGAAGGTGATGGAGTGCCCCGACTCGTACGAGCTCGAAAACGAGAAGGCTAACCTCCACCACCCGCGAGTTTGAAGTCACGCCAACTGATTCCAACCCAGCATAAATTCGAAGAGTCTAGTTCTCACTGCACGCGAGCTCCGGACTGCCTCTATTATTCTCCGCCTCGCCCGAGCTCGAGCTCTGGCTCGACCGACAGTTCTCCACCTCGCTCGAGCTCGAGCTCTGGCTTGACCAACAACTCTCCGCCTCGTCCGAGCTCCAGGCCGTCAGGTACAGGGTTAGGCCAACCACTCTGCCTGACAAGCACTATAGTATCGCCAGGCCATAGTGACAAGTAAAAGGTGATAGATTTACCCCGCCATGCTCGAGTACGGCCAACCACTCCCCTTCGGTCGGATCCGTGTACAGGCGACAGAGATCAACGCCATCTAAAGTACACCAACCCATACCGACGGGGACGCATTCCAACTCCAATCGAAGACAGCGCTTGGACCAGGGCACCGTCCAACCCTTGAAATCGGGCGTACGACGACGACCAAAAGCATAAGGGCTGCTAGAGCTCACACGAGCCGCCCCATACCAATGTTGACGGTCATTAACTACATATTTTATACCGTCAACATTAGTATAAAAACCACCAAAACACAATAGTAATAGGGCTTTGAGCTAACCATTTCCACAAGTTTTGGTACTTCACTTGTTTTGCGGACAATGTTGAAAACATATACATTTTGGGCCAAAAGCAAAGGAAAACATATAAAGAATAACAAGGCCCTAAATGGACATAAGCAAAGCAAGGATAAGAGAGGAGAAATGCCCATAAACATGAATATCAACATCTATACATAAGCCCAAGAAGTGGAAACCCAAATCCAACATGAAATGACATAGGGCCACTTGACATGGGTTTAGTATTCTGGCATAACTTTTGCATACGGACTCCGATTTCAAAGCACCACCTGCCAAAACGGTTAACGATTTAAACGGACGCTCTCACAAAATTTGAGCCCAATCAGCCCAGGTTTGGGTGTGCCCGCACCTTGGGGTGCACCCGCACCCCTACGGCCGCCAAACGGGCCCGATCTTCTCTCGGCGGTGCAATTAAGGTCCCAAAAAGTTGTAAGGCGGTATTGGTTGCCACGTTCACTTGAACACGGGCGCCAGAGGAGGTCGGTTTGGTGCTTTGATGGTGGTAGATTTGCATTTAGCCCCCTCCTCTCAACCTGTAAGTAGAGGGCCTCTCCTCCTCCTTTCAACAACCAATTCTACACACAACACAAAGGAGAGCCACAATGTAATAGAAAGGAGAAGCTCCACTCTTGTTCTTCTTCCCCTTCTTAGTTCTAATGGAGAGTGAGAGAGGGAAAGCTAGAAGGATACTTTGCTCCTTCTAGTCGGAGTTGTCGGAGTGCCCTTGGTGGTCCGGCGTTCCTAGGAGGTCGGAGTGCTTGGACTTGTCGGCACCCGCTTCCCTTGTACCTCTACAACTTCCTTACACTTTGGTAAGAAAGTTCGCGTGTTCATCTTTCGGCTTATTGTTCTTCAAGTATATTATCTTAGCTGTTATAAACTTGCGGGATCGATAGTCGTACCTTCGGGTCGTAATTCTTGGTGAAGGGACTCTTTGACCGGGGAACCTTGATCGACACCAAGAGTTGTGTACGGGTAGTGCAAACGTGGTGTTTGGACTAACGTCCACCTATCTTTTGGCGCATCCCACGGCCGTGGAGGGTAGGCGGGGGTTGTGACAGCCTTGTCCGTCCCTTGTAATCCCTCCACGCTCGGGTGTGACGTAGAGCTAATGGCCGGACTCGCCTCGGTATTGGGCGAGGGCCGGTGCCCGGCGCAAGGAGATAACACCCTAGAAATCCCTGCCTAAAAACCTAAGCCCATAAAAAGATACCTCACTACCCATAGTTATCCTTAGGGCGGCTCGTTTTAGAGATTAGGGCCCAAACGCTCCCTCGTGGAAAATACGATACCCTCAATACTTCCCGGTGAAAGCTACAACGACAGCTCCGTGACGCTTTGCAGCATTCTTCTCGCATACGTTAACGAATGTCAACAAGCTTTCGGCGCCGTTGCCGGGAACGGTTGTCGTAATTCTCTCTCGAGCCTAGAGCACCCGTGTGTTGTATCCAAAAAATTTATAAATAGTTATTTATTTTTCTTTTCCAAAATGAAGCCAACTGGTCCAACCAATTCAAAAATCTTGCTCGCTTCTCCAAAGGGGGAGTTCACAGGGGCCAAAATCTTTTTCAAAATCAAAATTTTCATTCGCCATGAACTCCACCCTAATTTGAAAAAAAACTTTGGTTCGGTACACTCCTTCTTTGGTGACTATTTTGAAAAACCCGTGTAACCACCTACGAGATTTCGGGGGAGTTTTGGTCATGCCTCGATTCCCGCATGATCCAAGAAATTCACATGTGGAATTTGTTTCTGCTCTCCCTCATAGGGAAAGCAAAACAATAGTACACTATTGTCATAGGAAGTTTGAATGGGGACTGAGAAGAACTCAAAGACAATTTTTGTCTAGCATTCTTCCCCATCAACTTCCTACCAAGGACAATCCTCGATTTCAAGTAGGATGAGAAGGAGTCCATAGGCGCAGCCTGGCCAAAGGTTACAATGCTAATATATAATGGTCTAGACTTGTCATTACCCGATAGTGTGCCTTCGCATATGTTTTTCTTCGTTCTTGACATAGATGCTGCCCTATGCCTTGACATGACCGCTTGGAGGGTTGTTTGCACGTAAACCTACAAATCTTAACGTAGGAAAATCCTTGAGCACATCCTAGAGAAGCTTGCTTCTCCCTGTAGAACATATTCCCCTCCACATTAACGGCATGACAAGCATTAAGGAGCCCTCATCAGTCCGAGCCATTCCCCGTTCCGATGCCGCCATTGGAACCGACCGTTGAGCCCTCTCCCCAACCACGAACACCGAAGGAAGGAATGCTTCGCCCTTCGAAGTTCGCGATTGAATTCAAGGATGATGACGTAACCTCGTAAAACCGAGGTGCGCTTAGACTTTCATATCTATCTCATCCTTGACTTCAATCTTCTCATAGGCTACCCTCTAAAAAAAAAGGTTTTTCACGAAAAAAACCATAGAGGAGAGCCGTGATGAGAAGTTGGGAAAGATTGCTTCCGCCCTCTCACACCTAGACATCCCAAAAAGGCAAAGCATCTTCCCAACCAAACCTGTTCGAGGAGGCGGTTCATAACTCGTTCGCTTCACCCAAGTTGCTTCCGCATCTTAGTGAAACGAAACACTGGCCGCCTCACATGAACACAAGTCATGTCGCCTCGCCGATAAAACGTTGTTCTTGATAGTGGTCAAGATCCAACGCTCGGCCCTTCATGTCACATCTTTTGAGGATAAACCCTCATGTGCCATGGACATGCACGAAGCAACAACTCTTGAGACCAAGCGTAAATATGTTGTTGGGCATAACAAGTTGTCAATTGAGACTTCCTACATGCTCACCTTTGGGTCTTCTTGAGTTTGTCTTGTTTAGCCGAAAGTGCTTTGATTTAAGATCACAACCATCTCTTTGGTTCTCGTTGTAAAACTTTTAAGAGAATGGTTGCAAATCTCGTAATAGCATGACGACGCTAACCTTGCAAAATTGAGCGTAATGCCAACTTCTTAGTGGTGAAAATGGGAACTTCACCACCATCACCGTAAGATGTTTTCCCATGGTCAAGCTTATGACTATAACTCAAGCGCTGCTGAGATACCCCTGGGATTATCAAAAAAAAAGAATAAATAAATAAATTTTATCTCTTTTTTAAAAAAAAAGGCAATAAATAGTTTATCTCTCTTTTTATTTCCTCAAAAAAAAAAATTCCCTCGCTTTTATTTTCATAATAATAATAATAATCTCTCTTTCTTTATTAATAAAAGCAAGAACATGTTATCAAGTTAGTATGCACCTTCGGGTATTCTTGTCGCTAACCATTTCAGGTGGAGATCGATTAAGAAGAACAAAGAGGCATGCGACGCCGAGAACATGGGGCCACATCAAAAAAAAAAAAAAACTATGATGCCCATGGGTGATGGAAGATGCTCAAGAGGAGACTCGACTGCACACTTGACTTTTATACAAAAGTCTAAGTGTGGGGAAGATGGTGACAATCTCAAGTTCCATCCACCAAGGGGTCATACAAAAAAAAATTGAGGGTGAATAAAAGACGATGTCAGCCCTGCCTTGCTAATAAAGTTGAAGGGAAAAGAGTTTAAAAAAGAAAAAGAGAGAGAAAAAATGTTATAAAAAAAGAGAGAGAGAGAGAGATAAAAAAAAGAGAGAGGTAAAAAAAAAAAAAAAAAGAGAGGAGAGAGAAAAAAAGGGAGAGAAAAATATATATATATATATAAGAATGTTGTCGAAAATATATATATATATATATAGAAAAGAAAAAAATAATAAGAGAGAGAGAGAGGAGTAGGTTGGCCCCACATGGTCAAGATAAACATCATCAATGTGCTGCCTCGACTCCACCCTTCATTGCTTCAACAAACAAGAAGGGCTCGCCTCTCATCCTTTGTCGCTATCATCAAGACCCATGGCCTGTACACATAAAGTTATGTGTGTAGGGCCTAGCCTTGAGATACACCTCGGGCCGAGCCATCAAGCAAACCACAAAGAACAACTTTGAATTTTCCATCTACTTATGCCGTCGGAACTTATACTCGGTATGCAAAGGTAACGTTCACCAACTCTCATACTCATAATTTGTCTCCATGAAGTTCTTTAAAGTCATGCCTCCCAAGTTATGACATATGCTTGAGTTTGGATGCATCTACATGTGCACATGTAATGCATCCATAGGTCTTTTTAAATTAAGCGTGGTGCTTAGGTTAAAAATGATCTCCTTTAATCAAAACTTTGACATGGTGTTAGAGTTTGGTTAATGAACTTAGAGCTTTGTTGTCATGATCAACGGAAGTAATTTATGTTGGAGATGAATCAAGGCTATGTTTACACTATTTTTTTTATTTTAGCCTTGCCTCGAGTGATGCTAAGGTGAACGAAAATAATAATAATAATAAAATAAAATAATAATAATCATAACAAAGGCTCCACGGTATTCTTGCCGATAGAGCCATGTGTTTGTTTTTGTTTTGTTTTTCTTTGTTTAAAATAAAACAGTAGTAGAATAAGTGTGGGGAGACCTCTCAAGCATACATGCACACCCATCCGAGATCTCCCCAACACAAATGCACAAACACCGAGCAATTCACGATGGAGAAGGATGAAACAAACGACTAACATTAACTCCTTCATCTACAAACGGTGGTTTGTGCAACTCCCTCTCTCACGTCCTCCAAAATTTTTGAAGTTTAAAATTGAACAAACCAAAAAAGACAAAACTTCTTGAAAAGCTCCATCTCCATGCTATCCTTTGATAAAATGTGCATACTCTTTATTCCTTGCTAATATTCCTATAGCTTGTGAACCACTTATCATAGGGACCCCATGTTATCTAAGTAATTAGAATATGTGATATAGCCGGATGAGATGAACCTTGCTCTTTTATATGAACTTGGGATTTGTTTTCAAAAAAAAAAATCAAAATTCAAATAGCATGCTCCTCAATGATATGCATTTCCCACGAGCCATATGACGTGATGATGATCATTCATGAAATAAATAAACCATAGTCATATGCTACTTGTTTTCATGGTGAGCCTATGTCAAATTGTTTGTGACCTATGTTGAGATTCTTTTCATATGCCCAAGATCAAGATTCACGTACACCCACAAATAAAATGCCGACTCTTACACCGAGAGTTGCGCACAACATGCACCTTTCCATCCACTAAAAAAAAATACTCCATTCATTTGTATCATGACCTCTCACCAAAATCCCAGTTACCAAAAGGAGAAGTATGGGCTATGTTTGAAAGGAAATGATGAAAGAAAAATATTGACATGTGTCCTCCAAAAGAAAAAAGAAAGACGAGGAAGTCGGTAGATCCAAAAAAAAAAAAAAAAGAAAATAAAAAGAATAAGGTAGCCCATACCTCCTTCAAAATAAATTCCACCAAAAGAGAGAGTCATGGTACCTGAGTACACAAAAAAATGTTCCACACACTTTGCACATCTTGATCTAGGCCTACGACTAGTCTCTCCATGTGGTCCGGTTTTTGACTAAGGCAACATGACATGATACAAGTATGTCATTCTTTTACCTACCCAAAAACCCCACAAAAAGCCTTATATAGTCGGTAGGGAAAAAGAAAGGCAAATCTAAGCCTTTGGTGAGAAACAAACCACATACAAATTGAGTGATCTGAGTGAATCATTTGAGGAGCAAGGCTATATTTATATTTTCAAAATCAAATAAAAACCCAAGTTCTCGCACTTATTTGAAGCAAGGGGATTTGATTCTATGTTGTTCCATAATTCAATTACCCAAGATTAAACATGGTATACACATCAAAAGGTTCACAAGTGCGTGTGAAGCTTGGAATAACTTGTATGCGGGTTACATATCAAGGAGATGACCCATCTTAGTCCTTAGCCTTTACTCGAGGACGAGCAAAGGACTAAGTGTGGGGAGTTGTTGACGGTCATTAACTACATATTTTATACCGTCAACATTAGTATAAAACCACCAAAACACAATAGTAATAGGGCTTTGAGCTAACCATTTCCACAAGTTTTGGTACTTCACTTGTTTTTTGGGGACAATGTTGAAAACATATACATTTTGGGCCAAAAGCAAAGGAAAACATATAAAGAATAACAAGGCCCTAAATAGACATAAGCAAAGCAAGGAGAAGAGAGGAGAAATGCCCATAAACATGAATATCAACATCTATACATAAGCCCAAGAAGTGGAAACCCAAATCCAACATGAAATGACATTGGGCCACTTGACATGGGTTTAGTATTCTCGGGCATAACTTTTTGCATACGGACTCTAATTTCGATTGCACCACCCGCCAAAACGAAGCTAACGACGAAACGGACGCGCTCACAAAATTTGAGCCCAATCAGCCCAGGTTTGGGTGCGCCCGCACCTTGGGGGTGCGCTCATACCCCTGCGGCCGCCAAACGGGCCCGATCTTCTCGGCGGTGCAATTAAGGTCCGAAAAGTTGTAAGGCGGTATTGGTTGCCACGTTCACTCGAACCTGACGCCAGGGAGGAGGTCGGTTTGGTGCTTTGATGGTGGTAGATTTGCATTTAGCCCCCTCCTCTCAACCTATAAGTAGAGGGCCTCTCCTCCTCCTTTCAACAACCAATTCTACACACAACACAAAGGAGAGCCACAATGTAATAGAAAGGGAGAAGCTCCACTCTTGTTCTTCTTCCCCTTCTTAGTTCTAATGGAGAGAGAGAGAGGAAAGCTAGAAGGATACTTTGCTCCTTCTAGTCGGAGTTATCGGAGTGCCCTTGGTGGTCCGCGGTTCCTAGGAGGTCGGAGTGCGGACTTGTCCGGTACCCGCTTCCCTTGTATTTTTCTACAACTTCCTTACACTTTGGTAAGAAAGTTCATGTTCATCTTTCGGCTTATTGTTCTTCAAGTATATTATCTTAGCTGTTATAAACTTGCGGGATCGATAGTCGTACCTTCGGGTCGTAATTCTTGGTGAAGGGACTCTTTGACCGGGGAACCTTGATCGACACCAAGAGTTGTGTACGGTAGTGCAAACGTGGTGTTTGGACTAACGTCCACCTATCTTTTGCGTAAGCATCCCACGGTCGTGAGGGTAGGCGGCAGGTTGTGACAGCCTTGTCCGTCCCTTGTAATCCCTCCACGTTCGGGTGTGACGAGCTAATGGCCGGACTCGCCCGGTATTGGGCGAGGGCCGTGCCCGTAAGGAGATAACAGCCCTAGAAATCCCCGCCTCGAAAACCTAAGCCCATAAAGATACCTCACTACCCATAGTTGTCCTTAGGGCGGCTCTGTTCAGAGATTAGTGCAAACGTTCCCTGTGGAAAATACGATACCCCGAATACTTAGGGGTGAAAGCTACAACGACAGCCCGCACGCTTGGATTCTTCTTCGCATACGTTAATGAATGTCAACAAGCTCGGCTTCCCACAAGAGGCTACAGGGGAGGACCACGAGGCCTCCTCGAACCAGGCCCCACAAGTCCACGCATACACCGGTGGGTCGGCAAGAACCGCGACGTCATGGGACACGCCGGCGCCCGAAGGCCGGCTCGCAAGAAAGCCGGAGCCCTACAAGGACGACGACCGTTGTTGGCGGTCCTTCCGCATAATTTTAACCGCCAAACCCTGCATAAAAATCACTAATATGATTACCAAACTCTAGATTAGGGCTTTATAACTTACATTTCCATGAGTTTTGGTAGAGGAATCAAGTGAAAAGACACCAAACAAAGAACAAAGCGCCAAAGCATATGTTGTGTATGGATTGGTGTGTTGTTGGAGGAGGAGAGAGGGGGGGTCTTTGGAAATGTGCCACCTCCTCCCATAATGACCAAACTAACCAGGAATAGGCGGTTCCTAGGTTCATTGCACCTGGTCCATGCCACCACCGACGTTCCCTGGATGAATGCAACCGCCACGAGAAAGGTGGGCCCGATTGGTAGCCGTAGGGGTGGGGCGCACCCTAAGGTGCGGCGCACCAAGATCTGGGACGTTTGGGCTGAAATTTTGTGAGCACATCGGTTTTGTCGTTAGCTCCGCTTTTGGCTGGTGGTACACCAAAAACAGGAGTCCGTATGTAAAAAGTTATGCCCGAAATACTAAACCCATGTCATGTGGCCCAATGTCATTTGATGTTGGATTCGGGCTTCGACCTCTTGGGCTTGTTTTTGGATGTTGATATTCATATTTATGGGCTTTTCTCCTCTCTTCTACTTGCTTTGCTTATGTCCATTTAGGGCCTTGTTATTTCTTATATGTTTTCCTTAGCTTTTGGCCCAAAATGTATATGTTTCCAACATTGCCCCGCAAAACAAGTGAAGTACCAAAACTTGTGGAAATGGTTAGCTCAAAGCCCTATCACTATTGTGTATTGGTATAGTCATACTTCGCCTCATTGGTGAAAAATTCCTACCAGGGCCAAATATCATGATATAATTTGAAAACCTTACACATATGCTACTTGTCTTTGTATTGAGCTTTGTCAACCTTTGTTGATCGGTGTTGAGGAATTTATCATGCTCCCAAGATCAAGATACATACACTCCACAAATAAATACACTACTCGTATTAATCGGGGTAGGCACAAAAACATGCCTTTTTATTAGGTCCACCCAAAAATATTCTACTCCTACACCGGGAGTGAACAAAAATATGTTGGTTAAGTTCTATTATAATAAATGCGCTAAAACCTTGTTAATATCTCCCTCAAAAATGTTCCTGCAAAAGAGGCATGAGGCTATCATAAAAAAAGAAGAAAAAAAGAGAATAATGATAGCCCATGTTCTCACAATTTTTTTTCCAAGTCTCAAGAAAAAGAGAGATATGTTTTAAAGAGCATTGTAGAATTAGGTTAGCCACCAAATATTTCATCTAGATTCACACATGCACGCCTTGATCTATGAGTATGACAATTTTCTCCATGGATCCATTGTTTGACATAGCAATATATGCATTGCAAGTATGCCTTACTCTTTCCCTACCCGTAGCTCCACATACGCCTATTAGAAGTAGGAAAGGAAGGCAAAGCATCAATGCCTTGGTAAGGATGCAAACACCATTGAGCGAATTGAGAGTACCATTTGAGGAGAAGTTTGAGCTATGTTTTCATTTGCAAAAATTATAAAAACTCCAAGTATGCTTCATAGTTGGGTAGTGATGCCTCGGGTGTCTATACCGCTCCACTTCTCAACCACTAAGGCGACATGGTAGACACTTCAACTATCCACGTGTACGAGGAATGACATGGAATAATTTTTATCCTAGCATCATATCTTTTGAAGTCATACTTCATAGTTACATATAACTTTTCCTGAGGACGAGCAAAGAACAAGTGTGGGGAGCTTGTTGGCGGTCGTTATCGACCATTTTACACTGCCAACTTGTATCTCTTTTCCAGGGAAAACTAGCACATATACCTTTACTATTGACCAAGTTCCACTTGTATTCTGAGAAATGTGTTTTGCAGGACAAATACATGGAATCAAGTGAGAATATGCCAAAGTACAACAAAAGCGCACTGAAAACATGCCAACTAATAAGTGCAACACAATAGGCCCAAGTCAGGAATGAGATGGACCAAAGCACCCCTAAACTATGAATCTAGGCCAGCCCACAAGCCCACCAGAAGAAGGCGGTGGCCAACGCGGCAGTGCCCAAATTGGCCGGATGATGGTCCGGCCGGACCGGCCGATCCCACCAAATCGAACCGCCCTTCTTCTCGGGCGGTTGTATGCCGCCATGCACATGATGGTTCTAGGGGTGCTTTGTTCAAATATTATATTGAAACCACCCTAGGAGGTCGGTTTTGCACCTTCCATGTGGGGATGGACATCTTCCAAAGAGCCCCCTCTCCTCTACCTATAAAAGGAGGCTCTCTCCCTCTCATTCACACACCACCAAGGAGCAACACCACCATATTCCAAGATTGAGCATTGTAGTATTAGTATAGTTCGGAGTTAGGGAGAGATGCTCAAGTTCCGGAGGAGTCCTCGAGGTCCGGCAAATCTTGTCTCGGCTTTTTGTAAGACTCCGCTTATTTCAATATATTTATCTTCTCTAATTACTAAAATGTCTTTATGGTTATTTAGTTTATGCCTTAGTAGTTTAGCTAATCAAGGTTAAGTGTAGTGTTTATATTTTGGCATGGGATCTCCGCTTCGATCGAATGCTCTAGTTATCATATGTGGCTAGAGTAGTAATCGCTAGCATAGACGTGGTGTCTAGGCTAGGGTTTACCCGAGATTGCCCAACCTTACGGATAGTTGTGGTAGCCCCTGAGGTGACAGCTCCGACCAGGCATTCGTATTCCACCATGTGCTAGGTTGGTGTTTTCGTAGAGCTTTTGGCGGCCCGACCCCGATTACCGTTTCCCAAATTTTTCAAGAATCGGAAAGGTTCCGCTACTCAAGTGCCAAGATGTGTTCACTATGTTTGACCTATGCTTAGTTATCCTGCTTTGATATGAACTAGAATAGAACCACAGTAATGGAGAAGGAAATAGGAACCTTGATCTTTCCCGTTGACCTCCTAGCTTAGCCTATTCTACTCTGCTATCTTTTATGATGTTCTCACATTGTGTCATTTACCCAAAACTCATGTTCTACCTTTTACCCCCACAATAGTTTAGTTGGTTTGCTAGTTAGCAGATACATGATGGTTAGCTATCAACTTCTTTAGCCATTGCTTCCCTGAGGATAAATATGATACCTAGGAATACTCTTGGGTGAAAGCTACAACGGTATCCGCGGCGCTATGCGTTATACCTATGTTTGCGTTAACAAACGCCAACAACAAAGATCGAGGGAGGAGGACGAGGCCACTTCGTGATGATTCTAGTGAGGAGTGATTTCTTCTACCCTATTCTTTTCTATGAGCTTTTTGGTACTTGATGCCAAAGGGGGAGAAAATTAGAAGAAAGTGGAGGGGTCAAACCTTTTCGACGCCATGAGGGATGCAGCAGATGTGGAGCTTCAGCGTTTAGATTTGATGAGAGTAGTTGTTAGGTGTGAGTTTGAGAGTCGCTCAAAACTCTATTTGATGTAAGAATGCCACCTATGACTCTTTGTTTCTTAAATTTGATCCCTGTGTGTTGAACTCTCTTTTATAATGATCTGCTGCTAGTCTATTTCCTCGTGTCCCCTCGCGGGTTTGGTGTTGTTAGTAGTCCGTGTACTTTGGGCGCGACAAAGTCCGCACCTCACCTGCACAGACAGGCCCTATGTGTTTTTCAATTATCATATTGTCTTATGCATCACGTATATTCTTGTGACACTATGCTTAGCACGCCACATCAGCCATGGAGGTAGGGGGGAGGCCCCACACACACCTAAAATTTGAATTTTGACTTATGATGTCAAATTTGGAATTCAAACCCAATTCACATATTTAGGGGAGACTCCTACATCGTTGGCTTCGTAATCTCGCTTTGACTACTTCTTATGTAAGCTCTAATTTGGTTGTCATCAATCACCAAAAAGGGGGAGACTGTAAGTGCAATCAAGCCCTAAGTGGGTTTTGGCGTTGATGACCACCGAATTAGGGGACTAATGAGATTTGCAGAGATGATATGCGTGAAATAAAATAAGGAGTTGATGTACGTGTCCAAAGGCATCGCATGAGCCGGATAATGGTGTTTCCTAATTGCCAAAGGCGTTTAAATTCTTTTATATTTTGAATCTTGAGTTTAGGAAACACCGTACTACTAAGAGGGATCCTAGGACTCCTGACCACGTGTGAACCAAATGCTCATCACTCAAACTCAGTTAGAAACTCAACTCCAAGCCAAAACAGCCAGTTTTTCACACTTCTACTCTTTGTTGTTTTGGCGGATGCGGCAAAGGCAGCGTCTAAGTGGTAGTGTCAGGCGCCTTTAGTGCGGCGATCTAAGCCTTTAGTGCGCGGCGAAGGCCGCACTTAACCGACCATTGGGCCCGAGGGGGTATAAATACCACTTGTACCCTCCCCTGCACGATCATCTGCTCACTTCGTCTTCCAGCTCGCGACTCAGACTTTCTGAAGACACCTTTTGCTCTCTCTTTCTCTCTCCTCCATTGAAGCATCTTGAGCTCCCCACTCATTCCCTCACATTCCACCACGGATTCTTGAGGGAAAAGGCAAAAGAACCCGCTTGTGGAGGCCGGATCTACTTCTTCCCATCTTGAAAGAGCATTTGGTTCGCGTTGGCCGGAACCCTAGGGTTCTTTACTCTTGGATCTTACTCCTAGACAGCTAGGCAGCACCCTTTAGCTTGCCAACTCATGTGACAGCCTTGGGAGGTTTGTAACCTCATACAAACTTAATACATTACCGCACATCTCTAGGGTTTGCTCCCTAGATTTGTGAACGAGGGAAAAGGCAAGCCTTTGTGGTGAGCTAAGCCTTTTGTGGCAACCTCAACAACGTGGAGGTAACCCAGCCTTTGTGGCGACGGTGAACCATGGGATAAATCCTTGTGTCTCTTGTGTTCTTTACTTTCTTGCATATTTTATCTTGTGAGCTAGGGTTTCACCCGATCTACTTTGTTGTTGTGTTCCAGGCACTTGTGGTTAGTGTTCGCGAAGTATTTGTGTGCGAGAAACAGGGAGGAACCACAAGCATCAATTTCCAAGCCTCATATTCATCCTGGTGTTACCCCGATTCAGAACACGCTGCAAGCAGCCGCCGGTTTTGCACGGCAAGTGCCGCGCCTCTTGCACTATCAGCTCTTTTCTGTCAGTCAAACGCGATAGTGCCGCACACTTTTAAAAGGCGTGCACACTTTGTTGATCCGATAGCTATGTTTAAGTTTTGACAGGTCGATTTTTAGGTGGTCAGCTGTTGGGTGATTGCTCGACACAACACTTTATTGATGATGATATGGTTTACAAAGTGGCCATTCAACATAGTCATTACAGAGGATGTCAGGGAATATTTATAGGCCCCCGGGCTTCGTAGTGGTACAAAAAACACAAGAACTTTGAAATGTATCTCTACAGCCTATCTTTCCAAATGGCTACATTCTTTGTCTCCGTGATGTCTTTCCCGATTGTCCTTGCCATTCGTCGTGTCTTTTTAGCGAAGCCATTGTCACCATCTTCACTTGAAGCTTGAATCCGCGTTCTCTTATTTTAGGCTTTATCACTCTCTTGCGAAGCCAAGTCTTGCGAAGCCATCTCATATTCTTGTCTCCCTCTCCTTCTACTTAGCCTATCCGAGCGTCTTGCAATCTTCAAAGTTTGGGAAGATAGTTTATGGGAATCAAAGTTAGAACCCAACAACAGCCTCCTCGTGGGCGAAGGCCGACTTCAAAGGCATGAAACCCCACGAATCTTAAGTTTTTCTTAAAACTTTGTTTCAACCAAAACGTCATCCCATACTTTGAAGTTGGACTTTGACTTTGCGAATATCTTCGCTTGAATTTTTTGAACTTTTTTAACGGCTAGTTTGACTGTTTGGACCGAAGTGGTCTATAAATAGCGAGCACCCCCTCTGCTTTCATTATCTTTTTTGAAGAGGGGCCACCTTTTTGAATTTTTTCTCTGTGGAGCGAAGTCAAAATTTGCTTTGTGAAAGACATTCTCCTCCGAAGTTTTTTTTCTTACGCTGAGTTTCTCTTTTGCTATTGTCTAGTTAAGTTGTTTTTTCGAAGAATGTTTCTTATTTTGTTCTTATCCATGTTTCTCTGAATTTTGTTATTCCTTTTCACTTTTTTCAAGTATGGTGACTCGGATGAGAATGTAATTGGTTCTCAAGAAAATGAAGTTGAAGATCAAGTGACTTCGCAAAATGATAATTCGGATGAGGGATTGTCCGAGTGCCCGCCTCGAGTCGAGTTGCTTCCGGATGATCGGATTTCTCTTGTGTTTGGGCGCAAAGAAAGATGACACAAGCTGATTTGGAAAA
The DNA here is from genome assembly GCA_015847255.1 of Hyparrhenia diplandra. Taxonomy (NCBI): domain Eukaryota; kingdom Viridiplantae; phylum Streptophyta; class Magnoliopsida; order Poales; family Poaceae; genus Hyparrhenia; species Hyparrhenia diplandra. Next base: position 170,909 of record JADLZK010010236.1, on the reverse strand, counting down.
AATGCGAAAAGATGGAATTTTGAGGGTCGGTCGAGATAGGCCACGAGCGGATGAGAAGACCCCTCGCCAAAAAGCAGATGAATGTGTTGTTTTCAGGGATCTCTTCACTGCTGGACTCCGGATGCCTCCACAAGATTTCCTTGAGGAGGTTTTCAAGAAGTATAACATTGAAATGCATCATCGACTCCAAATGCCATAGTCGATTGTCGGTTTTCATCCGGGCCGTGTGGAGTCAAAATGTTCAACCGTATATTGATACTTTCGTGCTTTGCATGAGTTACATACTCAATTTCGTACTAGGACCATTGAAAGCGCAAGGTTCAATTGTATTTTGGTTCTTTGTAGCTTCAAGACAGCTCGTGGTCAAAAACAAATTGCTCCCCGCTTCAAAGAACAAATGGACCGATGGATGGTACAACTCATGGTTCTATCACAAGGTTCCTATGGTTGAACAAAAACTTCGGGAGAAAAGGATTGGTGAAAAGTTACCCACCGGGCAAAGACGTATATGCATAAGGAAGAATTTGATTGTAAACCCAAATTCTCCAAATCTAAGAATTATGCTGAGTGCCTAAAAGCTTTTGGTAGAGTTGTTCTTCAACAGTCTACCCGAGATCTTGTTGAGGAATACGCCACCGCTTGATCCGCCGCCAGCCTTGGGTGGGATTTTCTTAGGTATCATACTAAGAAAATTATAGGGAGAGGGACTATATTTTTCCAAACGTAGATACTTTGTTAGACCTTCCAAGTTTGATGATGAGGAGGAATTTGTTCCAAATTGTGGAAAGTAAAGCCGCCGCTTTTGCTCGAAGTATCTCCATACGTAAAGGAAATGTATTGATGAAATTATCGGTAAAAGATTATGTTAGGTTGAATAGAATATTTGACCTTGCGAAGATTACCTACAAAAATTGGCCCACCTCCTCGCCTATGCTAGGGTCAAGGACAAAAAAGACTCGATAAAACTTTAAAGAGGAAGCGAAGTGATGCGGCGAAGGCAACTTCTTCAAATAAGACGCAATCAAAAGTCGTGGTTTCTAAACCTCGAAGAAGAAAAATTAAGAAGATATCGGAGGATTTGCTTGGAAACCTTGATCTTTCCGGACAAATGAAGTCGATGCATCTGTTCTTGGTACTTCTCTTCAAGATTTGGAGGTGAGAAAGATTTGTCAAGTGTTTTCTTCGACCGATTTGACTCCTTTATTACTTACCCCGCTTGCCGAAGTACTTACAAAACTTTGGTGCTTCTCGCGAAATTTGGGTGGTTCTCGGTGGTGCTGAAGATATGGATGCTAGTATGAAAGAGGCTTCGCCTACTTGTACTACTACTTCTACTTCACCTAGATTTAGGCAACCGACTCTGCTTTATGTTCTGCGGCCTGTTTTGTCAACTTCTGCTTTGCACGATGATCATGTTTCTCTTGATTTAGCGAAGTTAGATAAAAGTATTCATATGAGTCGTTTGCTAGTTCATCCGGAGAATCCCTCTCCAAATTTCCGAGAATGTAATTTCGAGAAAATTGCTGAGGATAATATTGCTACCGAGGCGGGTTGGGGCTATGAAAGAACAACCTCGCGAAGCCCATCTCGAGCCTACGACGGTGTCCGATGTTGCGGAAGAGCAAGCAAGTGTGCAAAGGGAAAATGCTCCAAGTATGCATCTTTTAATTTTACTATGTTTTATTTTATTATTATTGTTATATTTATTATTATTTTTATGATTATTTCCTGTCTTTAGATCGATATTTTTTTCTTGTGTTAGAAAAAAACCCCATCGAAAGGGCTCGGGAGGCTATTGAAGTTATGAAAGAAAAGCTTCGCAAGAAGGGCCACGAGGATTTCTGAACTTTCTTTTGAGTATTTTTCCGATGTTGAAGATGAAGAAGTGAGCTTGACCAAATAAAGCCGTTTATCGGAGTCGGTTAATGTTGAGGCTCGAAAAGAAGATTCCTTGTCCTTTGAAAGAAGGAGAGAAAGTTTGTAAGTTTGTTGTTTGTTGAATTTTGTTATGATCATATGTTATGCTTTATATTCTTGTTTAACACATATTTTTCCCCTTTTTAGCTCAATTTTTCCCCTCGATGCACCGTCTTCGTCTAAGGAAAAAGACCGTTAACGTTGGTTCTATGAGAGATGTCATCGAAGACCATCCAACTCCGCGCAAGTGGCAACTAATGCTCAAAATCTTTTGCTCGAAGATGTTTCCAAATCTTTGGAAAATACTTTAAAGTTTTGCTTGGATAGCGGAGTCAACTTGATTGCGTATAAATTTGTTGGTGTTGGGATAGATAAACTTTGTGTGCTTCCAAAAGAAGCCTCGAAAGCGGCCAGCTATCTAAGTGCATTGACGATGCATTTTCTGTCCCCTCGATGCTTTGAAGGCGAATGAGCCAAGAAAAACCCATTGGAGCTTGCCGACGCTGGATTGTCCTTGATGTACAAGGTGCGTTCTTCTTTACTTTTTTTTTGTTGTTCTAAGAAGAAATAAATTTTTTAGGGTGCTTTGATTCAACGAGGTTTGTGCAAGTCGCTTGAAGATAGTGCAATCGCCTTTGCTATTCGTGAGAAATCACTTTTAGAAGAGATTGACTCTTTGAAGTCTCGCCTTGTAGCTAAGGAGAAAGAAAGGGGCGAGGTGTTGATCAATGGCACGCCTCTTGATCGCCTTTATCATGGGGCGACGTGATACTATCAAAGAGAAGCATGATGGGCTTGCACTAGCGAAGTCCACCATAGACACTCTTAGGAAAGAGAAAGCGTTTTTGGAGAAGAAGAAGACTGAAACAGATGAACTTATGTTGCGAAGGTTTAACAGACATGGGAACTGCAAAAATGCCTATGAAAAATGGGGTGCTACTCCCCGAAGATCCTAGTTGGGAGCTTGGAGAATATGACCCATTTTTTAGCTAGCTGTGCAGTGCAATATGAAGATCTTGGCGTTGTTATCCGTGCCGCTTCGATACTAGTGTCATGTACTCTACTCGAGCTCTGTTGCATCTTATGAAAGAGGCCAATGACCCATTATACAAAACTTTTCTTTGAGTCTTCTTTCAAGTTTCCCGGTGATGCAATCAATAAAATTTCTACTCGTACTCACATTCTTTGTAAGAAATTCTTTGAGGAGTACTGGTGCAAGTGCGGTCGTGAACATTGCCTTGAGAAGGTTAAAGAGAAGCTTAAAAAGGTATTATTTGATTATTATTATCTCTCATCTTTTTTTTATTTCAAAAACTTTTCTTTTGTGATTTCTTCTTTTTGGCTTCTTGCCGACTTAGCTCTTAATAGATTGAACTTGATATTTTACAGGAAGAAGAGGCCTTGAGGAGATTGAAAGAGGAGGAAGAGAAGAGGGCTCGCGAAGAAGAAGAAAGGAAAGCAGGAACAATGTCCGTAGGGATTAGTTATTTGGATTGGTTCTAGTTTTTTTTTTTTATTTTGGGAGTTTTTGAGAGGAGATAAAACATGTTGGCTGAAATGTTTGTAAACTTGTTAATTTATGGTTTTATTGTTGCAAAGTTTACCTTTGAGCGAAGAAAATTACATGTTTTAACTTTGTCTTTTGGGCGAATTTTGACTTTGGAATATCCCGCACGGGTTCCTCAAGCGAAAGCCTCGCGCAGATGTTGTTCCTCTTATGCCATTAATGATTGCGAAGGATAATTTTGTTTTTCAAACATCCGAGTTCACGGAATATTGCGAAAGCCATTGGTGATGCAAATCTTGGTGTTTTTGTTGATAAGTGTGTTGGAGGATTGAATGTGAAATCTTCATATAGGATGCCTAAAGTTGTTGACTTTAGTGCTTTGTTGAGGCAGGTATCGTTTGTTTGATCAAGCGTTTTTATTGTGTTTTACTCGTGCTTGTTCTAAATTTTGTGTTTTTCGTTTGAGTCATCTTGCTCAAGTCGTCTCAAGCTTTGTTTTTGGAGAGAATTTTCAAAATACGGTCGACGAAATAATCAATGAAGTTGTTGAAGATATTTTGAGTGAGGCAAAGAACTAGTGTCGCCTCAAGAGTTTTGACTGGCTATGTTTTGTCTTAAGAGTTTGTATACTTGTGTTGTATGTATATTTGAATTAAATGTTTTGTATGGCACTTTTTATCTTTTGTTATTGAAGTATTTGTAGTAAAGTTTTATTGTTGTTTCTTGTAAATGAAATATTTCTTGTAAAATCGGAAGTTTTTCTTATAGAAATCCCCTGCGAAGTGAAGATTTTGTTTTGAAGTGAAGAATTTTTCTTAGAAAATTTTTGAAAATGTCGTCCCCTTCTTTTTTTCGACGGCGTAGGAGTGAAAACTTCGTTTTTGAAGCAAAAAATTCTTCTTAGAGAAATTTGAAAACATCGTCCCCTTCTTTATTGCGAAGTAGGAGCGAAGACTTCATTTTGAAGCCAAAAAATTCTCCTTAGAGAAATTTGAAAACGTCGTCCCCTTCTTTTTTTTCGGCGAAGTAGGAGCGAAGACTTCGTTTTGAAGCCACAAATTCTCCTTAGAGAAATTTGAAAACATCGTCCCCTTCTTTTTTGTGAAGTAGAAGCGAAGACTTCATTTTGAAGCCACAAATTCTCCTTAGAGAAATTTGAAAACATCGTCCCCTTCTTTTTTTTTGCGAAGAAGGAGAGAAGACTTCGTTTTGAAGCCATAAATTCTCCTTAGAGAAATTTGAAAACGTCGTCCCCTTCTTTTTTTTGCGCGAAGTAGGAGCGCCCCTTCTTGTTTCGATGCGCAGGTCAATACAAAGATTTTTGATGGAATTCCAAGATTTCACCGTAAACAAGTGCTACTTTGAGGCCTATGACAAGTGATTCTTAGAAAAACTCTCTAATGGTCCACCTATTCAAATTTAGGTTCTCTAGGGTGAGGCATTTGATTCCACAACCGTGAAAAACTCTAGCTCGATTGGGCGCCGCTTTTACAATTTCATCCGCTTCTTCATTATTCGTTCTTGAAATGCTTCGTACTGTGAAACCTTCGAAGTGTTTTTCTTGATCCCCGATACTTTGCAAATATTTCGCTAGTTCAGGGTCTTTTGCCTTGTAGCTTTTCTCAACATGCCCTGCTATGACTTGTGAATCGGTTTTTATCAAGATTTTCTCGCACTCCCATCGCTCTTGCTTTGCAAAGCCCCAAAGAATACTTGCTTCATACTCCGCGATGTTGTTTGTGCATCGAAATTCTAATCTTGTTGCGTATTTCATCTTGACATCGGATGGCGAAGTGATTATTGCTTTGCTACTCCGGCTCTGCGGAGCCCCATGCTCCATCACAGTTCATTGTCCATTCTTGACAAGATAAAGTCCACTCTTGGTGGTCTTTTTGGTCTTCGTGACTGTTCTTTGGTGTCGATCACGAGATGAAATCTGCTAACACTTGTGACTTTATTGTTGTTCTTTTTTGAATTCAATGAAGTATTGTGAAATTTCGGCCGCCCATTTGCCAAGTCTTTCGGAAGATTCTGACTCTGCAGGACATCTTTTGAGCGGTTGATTTGTTGGTATTCTTACTTTGTGTGCCAAAAAGTAGTGCTTCAATTTTCTTGTTGCCATGAGCACTTTTGCATAGGCTATTTTTCTATCTCTGAATAATACATCTTTGACCCGGATAGAGCTTTGGACACAAAGTAGATTGGTTCTTGCTTCTTTATGTGATCTTTCTCTTTTTCTTGAACTAGTATTGCGCTTACGGCTTTGTCAAATCTTTGAGATGTAGAGGAGCGATTCTTGATCAAATTTCAAAGTTGTTAATGTTGACGGATTGGAGAGATACTTTTTATTTTTTCAAGGCTTCTTGTTGCTCTTTCCCCATGCGAAGTTTGTCTTACGCCCCTTTTAACGCTTGAAATATTGGAAAGCTTTTTTTCTGCTGACTTCGATATGAATTGTTCAAGCCAACCTTCCTGTTAGCTTTTGGATGTCTTTGTTGTTCTTTGGAACTTCAGTTTCCATTCTTGTCTTTATCTTTTTCTGGATTTGGGTCGATGCCTTTTGCTTTGAAACTATGCATCCGGAGGATTTTGCCTTTTTGTACTCGAAGGTACATTTTTCGTGGATTAAGCTTGAGGTTTGATTTTCTCAAGTTCCCGAATGTTTGCTTCAAGTCCTTTATGTGGTCTTCGCGCTTCTTGCTTTTTACTATTATGTCATCAACATATGCCAATAGATTGTCTCAATTTGATCTTTGAGTGCTACCGAAGTCATTACGATGAAGCTTGACCCGGCATTGCGAAGCCCCTCTGCCATTCTTTGGAAGCAGTAAGTTCCAAATGGTGTGATGAAACTTGTCTTTTGTTCGTCCTCCTTTTTCATGTAGATTTGATCGTATCCCGAGAAACAATCAAGGAAACTTAGCATTTCGCTTCCCGCAGCTTGGTCGACTAGTGTGTCGATTCTTGGTAGAGGGAAGTTATCTTTTGGGCAAGCTTTGTTAAGATCTGTAAAATCTATACACATCCTCCACTTTCCATGGCTTTTCTTTACCATCACAATGTTAGCTAGCCGGGTTGTGAATTGGACTTCTCTTATGACCTTCGCATTAAGCAATCTTTGCACTTCGGCCTTCGCGGCTATTGTCCTGTCTTGAAATCTTTCTTAACTTTTGTTTCTTTGGCTTGTAACCGGATCGATATTTAGGCGATGTTCGATGATGTCCCTGCCGACTCCTTCTAAGTCTTTTTGCGACCATGCGAAGACATCTTGATTGCTTCTCAAGAAATTTATCAATTGTTCTTCTTCTTTTTTGTTAGATTTGCTCCTATGATAACCTTTTTTGTGCATTATCATTGGATCTAGCAAAACTTCTTTGGTTTTTACGCCTTTGAGCGGGTCTTAAGCTTTTACGTGACTTGGCGTTTTCTATTTCCTTTTCTTCTTCTTCGATTTCTTCGATGGCCAAAACATTTCTTTTGCGCTGGAGTTGAGTCTTTCTCAATATTTCTTGCTTCGTGCGGTTTCCGTGGATTGATATTGGCCCGTTGATTCTTTGGAACTTTCATGCATAAGTAAGAGTAGTTGATTACGACTTCGAAGATGTTCAAACTCCCTCTTCGAATATGGCATTGTATTGGCTATGCATTTCTACAACATCAAATGCGACTTGTTCTGTTCTTGCATTGTTTTGTGTTTTGAAAGAGACTGGTAACACAATTCTTCCGATTGAGTTTATCCTTTTGCCGCCCAAAGCCAACTAATGGATATTCCGCTCTTCCCAAGTTTTGTCTTTTAATTTGCATTGCATCTAGAGTTGATCTTGAAGAGAATGTCTGCGAGCTTCCTCCATCCACTAAATTTTTTGTAACGTCCCACCATCAATGTTTGCCTCTATGACCATGGCATCCATATGTGGATAGTCTTTGAGTTTCATGTCTTGTTCCGTGAAGATAATTGGTTGGTGTGACCATCTTGTTTTCTTGTATGGGCCTTCCATTGAAATTGCATTGACTCTTCGAAAATAGTTTCTTCTCTCATTGTTTGTTGAATGTTCTATGCTTGTTTCCCCCACAAATTGTCATTATTCTTCCTCTGCTTGCTGTTGACACGGTTTGGAGAACCATTGTTTTGAACATTTGAGATGTTGTTTGCCACTGAAGCTTCGGGCTGTGTACTTTGCATTTGTCCCCATTGTGGCGGAGCTATTGCCAAAGGTTGGCAATTGTATATTGGTGGTGGTCCTGGTAAAACTTGCTGATTGTAACTTGGGTCATAATATGCTTTATTGTGCGAAGTGCTTGCTTGAGACAAGAAGTTTATTGATCTTTGATTTTCCAGCAGCTTGTTCTCTTGCTGTACTTGTTCTGAGCTTTTCTTTACTATGGGACACATCTTGGAGGTGTGGCCAGCCCCTTTGCCATGAACAATGCAATACATTTCCTCGGGTTTCAGCATTCTTCTTTCTGCAAATCTTGCTTGGTTGAAGCCTCCTCTTTGGTTGTTATTGAAGTTTACGTTGTTATCTTGGCCCATTTGGTTGTTTTTGGTGCCTAGATGTTGTCTCCGCTTTGCTCATTGTTGATTTGATTGATGCAAAGTGGTGGCTGATATTGGTATTGTCTTCGCTCAAAAATTTTGTGGTTTGAACTGATTGTTTGTCTTAAACGCTTGGTTTCTCTGCGCATTTTCCTCTTCGATTTTCTTTCTATAGTCGTCATTTGATCTTGCATATTTCTGAAATTCTTCGTATAGTTGTGCAAATGATTGTTGGCCTTTCTCTTTTCAGATGCAAAGACAATTGCCCAGCTCTGAGTCCTCTAATTGCAGTGATTATAACGACCTCGTCTGATATGTTAGGGATTTGAGTCTTCATTTGTATGAATCTCTTGTAATATTAGAATATTGGTTCTTTTCGGGTATTGCTTGATATCGAATAGGTCATCGCTTGTGAGTCCCGTGTGCTGGAATCCTTGAAAGTCGACTAGCAAAGTTGTTCTCATTTGTTCCCAGACTTTTTAATGATCCTGGCTTGAGCGAAGAATACCATTTACGGGCTGATCCTTTCATTGCCATGATGAGTGCTTTTGCCAATGTTTTATCATCTCCTCCTCCCCGATTCAACGGCAGCTTCGAAGCTCATCAAAAATTGTCTTGGGTGCATCAAATCTTCATATGTTGGTATGATGTTGAACTTGACTCCTTTTGGCTATTTTGCCATTTGTAAGTCTACCGATAGTGGGGAGTCTGGGTCGATTGTGACTATTGCTTTACGCTTGTCTTGGTCAATCTTGTCTTCATTTGTGATGATGGCTTCACTTTCTTGGTTCATTAATTCTTCATTAAATCTTCTTATCTTTGCTTCGGCTTCCTCTATTCTTTGCTTCAATGTTCTCTCTCTAGTTCTTGCTTTGGAAGCCTCAAGCTCTTTTCTCGCTTTTGATCAATTCTTCCTCTAACTCTTGTAGCTTTCTTGCCTCTTCGTTTTGGTCCTCTTGGGGAATGACTTCTTTGGACAAGTTGTCTTCGCTTGCTCTTGGTACTTCGCCTTCTGTTGTTGTTTCTTCGGCAACGCTTGCCGACTTTGTTCTTGGGGGGGTCTTCCCAAGATTGCTTGGTGGTCGTGGGGTAGATCGTTGCTCACACAAATGGTGGGCGCCAAGATGTTGGGTGATTGCTCAACACAACACTTTATTGATGATGATATGGCTTACAAAGTGGCCATTCAACATAGGCATTATAGAGGATGTCAGGGGGTATTTATAGGCCCCCCCTGTCTTCGTAGTGGTACAAAAACACAAGAACTTTGAAATGTATCTCTACAGCCTATCTTTCTAGCGAAGCTACATTCTTTGTCTTCGCGATGTCTTTCCTGATTGTCCTTGCCATTCTGTGTCTTTTTAGCGAAGCCATTGTCACCATCTTCGCTTGAAGCCTAAATCCGCGTTCTCTTATTCCAGGCTTTATCACTCTCTTGCGAAGCCAAGTCTTGCGAAGCCATCTCATATTCTTGTCTCCCTCTCCTTCTACTTAGCCTATCTGAGCGTCCAGAATCCCAGGACTACACGCATGTAACTAACTGACTTGTTGTACAAGCCTACATGGGGCCTTTTCCATGTATATAAACTTGCAACTGAGACCCAGGATGGGTAACTCGTTACACCCAATTTTACAGGCCTCTTGTTTGTACCTGTGCACCGTATGTCGTTTTTATGTGCTCCATAAAGCTGACGTGAGAAGAGCCCAATTCCAGTACGGCGCGGAGCCCGAGTCTTGAATATCTTGGCTAGCTTGCCCAATTCCAGTACGGCGCGGAGTCCGAGTCTTGAATATCTTGGCTAGCTTCCCTTGTATATACGTTTATGTGTATAGCTATACCTACTAATAAAGCAAAAAAATTTCGGTCTAAAATTTTTGTCCATCCTAAATTTTCGTCTGTCTGCCTTCTCCGTGTCCGCACCCAGCTAATAAAGTTTTGTGTACTAATAAATTTTGATACAGCCACCATTGACCGATGTCCGATGACTGCGACTTTGATCATAACAATGCCCGACTGGACTGGTGGAACTGTGGCATTCAATCCACAAAATACAGGTTAAGAGACTTGACTGTGTTGGCGATCACAAACGATCCAGACATCTCAGTCCAACGTAACACTGGCGATACGTTTCTTGACGGTTATGCCTCCTGTTTGATTTTTATTTCAATATTCCAGGACGATTCTACGGACTTGTGTGACCCGTTACACGACGCTCATTTATAGTCAAAGTCTTGCCCAGACGCGTGCAATTTGTTTTCACCTTTACAAGGTCACTGGTGTCTAGAGGACTTTGACATGCGCCACAGTGGAACAAGAATATGCAAACTTATGGATCTCCAATAGCTTATTAATAACGCATGTTACAAATTGACCCAAAATAAATCTAAGATGTGACAAGCCAAGCCGTAGCCCACATAATAGGGATTATAATAACAAGCACTCTCCGACAAAGTATTTGTTTATTTCAAAATGCATTTGATCTCCTGGGTGGCGCGATCCTCTCCAGACCACTGCACCACACAGCCACTACTAACTATTAAAAATATATTAACCTTTTGTATTAACCCTTTTTCATTCTTGTATTTAATATTTTAAAATAAAAATGATCCTATATCGAAAAGTTGTCAACTAGAAATGTTGTAGACCTCATCAAGTGCTACAACTTTTATGTTATCATTATTATCATCTAAGATCATTTGAATGTTCCAAGAAGTAATATTGAATATTAGGTCATATATGCAACTCAAATGAAAATGTTGTCAACTACAAAAGTTTTGATTTCGTCGAGGTCTACAATTTTGATCACACTTGTTTTGATTATGCAGACAAAGGATATATGTTGTCCCTATTGTGACTATCGGAACCTTGTAGTATGCCAGGATCCAAGTACAATAAGATCACACTTGGTTACAAGGCAAGCGCCTCATCTAGGAGGCAAGTGGCATCGCACATCATAAGAAATCAGGCAACGGCGGCCATGTCCACAAAGGTCACCTCACACATCAAATCAAACAACTGTTCACACCTAAAACTTCGGATCGCATGGCCCACCTACGCAAGGCCCACGAGCAGCTGGGGCATCGCTGGTGAGGGTACACGGGGCGTCACCACCACGCTCCCTCTCCCCTAGAAATTTCACGGCTCTGACCCACCGAGTTGGGCCAAACCTTCAATGGGTTGCGACTCGGGGAAGGGAACCTCGCCAGCACCCCCAATCAGCCCCGTGGCCCTTCCTCGTTCACAATGTCACCTAGGAATGATTGCATCATCATCAACGCAAGCCCAACTGAACCCTAGAAACTCAGACGGTGAGGTAACCCTCGCCAGGCGGGACCCCCACACGAGAACTCAGCTAAGGGAGCCTCGTTGTATTTCCATGAGATTAAATTCACTTCGTGTAACCCATCCTTCCTCATTGTTGTGCAGGGCTACCATTGTATTTCCATGAGATTAAATTCACTTCGTGTAACCCATCCTTCCTCATTGTTGTGCAGGGCTACCAAAGGGCGATTGTCAATTAGTGATCCGAACCTTGCCAAGGCGCACACCTTTGCGGGAAATTCAGCAAAGTCACCCTTGACCGCGGCAACCTTAGGGAACCTAGTGGCGGCAGGGAGTGCAAACGCACCTAGAGTAGTCAGGGTTAGGAGTAGATGTATTATTTTGCCCTCGATGGGTCCCATTGTGGGTGACAGACAGTAGGGAACCCTAGTGTAAAATGCCCATGACCCTTGGCGTTCCCTATAAATACCTAGGGGTGGGCACTGGACAGTTGTTGGATCAATTTTAATGCCTATTACTCTATTTTCTGTACTCATCTTTATTGCACTGTTCCCCCACTCGAACCCTCACACTTGAAGGACCTAAGGGTCTACTCCTATGGTAAACCCTCGCATTTCTCCTCCAACCGGAGCGATGATAGGGGGGCCAGGTGTGAACCCCACACTCCGTCTCGGTTTGGTTTTCAGGAGCAGAGGAGGGTTACAAACCGGTTCTGTAGACCACTCCTCAAGTAGTGGGAGTTTATATATTATATATACAATGGATCTACAAAGAAAACAATTGTATTGTTTGTAAGATGATGTGTAATCACTTGCAATTTATGTAGTTAATACATCCATTTATGCATTTAGATAATACAATATGTCTAGATGCGTAGCAAAATTGATAAACCCAAAAAGTCAAAGTGACTTATAATTTGGAACAGAGTGAGTAATAATTAAGGAGACACAACAAAATAATAACTTCATGGAGAGACGTCTTTGGCACAATATATAATGGCTAGCACAATATTATATTTTCTAATTATTAAACACAGCCCAATATTAATATAGATCATTATATGTAGCTTGTTTGTTTCACTGACCACGTGTCAGAATATATGTGCTTGTGTCAGATGATATACGCTAGCAGACCGAAGACATCTAAACTATGGTGTGTTTAGTTGGTGAAATATTTTGGGTTTGGCTACTCTAGCACTTTTTGTTTGTATTTGATAATTATTGTCCTATCATGGACTAACTAGCCTCAAAAAGATTCATCTTGCACTTTTCAGTAAAATTGTGTAATTAGTTCACTTTTAATGTTTCATGCATGCGTTAAGAGATTCGATGTGACGAAAAAAACTGTAGCACTTTTTGGGTAGTTGCATAGCAACTGAACACCCTCTATTGTACATGACCTAATTAATCTGACATGTGTAGGAAATGTAGCTACTCCATCAGTTCAAGATTATAGTTCACTTTTCCTTTGTCCTAAATCAAAATATTCCTATGTCGAAAAAAAAAAAAAAAATATTCCAACTTTGATCTAGCTTTTTACAATATGCTAGGATCTACAAGACAAAATAAATAACCTAGCCGAGCATGTTTAGAGTGGATTAAATTTAACTGATTTATATGCTCAAAAAAATTAAACTAATGTAATATGAATTGTGCTAGACTTTTCTGTAATTTTGGCCAATGTTAGAGAAGTTTGACCTAAACAAAGACATAGTGAACTATAGTTTAGAGCGGCGGAAGTATCCATTGTACTCTAAAACGGTCAAGAAGAACACTTAAAAAGAGTTACAACGCTGTTAAGAAAAATGGTTACAACGCGGACATATGTATTATTCACACATGCCATAAACCAGTATACCAAACGAGAGATCCTGTTCAGTGCAGCACAGTAGATTTGTCAGCTTCCGAGATTTTCCTACTACGTTTCATTCGGGGTATCAGCCTCCACGATTTTCGTACAGCCACCATTGACCGACGTCCGACGACTGCGACTTCGATCATAACAATGCTCGAGTGGACTGGTGGAACTGTGGCATTCAATCCACAAAATACAGGTTAAGAGACTTGACTGTGTTGGCGATCACAAACGATCCGGACATCTCAGTCCAACGTAACACTGGCGATACGTTTCTTGACGGTTATGCCTCCTGTTTGATTTATTTCAATATTCCAGGAAAATTCTACCGACTTGTGTGACCCGTTACACGACGCTCATTTATAGTCAAAGTCTTTCTAGACGTGTGCAAATTTGTTTCACCTTTACAAGGTGACTGGATACTACTGCAGATTCGTACATCACTACCGGGCTCAAACCCCCTTCACTGCTGGAAAATGAACCGACAAAACCAAAGCGGTAGTGATGTGGGTTTCAAACACTGGCTGGGTCGAAACACCGGCGGTGATTTGAGGAAAGACTGTCGTTTCGCTATCAAACCGGTAACGCAATGTGATCAAATACTACCGGTGCTTCTTCGACCGGCAGCATTTACGATCCAAGCAATGCGGTTCCTAAGTCAAACGGCGGCATTGATATTCAGAACACTGTCGGGCTACAAAGAACCGACAAAAGTGAGAGAAATAACACTATTGCGTTACATTGTGCCGACAGTGTAGCGAAGAGACAACAATGTCGGTTTATTGTGGACCCAACGGTTAACAATGTCGGTTGACTTTTAACCCGATAGTGTTATTGCAAGAGACACCGTTGGTTGGTTAATGCAGCCGATAGTGTTTATTGCGATAACACAACCGTTTTGTTCGTCATTCACTATCGGGCCCACGCTAACCGGCGTTTTTGTTTCAATTTTAAATATATTCATGGAGTTCAGTTCTTTTTAAATCAGAAACGCATCATGCATTAATATCGTCAAATCATTGCGGGGATCTAATGGTGACATACAACAGACTCCACCTAATGTTCTATGAAACTAAGCCTACATAGCTTCTAAAATAAGAAAAACAATGAGCATAGACATAAAGTATCTATGTGGGTGGTTTCTCTTCGATCTCGTGGTCGGCTAGTTTGCATAGAGTAGGCGATGAAAAGCTTCACCTTCGATGTTGTATTTTACGTAACAATTATGAGGATAGCATTTGACTTGAGCATAGCCATCTTTCCAGGTTAGATAGATCCCTAGCACGCGACCAACAAACACTATGTACCATGCCATGGTTTCCTATACATGTAACCAAATTAGGATGATAATGCTTTGTCATTCATAAATGTTAAGCAAAGACTTATATTTAAACATCCAAACTGGATTTTGAACAACATTAACTCATGAATTTCATTATCTATCTCATTTCAATCACAATTCGAGCACTAGTATGTCTTCAATCATGTTGTAAATGACCATAATGTTTTAAGCTCTTTTGTTACTTAGGATCCAAAACTGTTTGAAAGCAAAATCTAAATATAAAAGGAAAATAACAGGGCAGTTATCAACACATGCATTTTAACGAGCGACTTAAGGGCGTGACCGACGCACTCACCGAGCATCGGTGCGGTCCGCGGCGCTCCTATCTTGTCTCGATGGTGCGAGATGCAGGCATCGAAGGGAAGACGAGGACGCGGACTGGGCGGTGCTCTAGCGGATTCGAGGAAGACAAGGTCGCGGTAGGTACGGGGTCGGGCGGTGAAGAAGAGGACGTCGTGAAGCTACGGACAGCGGTGAGGTGTGTCAGCGGTCCTTCGTTAGCGTGGAGGAAGTCCAAGCGGGTGAGGCGTGGCTAGGACAACCACGAATTAGTTCTCATTGTCATAGGTAAAAAACTTCGAACACCTAAAGGGATAATTAGTTCTCATCGATTAGGGCGGAGGGCGCCAAGGTGGTGTTGGGGACGTCGGAGTGGTGGAGCGCGGCGTGGGCAAACGCCATCAAGCCTTGATTAAGGCGGCACGGATGCACAAGGGATCTTGCGAGCGGACGGCCGGGGCGGCATAGGGGATGACAGAGGCGGTGACATGGGATTTGGTGGTGCTCCGTCAGGGAAGCTGGTGCTCTTTCGGCGGGGAACGAATGGCACGAGGTTCAAATGACTTGCCAAAATTTCACCCCAGGCCACTTACATATCTAAATATCGGCAAGGCTAGCTTCGGCATAGTGGTGAGCGAATGGCGGGATGTTGAAATAGCATCGGAAAATTTCACCCCACGCCTATTCACTATCGGTTAGTAAATGCAACCGATAATGATAAAGCAATGCTGCCACGTCATGCTTGATTATGTACCTTTGTGAAGAATGTGTAATCCTACTAAGTTGAAATGGCTTGAATTTCTTTTATAGTCATGTACACCCAAATCCCCACACAAGGTCTTAGGTTTTTCTAATAAATATTTCTATTACCATGTTTTTCTTCGTGCTAAACGGGGCAAAAGATGGCTAATTATACCATGGAAACGTAAGAATTTTACATTGGCCTCCACGGTGATTTGGCTCTAGGGCGCATGAGACCCTATGGAAATGTTTAGCGGCATTCCGGCTCTTTTCATGGGTACGCTCAATTCAACCTATCATTATTCAGGTGAGTCGCGAGAAATTCAATTAAACTTCGAAAAAGTACCAAACCAACTCCGAAAAACTCAAAATTCCTGGTTCACTACTAGATAAGTGACTTTCGGTGGCGGGCAAAATCTATTTTTCGGTGGCGGATTTTTGCCCGCCACCAACATAGGGTCACGGAAAATCGGTGATTTCGGTGGCGGTTTTTTTGCCCGCCATGGATAATCAAAAAAAAATAAAAAAAATGAAAAAGCCCAGATCCGGGCCTAAATGGGCCCATATATCGGGCGCCGCCGCCGAACCCGCCTAGGGTTTCCCACGCCGCCGGAGATGCTTGGCGGGGTGCGCCCGCCGGGCTGCCTCCACAACCGCCGCCGCCCGGTATGGGATCTGGCCTCCGTGCCGGATGGCATCCGTGCCGGATCTGCATTCATCCTCGCCGGATCTAGTGGAGCGCCCGTCGGTCGAGAAGGATCGAGGTCGGGAAGCCGCCGGGGAGGTCGCCACGTCGTGCCGCCCGCTTGATCTGCTCCCTGTTGGTGTTTCTTAGCGGCGATAAAGTCCGCAAGCGCCGCGGGAAATACCGTTGTAGCACTTCACCGGTGATAAACGGTATCGTATAATCGCAGGGACGGCTGCGTTGAGGGCTTCTGGGCCTATGCCTACAAGGCAAGGTTAGGTTCTCACGAGTAATGAGGTATCTCTATGGGCTTAGATTTCCGGACGGGGATTTCTCGCGTTGTTATCTCCTTACTTGGGACCATTTCGCCCAAACCGGGGCGAGTCCGACAATTAGCTCTACGTCACACCCGAGCGGAGGGATTACAAAGGATGGACAAGGCTGTCACAACCCCGCCGCCTACCCTAGTCCCTCACGACCGTGGGATGCTTCGCAAAAGGTAGGTGAACGCTAGCCCAAACACCACGTTTGCACTATTGGTCCGCGATTCTTGGTGTTGGCCAAGGTTCCCCGGTCAAAGAGTTCCTTCACCAAGAACTAACGCTCTTACGAGACAATCTACCGATCCCGTAAGACTATAACAAGTTAAGATAATATATTCGGGAAGACAATAAGCCGAGAGATGAACACAAGCTTGCTCACCAAATCGTAAGAAGCTCGTAGAGGTACAAAGCGTCGTGGTGCCGACAAGTTCGGCACTCCGACCTCCTAGGAACCGCGGATCACCGAAGCTACTCGACAACTCCGAGTAGAAGGAGCAAAGTTTCCTTCTAGCTCTCCCTCTCTCACTCTCTAGAATTTAGAAGGTAGGAAGAAGACTAATCTACTTCTCTTGCTCAAATGTGCTGAATTCTCCTTGAAGTGTTGTTGGAAGAGAGGTAGGAGGTCTCCTTTTATTGCTTGAGTAGAGGGGGTCCTTGGAAAATAGCCACCACCACCATAATGTCAAAACCGACCAAGAATGGTCGGTTTGAGGGTTCACTGAACCTGGTCCACGGCGCCACCGACGTTCCTCGGAGTTAATGTACCGCCTCGCACCGGCCCGGCCCCACCTGTCGCCAGGGAGGGTGCGGGCGCACCCCCATGGTGCGGGCGCACCACTGGCCGGCCCGGCCTCGGCCCAACTTTGTCGTGTCGCCGTGTTTCATCACCTTGGGCCTTGTGTTGTCGTGGAGAGCCTGAGTTTGTGGCCTGGCCGAGGTGAGTTGGGTTGGACTTGCCATTTATCACTTTTGGGCTTTTTCTATTTATTGTTTTATTCTTCTTTTTCCTTGTATTTTGGCCCAAAGTGCACATGTCTTGTCTTGTACCTGCAAGAACCAAATATACACCAAAACTATGGAATTTGTTAATTTATAAACCCTATCACTAGGTAGTTTTGGTGTATGTTGACGGTGTTTGACGTGTAGTTGGTTACCGTCAACAAACTCCCCACACTTAGCCCTTTACTCGTCCTCGAGTGAAGGCGTAAGGATTAGAGTGGTTCAATCTCCAAGATGTAGACCTACATACAAGTTATTCCGGGCCTCACCTGCTTTGTGAGCATTCAAGAGTGGCTATCATGTTATCTTGGATGATTGAGCAATGGAATGGCATGAAATTGTATCTCCTTGCTACTACTCATGTGCAAAGACTTGGTTGATTTTTGAGTTTTTAAAGATAAAGTAGCAATGCTCCTTGGTTGATTCTCACATGGTCACTCATTTTGTGTTTCCTTGCCAAAGCACTCTCGCTCTCACTCATCCTATCTTTTTGTAGGGTTTTGCGGATTTTTGAGTGGAGTGATGCATACGTACCTCTGTATGTTTTTGTCGGGTCAAGCTCTGGATCATTGGAAAGAGGTGCCATACCCCTAGATCGAAATGTGCAAAAGTGTGTGGAAAATATTTGTGGTATTTTGTTTTGCTGTTACTCCTTGACTCATGATCTCTCTCTTTTCTCTTTTTGTATGCTTTTGGAGAGATACAGGCTACTTCTTTCTTCTCTTTTTTTTTTTTTGGAGATGTGGGCTCTACTCGCCCTCGGACACTTGTCCATTTTTCATCTCTTATTTTTTTTTATATAGCCTGTATCTCTTTTTTGCATGATACTTTTCTGATATAGGAGATGATCATGGTATGATGGATGGAGTATTTATTTAGTGGATGGTAAAGATGCATGTTGTGTGCAATTCTCATTGTGAGAACCGGCGTGTATATGTGGGTGTACGTGTTTTTCGATCTTGGGAGTATGAGCCTCTCTCAACGCAGATCAACGGAGCCTGACAAAACTCAATACAGTAGGTAGTAGCTATAGTGGATATTCATGTCATTGTTCAGGCTTTGGTAGGATTTGTCTAAGTCAAACCAGGAGCATGCTTTATTTGAATTTTTGAAAATAAAACCAAGTCTCATAGCATAAGAGAGCAAGTGTCAAGTCATTCTGCCATATCTCAAAGCTCAATTGTTTAGATGAACATGAGGTCCCTAACAGGTAGTTGCTCATCAAAGTATGATTTTGGCGAGGAATAAAATGTATGCATGCCATTTTCTCAATTGGTAGACTAGAGATGGAGTTTTGCCAACTTAGGTTTAGGTTTAGCATCATGTTTAAAAAGGGAGGTAGAGAAAGTATGCCACAAGTCAAATTTCGATTTATACAATGCGTACCTTGACTTGTGAGAGACGGTTGCCTCCCCCCACACTTGTTTTTGTACCTATTTTATTTTCTTTTTGCACAAGACAAAAACAAGTGGAGACATACACAATATTCCAAAGACAAGCTTTATTGAATTCATAAATAATTATAATACAAATGTAGATGCGCACTTGAAGGAATTACAAAATAATTGGAAAGGGAAATGCTAAAATTTAAAGTTTGCGCGCGTCTAATTATTTGGGGGACGTAGAAGTGCCTATGTGGGCCTTTTGAGGGCATGCCCCGCATTGGCGGCTTTTGCGACCCTGACAAGCTTGGTCTTAAAGCCAAGGCGGAAGGAGTCTAATTCCATTCTAATTGCTGCGTTCTCATCTTCCGCCGCTTCTACGTCGGGTGAGCCTTTTCACTAGCGTCACGCAAGGAATTGACTCTAGCGTTTAGCGTTGCTAGTGAAGGCTCCTTAGGTACCGAGCTACTACCGGCTGTGTGCAGCGAAGGAGTATCCTCAGAACGGCTCTCAAAAATGATGGGAGCCTTCCTAGGGGCAGCCCGGGGTACCCTCAAAGGTCCCTCGCTACTCGAACGACTCTTGATCACGTTCGGGGCCTTTCTAGGGACTGCCCGAGGGATGCGAAGGGGAGCACTAGGAGATGTCGCCGGAGTGGGGGCCTTCGTAGGCCTCTTCATCAACCCCTTTCCACGCCCGCCCGCTGGTGTGTCAATACCAACGATGGTGTGCGAGAAGCTTGCATCGGAGGCGTGGAAGGACGAAAGTCTCCGTCGAGGAAGATCGGCGCCCCGAAACTTCGGTGTCTTCCTCTTGTTGCCGGTGGTGCCCATCGTAGGGCGGAGGGCGGGCCCAAGGATGCTCTTGGGTGCCACGGACCTGCCCGTGGACACCACGCTGTTCCCTCCACTTGAAGAGTAGTGTGGAGGAGGGAGCATGGCAAGCGGAGCGACGCTTGATGGTTCGACCTCTTTGCTTGAAAAAGAGAGGTCTCCATCATTGATGGAGCAAGACAAACGAGCGGAGTTGTAGAGGATGAGAGCATGGCTCGCCATTGCTGCTGGTTGGTGAAGAGTGGTGTAGAGGATTGGGGAGTGGTGAGCTTGAAGATGAGTGTGTGAGGAGAGGAGAGGAGAGGAGAGGTGAGGTATTTATAGGACAAGGATCACCCTCTCGCCTTGACACGATTCAAATTGGCAGAATAAAAAGCATCAATGCTATTCATTTGCGGGGTAAAGGCGTGGACGAAATCGGGGTGCCAGTGAGCCAGCCCGTGCGGGCGCACCCGGTGCGGGCGCACCCCCCGTCCCCAGTTGAGTTTTTCAACCACGTTCGTCATTGGATTTGAAATTTTGAACTATGCCGTTTTCTTTGCTTGCGAGCTCTAATCCCAATTCCCAATCCTGTGTTTGATTTTTTTTTTTTGATTTATTCTTTGAAAATAGAAAAATTGTGCAAAAATAATAAATAGATCAAGCAAGCACAAATCAGCATGAGCTAGTGAGGGCAAAAAGGTAAATAAAATAAACATAACCTCACAAGCTTTTTTTTTTTATGCTTTGTATTATTATTTAACTATTTTCAAAGCATAAATCTATCCTATCAAGCTCTTGGTTAAGATCGTGCAAGGGTTCAAAGAAAAGCTTGAGACGTTGTCCATTTACCTTTTGGATCGAACCGGCGTCATCTTGGATTGTGATCGCGCCATGTGGCGGGTGTTGATGACGGTGTACGGTCCTTTCCACTTGCTTCTCGGCTTTCCTTCGCGAATAATTTCACCGGGAATTGAATAAGAGTACTTTTATCGCCCGTGGTGAATTCTTTTTGATCTTGATGCGCTGATCATGCCATCTTTTTGTGCGCTCTTTGTAGAGCTTTTGCACCGTGGGTGCGCCTTTTCCGCCATTCTTCCATTTCGAGATTTGTCTCTGTCGATTCTTCCCAACGAGTTTGACGTCCGTGTTCCACTTCTTGATGGCCCGGTGAGCTCGATGTTCGGCTCAAGCGGTAAGTGGCAAGTTTTGCCATATACCGGTTGATAGGGTGACATGCCGATGGGGGCTTTATATGCTGTCCGTGCGCCCGAGAGCATCCGGCGGCTTATTTTTCCAGCCTTTCCCCATCTCATTGACCGTCTTAAGGAGTATGTTTTTGATCCGTTTGTTTGAGGTTTCGGCTTGCCCGCCGGTTTTGCGGATGGTGCGGGGTAGCAATGTTGTGCTTGGCGCCAAGTTCCTTCCGGGAATGCCCCAATGATTTGTCCATGAAGTGTGATCCTCCGTCACTTATCACCATGCGTGGAGTTCGAAGCGGGGAAGATCACTTCGTGAAACATCTTGCGTGCATGTTTGGCGTCGGCGGCTCTCGCATGGCATTGCTTCTACCCATTTTGACACATAATCTCTTTTGCCACCGGATGTACTCGCAATCATGGGACTTAGGAATGGCCCCATGTAATTAATGCCCCACATCAAATATTTCTATTTGAAGGTTGTAGTGCGAGGGGCATTGTGTGACAGAGCCGACCAATTTATAAGAAATCAAGTATAATTCGCAATTACCGAAGCAATCGCAGATCTACACTTGAGTCCATATAAACCCGGTATTCCGAAATCTTAGAGTGATTTCAAACTCATCAACAATACAACAAGGATCGTTGAGCTCAGTAGTTCCAATCCGCAGGTATCTCAAACCAAATTCAATATATATTAATCAGAGTGCGATGTACACATTTATTTCAAAAAAGTAATTCGAGTGCGGAAGCAATAGCTTTCAAAAGCAAAATAGTTGTACAAATGAAATCAAACTAAAATAGTATAGTGCCAATGAGATGTCACCCCTGTAATAGCAAGAGACAGGGGAAATAGGGAGATCGCCATGCCCTAGGCATTAACTTCAACCACGGCACATCACATCCGGATCAACTCATGCTAGACGGATCACCGCAACATCGAATTAACCCGTGAGTACTCAATTGTACTCCGCAAGACTTACCCATCTTAAACCGTAAAAATAAGGAAAAGACTCCAAGGATTATGCTTGGCTTTATCCGAGTCAGGTGACTCACATTTAATTTCATAAAATAAGGTTGATTAGTGCGCCTACACATACTACTCGAGGTTCTTCCAAGTTAAAAGGTTAATTATTTATACCTAACCATAAGTCTGTATAGTCAAGATTAAAACATATGCTCAGCGATATATAAATAACGAAGATAAGTAACTTGGTCAACATTTTAACATCGGCGGCTGAACAAGAATAACCATTATTGTGATATTAAGACTACGATGGCGCGGAGACGACGGGTTCTCACTTTCCCGGGAGAGATGGCGATTCGAATCGATTGCAAACCAGGGCGCGAATACCCTGTCATAAACTAGGCCTACCAAGGCCGGCGGCGCAACATAATCACTCCCAAGACGTTAGGGGACGTAAAGTCTCGGACCTGTCGACAACCCCCTCCTCTCGAGCCACCAAGTGAGCGGGGCAACGAAAACGGCGTTTCGTGCGCCTCTTCTTCGCGCCCGATCAAACCCAACCGACCACGCCAAGGAGGGGCGTTAAGCGTACAAGTACCGCCCCTAACATTCTCCACGAGCTTAGTGGCTCACGACCAGTGGAGCCTACTATATGAACAGTGCGTTCAACTTCCGACTGAAGCTTCCGACAAAGAGATTAGTCCTTAATCGATCAGATGGAAGACCACAATATCCATCCAATCTAGACATGTTTTATTAACCAAGTTCTCAGCAGCATCTTGTTAACCACCAACGTGATTAACCCAACAACAATCCTCACAAGTGACCGGAAATCACTGTTTATTGCAATCATCATAACTGAGCATTTAGTTAACCTAGACTCCTAAATAGGATAGGACAACTTCAGCAAGGATATCCGTGCGAAGAACGGGTTTCGACCACTTCCTATACTTAATGCAGCATTCATAAAAAGGACTCAACAAGTTAATTCGAAAAGCATAGGTAAGTTCAAAGATGCACCGGGGCTTGCCTCGAAAAGTAGTAGGAAGAAGTTAGGGTCTTGGAAGCCGGAGTCACGGTCCTCCTTCTCTGTGAGGTCTTTTGGCTGCACTCGAGGCGATGAGGGTTGATCTCCGGCTCCTTGATCTCCTCCCGAACTAACTCCTCCGATCCTGAGATGATGCATGCACATGCAAGAATTAATAATACGAATGCGCGAGAGATAACTTGCATATAATTAAGTAGGATGATGGATGAATGCATTATGATGAATGATGCTAATAAGTGCATATCTCTTACGTAAACACGCATTTATAACTACACAAGAAACCCTAGAAATCTTCATCAAGCAAACACCCTATTTCACTAAATGCTGAAAATGGCGAGCAAGACATCTTTGTTACTAAAACAGTCACACAGGGGAGTTCTATAACTCCAAATGCAGCAAACAAATACTCGTTGGAAAGCTAACAAAATTATCTACAAAACATTCCATATTACCCTGCCCTAATTCTGACATCTACAGCCTCTAAAATAGGAAAAAACATCGGCTCTGTTTTCCCACAAACTACAACTTAGGACATCTCAAATAAATTACTCAAGCATGCACTTCATCTAGATCTTTTCCAGCAAGTAAGACAAGTCATAATCTACCAATTAAACCTACTGGTCAAGCCAAAAGATGAGATAAAGCACATGAAATAACATTCCCTAAATAAACACTACACATGCCCATAATAAAATGTAAGGCTAGAACTATACTAGTTTAAAAAAACATGTAACCAACAAACTAACCACACTAACAGGTCCTTATTATCATAAGAACAAACAATAAAATTATCGGTACACATTACCCTACTATAAACATGTGTTTCTAGGGCATTTTCTATGCAACATCAATATGATAAATACATAAACATCTTAGAAAAATCTACAAAAATTACAGGAGCATTCTACTAGCCTAACATGCCTACCATAAAAATTTCATAGCAAGAACATGCATATACTGTCCTATACAAAAATGAGCAGGATAACAATAAATCTATGCATGAAAATACTTTTGCACTATGAAATGTATGAGACTGCCTAAACATGAACATGGAATGCTTCATAACAGTAAGAAAATGTATGTACAAAAAGTATCATGGCAAAAAACCCTATTAATTATTTTTTCCATGAATTTCCTAAGAAAGCATGGTAAATAGCACATAAATCAAAAATCACATTTCATCAATAGAACATAGCATATCTAATATTTTTTCCTGCACTAAATATCCAAAAGCATGAACATTTTGTAGAGCACCACTATTTTATCATGCACCAAGAATTAGATATGCATTTACCTATTTACATGGCAATTAAAGCAATAATTCTAAATAAATATAAAAACTACCAGAAAACCTAATCTCATATTTTTCTACTGTAGATCTACTAACAAGGATCACAGAAAAATTTGTCTCACTCAAATCCGAGCTAAAACGAGGGAGATATCGATTTTCTAAGACATGCAAAACATTCTAGAAAAAGAAAAACGAAAATTAAAAATGATCAAGGCGGGGCCCGCGTGTCGATGGGACAAAACAGGGCGGCGGCGCTTCTTTGGCGCGCTGGCGGCGGATCTCCGCCGTTAGTGGGTCTCCGGGGGCACCGGGCACATGCATGGATTCACGGCGGCGAGATCTATCGATTGGTGCCCCTTACCCAGGCCGAAACGGACCGTAGTGGTGGCGTCGTGGCGGCGGCGGCGTCGGCGATGCGGCGATTCAGCGGCGGCGAGGGCGGGCGGCGCTGGCACACCCGGGGTGCCTGGCGACCCTCGACGCGAAGAGCACGGACGAGCAAAGCGCGGCGGCGAGCTTTGGCCACAAACGCGTCAGGCGGCCCGGCGGCGGCGGCGGCCCGGCGTTTACGTTCGGCTAAGCGGCGGCGACAAGCGAGGAGCCTTGCGATCCTAGCACAAGCAAGACAAGGCGACCGCGGCGAGTTGGTCAGTCTCTGGGGGAAAAAGGTGGAGAAGCGGCGGCGGTGAGGGGCTCGCCCGTGGCGGCGAACCATGGCGGCGATCTTGGTGCTCCGCGGCGGTGGTGCGGATTCCGGCTCACCTATACCTAACCTTCCAGAGCTATCTTGGTCGAGGCTGGTGCGGCTTTGGGCTGGAACACAAGGCTGTAGCGTCGGAGGTGGTGGAGGGGAGCGGGCCGCGACGCGACGCGCGGTGGAGCTCCGGCGGAAGCTTGGCGCGGTGGGACGGCCAGTGGCCTCCTCCCCTCCTCGCGGTTCGAGGGTCGGGGCGAGTCGATGAGGTCGGCGCCAGGTTCGGAGCTTGGGGACTCATTTGGGCGCTGGATTCGGCGAGATGGGCGAGCAAGGGGCGGTGAACGCCGGGGAATGGCCGTGGCGGCGCGGCGCTCTTCTGTTTGGCTGGCTCGGGGAGAGAGGGGAAAGGGGCGGGGAGGTGGAGTGGGAAGCAAGGGACTCGTTCCCCCCTTCTACAAGGCACCCGGCGGCGGGGGCTGTCGGTGGACGCCGGCCACGCGGCTTTCTTGTGAGCGTAGAGCCCGTGGCGGCGTGGGGGTGGCAGTGAGGCTCCCCTTCTCCTCTTTTTTTTTTTGAAATAAAACCCGAAGCAAACTGTTTTGGCCCATGCGTCAAGATCCGTGCAAAATTAGCGAAAACTCTAATTGAAGAAAATTATCCTCACGAAATTCTGAGCAAAACTCATATAGAAACTTTTTCCTAAATCGGTTCAGATTGGAAACTATGAGCAATGAAAAGGTAAACTATTCCGGGGTCAAAGTAAACCCTAAATTGCCTCCAAATCAAACAAACTTGGATTTTTCAACATGATCCGCTCATTATCATGCAACCCGGCCTGTGACATCTTTTTGTTCTACATGAAAATAGCTACACATTCTATTCAAGGAGCACCCACATGCAAAACCTCTAGCTAGGACTTTCGAACAAAATAAGGTAAATTGCTTTCCAAGTCAAACGAGGGTCAAACGAAGTCAAACTATTCAAACCAAACACAATTAGAGAACATGACCCACATGAAATATGCTCTAACATCTCCCATAAACATCACTAAGAATAAATAAAGAATAAACATCAAATTTTGCAAACATTTCATACATGAAATGACGAGGCAAAGCATAACAAGCAAATTTGAAACAATTTAAACAAGCAATTGATCCCTATCATTTCATGTGCATGATTGCATGTAACTAAGTGATGATTATGCCCATGAAATGCAGATGGTAATGACATGATTAAAAACAGGGTGTTACAAATCTACTCCCCTTAAGAAAATCTCGTCCCCAGATTTTTTTCGGTTACTAACCATTTGTTATAAAAGGCGGGGTAGGCTTCTCGAAGATATGTATCATTTTCCCAAGTAGCATCACTCTCGCCATGATTACTCCATAAGATCTTGTATAATTTCCTTTGTCTTGTTACGAGTTGTTCTTTCCTTGGTATCCAATATTTGAACTGGCCGTTCAAAATAAGTTCAGTCCGTGTCAACTTGAGCATTTCTGACTAGAATACACTCTTCAGGCACTCTCAAACATTTCTTCAACTGGGATACATGAAAGACATTGAAGACTGATCTCAACTCATCAGGTAGCTATAACTGGTAGGCCACTTTTCCCTTTTTGGCAATAATATAATAAGGACCTACGAATCTAGGTGCTAACTTCCTTTTAATTCCAAAGCGTTGTGCTCTCTTCATTGGAGACACCTTAAGATACACATAATCACCAACTCTGAATGTCAAAGGTTTACTACGCTTATATAGCTTTTCTGACGGGCTTGAGCGGTGACTAGATGTTGTTGCACTGTCCGAACCTTCTGTTCTGCTTCATCAACAAAGTCAATGCCGAAGTAGGTTCTATCTCCAGTCTCTACCCAATTCCGAGGTGTTCTACACTTTCTTCCGTACAAAGCCTCAAAGGGTGCCATCTTGATACTTGCTTGATAACTGTTATTGTAGGAGAACTCTGCAAATGGTAACCATTTATCCCATGGGCCCTTAGCAGATAAAACACAAGCTCTCAACATATCTTCTAGGATCTGATTCACCCGTTCTGTTTGTCCAGTTGGTTGCGGGTGGTATGCTGAGTTACGAAGTAGCTTGGTGTCTAAGGCTTTTTGTAAACATTCCCAAAATCTATCGGTCCATTTCAATCCCTGATCAGACACTATATTTTTGGGTACTCCATGCAGACGAACTATTTGAGAAATGTAGATCTCTGCGTACTAGTGTGGTTCATACCTAACGTTCACCGGAATGAAATGTGCTACCTTGGTTAGTCTATCCACAATTACCCAAATAGCATCAAAACCCTGCGGGGTACATGGAAGTCCAACAATGAGATCCATAGTGATGTTATCCCATTTCCAATCAGAGGTAGGCATTGGTTGTTGCAATCCAGCAGGTTTCATGTGAATGGCCTTGACTCTACAACAATTATCGCACTTGGCTACATGAGTTGCAATCTCTTTCCTCATCTTGGTCCACCAAAAACGTGATCTCAAATCTTTGTACATCTTGTTGCTACGGATGGTTTGATAAGGTAGAAGAATGTGCCTCTGTCAAGATGTGGTCTCTAAGTTCTTTATCCTTGGGTACGACAAGACGATTGTCATACCACAGAACGTCATTCCCATCGACTCTAAAGTGTCCACTTGGTTCTTTCTCAAGTTTCTTCTTGATGAAGGAGATACCTTTATCTGATTGTTGCCCTTTGATTACCCTTTCCTCCAGAGAGCGTTGCACTTGTATGTTATGCAAAACTGCGGGGTGCATTAAACTAAATTTTTCTTCTGGCAATGGTTGCTCAATAGTACAAGATGCCTTCAGGCTCAAGGCGTTAGCAACAATATTTGCCTTGCCTGGATGGTGATGTACTTCCAAATTATAATCCTTGATTAACTCCAACCGTCTTCTTTGTCTCATATTCAACTGATCTTGTGTGAAGATATATTTGGACTCTTATCATGCATTGTAAATATGGCACACATTTCAAGCAAATAGTGATGCCAAATCTTCGGGGCATGCACTACGGGCTAACTCCAAATCATGAGTTGGGTAATTCACTTCGTGTTTGCGTAATTGTCATGATGCATAAGCAATCACTCTTCCTTCTTGCATGAGTACACACCCAAGACACGTACTACACGCATCGCAAAAACACATCAAAAGGTTTCTCTATGTCCGGTTGCAAAAACCTTTGTAGCGGTTGTTAACAACTCTCGTAGTGTCTGAAAAGGCGTCTCACACTCCGGTGTCCACACAAACTTCTCATCTTTCTGCAATAACCTTGTCATGGGTTTGGCGATCTTAGAAAAGTCGGGTATAAATCGACGATAGTACCCGGCTAAACCAAGAAAACTCCGAATCTCTGTAACAGAGGTCGGTGCCTTCCAATCCATGACTTCTTGAACTTTGCTTGGATCAACTGAAATTCCATCTTTTGACAGCACATGTCCAAGAAATTGTACCTTCTTTAATCAAAACTCACATTTGCTAAACTTAGCATAAAGCTTGTGTTCTCGAGAGCACGGCTAACACGATTACGAGATGCGCTGCATGGTCTTCCTCATTCATTGAGTATACCAAAATGTCATCGATAAACACGACCACGAATTTGTCTAACTTCGGGCATGAATACCGAATTCATTAGGCACATAAAATGAGTCGGAGCATTTGTCAAGCCAAAGGACATGACAAGATACTCATACAACCCATATTTGGTTGAAAAAGCAGTCTTTGGTATGTCTTGAGGTCTGATTTTGATCTGATGATAGCCGGAATGAAGATCGATCTTGGAGAAAACTTTAGCCTTGGACAAGCGATCAAAGAGAATGTCAATGCGTGGCAAAGGGTACTTGTTCTTGACTGTCACCGCATTGAGTGGTCGGTAATCCACACACATTCTCAAAGATTGGTCCTTTTTCTTCACAAACAGAAAGCGAGGACATCCCCATGGTGATGAACTTGGTCCGATCAAACCTTTATCCAACAACTCTTGAATTTGAACTTTCAACTCGGCTAACTCATGGGGCGGCATCCTATAGGGTCTTCTTGATATAGGTGTCTTTGTTCCCGGTAAAAAGTCTATGGCAAACTCTACATCTCTATCTGGTGGTAAACCCGGCAAGTCTTACGGAAAAACATCGGGAAACTTCGCATACCACCGGTATATCCGAGATGCTAGTAACTTGTAGAGCAAATGAGACACGATTTAAATTAGGTGTTTGGGGAAGAATTATCTGATGTTCTTTTCCATCACGGGGATCTTTCGGAAGGATGACCCTATTCGAGGGTGTCTATAATTACTCCCCATGTCTTCATCCAATTCATTCCCAAAATAACATCCAAACACAGCCCTGGCAATACTATCAGGGAGGTGACAATCTCTAAATCCCCAACTTTGATCCTCACATTTCTGACAACTTCCCTGGTGAGTTGATCAGCTCCTGCTGAGCTAATACGATAACCATAACCCAAATCAGATATATTCTCACTATGTTCTTGGGCAAAAGCTTGGCTCATAAAAGAATGAGACGATCCAGAGTCAAACAATACCACAAAGATTGTGATTGTTGACTAGGCAAGTAATACCAAATGATTCTGAGACTCTCATACGGACTCTCTTCAACATTGGTGAAGTGCACTTGTCCAATCTTACGCACGTAGGGTTGGTTACTCTTGGGTTGTGGGCAAAACCTAGAAAAATGTCCTAGTGTCCCACAATTATAGCACTTTTTGAGGGTAGAAGCACTATCAATACCACCTATCCTCGTAGCGGGTGTAACGTAAGCGTTCTGTAACGAGGATTCTCAAATCTAGCGGTTCCTCTTGCGGTGGGGCATCAGGGTTGGTGGTAGCCCGGATGATTAAAAATCGAGAACCTTGTTACGCCTCGAAATGGACTCAATTGGTCTCTTCTTGTTCTTGGTAGCGGCATATACATTGTTGCTCTCCTCCTGCAACAAGCAGTCATTGACGAACTCATTGAAGTCCTTCCTGAACGGGGCTCCAATGGTCTTCTGCATCTTCGCATTAAGCCCTCTTCTAAAACTTGCTATCTTCTTCTCTTCGATATCCACCATATCCGGTGCATATCGGGACAATCGATTGAAATCTTCGAGGTACTTGGTGATGGTCTTGTCATCTTGATTGAGCTTGATAAATTCACCCAACTTCTTGGCAATTACACGGGGTGAATATAAGCTTCACGGAAAAGTGCCGTGAACATATCCCGTAATAGAGGTATTAGCCGGGTATGTGGCACGATGATTTCTCCACCAAATTCTGCTGGTCCCTCAAGCAAATGAGCGGCAAAATCGGCCTTACGCACCTCGGTCAATTTCAACAATCTGAACTTTTCCTCAACTCAAACCATCCATTCTTGACTTCATTTGGTTCACTTTCGACCGTGTGAACTTAGGTGGATCGATGGTCTTAAATTTCTTGTATAAGCTGGAGCCTATCTTCTGCATTATTGTCTCGATTTCTTCCACCACGTGCGGTGTTGCGCGAGATGTTGCGCAACTTCGCCTAGAAACTTCGTTAAAGAACTGTTCTGGTTGACCGGGGAGGTGGTGGTGGCGGTGGGTTCCTCCCTCCAAAGACTGAGCATGTTTGAACCATCTGCATAATCCAACCAATAATAATTCTCGATGATGTTGACATAGTGTAAATGCATTGAATTTAAAGTTACGCGAGAATTTATTGCGATAATAAATTCATTCAACAAATACTGAGTAACCATAAATCCAATGGCATCACACCCATCATCGCAATAATCATGGTTAATACGGATTATGTAGCAAGTCAACTTCTCCATCCAATGTACGCGTAATCAAGGTTCGATATAGTCACCATGACCATAATATCGAAATTGCGCACATTGCTTTACCAAGTTGAAACTCCTCCGTTAAATTCTTTAGAGGCTCGATTTCATTTGTAGGGTCCGGTCACTTCAAAGTCTTGATGTTGATAGTCTCTTGCCAAAATAAGGACACTAAGGGTAGGAGTAAGTATCCGCGACCGGTGATAAGCTCATATCTCCTACGATAGGGCATACTAGCTAATATCTAGCGTAATCAAAAGGGATGGACGGCAGCAACAAAACTTCGGTGGGACAATGGGGCATTTCTAACGTCCTTGTTGTTGTCATCTCCTCACTGAGCCACATCTCTAACTTCTACAAATTGGGGTTATACGCCTTCATCATCTTCTTCTTTCTGTTGGCAAGTGACGAACAACGGTCCATTCTGATGCAACAGGATGTAGCTGTCTCTAGCAAGGCATTAAAGCGTTCCAACATCCAAACTTATTAGGGTCTTGACGCATCACTTTGTTGGCAACTTCTTCAATGGACAGCTCCTACTCGATAATATCCTAGCTTCTCCAAACCGAGCTACAATATAGGGCAGGGATAGAAGGGGTTAATTCTAGCGATGAACCAAACCGCCTATGGTGTGGTCATCTATGGCTTAGGATCTCTACACTCGTCATGCGCTTAACCACCTACAATACCGTGAGTATGCGAAACTTCGTCTCCAATGGTAATAGGGCTAGTCTTCAATCGAGAGCCAATTGTAGCAAGATTTTGTAGCTTGTGTGAGATTGAGAACGAGATGGGTCAGGTTTCAACAAACGGGACAAGTACTCACTAAGGGGGGGACGAGGCGGAAGTAAGGATAAGAAAGAAATACTTTTATTTCATTTTATTGATGCGGATGCATGAATGACATGATGCATGAGCATATCTTACGTCCTCACAGGGATAGGAAAGATAGATACTACTCGTTATAATTGGTGGCACATCTATCGTTCTCTCAAAAGAAAATAAATCGCATCTGATTGATCTACACGATTTGCGTAGTTAGTATACCTGCACAGATTCATTTCAGCCCACAATATATTTATGCAATGCATGAATTTAAATTGCATATACCTGCTTCGTCAGGTCCACCCGACGGCATCGCATACCTTGCGGAAAAACACAATTTACACCCAGCACACCTGTGTACCCATACACAAGTCTATAGGGGCACTACCCGACCACGGAGCTCTCAAAACATTTTATTTTTACCCCCTAGATCGGTGGTTGTCCGATCATGCTCTCACAACTCACATCTTTACCTTAGGCGTAGAGGTATTTCGATCCATACATGACTACTCAAGTGAGTAGCCCCGT
This sequence comes from Hyparrhenia diplandra, assembly GCA_015847255.1. Taxonomy (NCBI): domain Eukaryota; kingdom Viridiplantae; phylum Streptophyta; class Magnoliopsida; order Poales; family Poaceae; genus Hyparrhenia; species Hyparrhenia diplandra. The sequence continues at coordinate 138,871 of JADLZK010010236.1, read as the reverse complement.
ACCTCTTGGCCGCACGGCAACCGAGCACAAACAACAAAATATGATGCAATACCCCATCCCAAGTTAGTAAAGCCACCGACCGTCCTTAATTGGGCATGAGGGTATGACCATGGCACTATTAATTTTGCAAATCTTTTACTCACACCATCGAAAAGATTTTGTTTCGCAAAATTTTCGCAAAATTATTAGTGGTTCATTTTAATTTTAATACCCGATTGGATTGTTAAGTACTGAACTAAGCTCGATGCGGTTTGTGGAGCCGACCAATTTATAAGAAATCAAGTATAATTCGCAATTACCAAGCAATCGCAGTCTACACTTGAGTCCATATAAACCCGGTATTCGAAATCTTAGAGTGATTTCAAACTCATCAACAATACAACAAGGATCGTTGAGCTCAAGAGTTCCAATCCGCGGTATCTCAAACCAAATTCAATATATATTAATCGAGTCACGATGTACACATTTATTTCAAAAGTAATTCGAGTCGGGAAGCAATAGCTTTTCGAAAGCAAAATAGTTGTACAAATGAAATCAAACTAAAATAGTATAGTGCCAATGAGATGTCACCCTTGTAATAGCAAGAGACGGGAAATAGGGAGACTACCATGCTCTAGGCATTAACTTCAACCACAGCACATCACATCTGGATCAACTCATGCTAGACGGATCACCTGCAACATCGGGAATTAACCCGTGAGTACTCAATTGTACTCCGCAAGACTTACCCGTCTTAAACCAGAAAAATAAGGAAAAGACTCCAAGGATTATGCTTGGCTTTATCCGAGTTTGGCGACTCACATTTAATTTCATAAAATAAGGTTGATTAGTGCACCTACACATACTACTCGGGTTCTTCCAAGTTAAAAGGTTAATTATTTATACCTAACCATAAGTCCTCAGATAGTCAAGATTAAAACATATGCTCAAATGATATATAAATAACAGATATAAGTAACTTGGTCAACATTTTAACATCGGCCGGCTGAACAAGAATAACAACATTATTGTGATATTAAGACTACTGATGGGCGCGGAGACGACGGGTTCTCACCGTCCGGGAGAGATGGCGTTTGAATCGATTGCAAACCGGTGGCGAATACCCCTGTCATAAACTAGGCCTACCTCGCGCTACGGCGGAACCTAATCACTCCCAAGACGTTAGGGGCGTAAAGTCTCCGGACACATCGGCAACCCCCTCCTCTCGAGCCACCAAGTGAGCGAGCAACGAAAACGACATTTCGTGCGCCTCTTCTTGCGCCCAATCAAACCCAAACCGACCACGCCCAAGGAGGGACGTTAAGCGTACAAGTACCGGCCCCTAACATTCTCACGAGCCGTGGCTCACGACCCGGCGGAGCCTACTATATGAGCGAGTGCGTTCAACTTCCGGTGAAGCTTCGACAAAGAGATTAGTCCTTAATCGATCGATGGAAGACCACAATATCCATCCAATCTAGACATGTTTTATTAACCAAGTTCTCAGCAGATCTTGTTAACCACCAACGTGATTAACCCAACAACAATCCTCACAAGTGACCGGAAATCATTTGTTTCTTTGCAATCATCATAACTGAGCATTTAGTTAACCTAGACTCCTAAATAGGATAGGACAACTTCAGCAAGGATATCTGCGTGCGGCAACGGTTTTCGACCACTTCCTATACTTAATGCAGCATTCATAAAAAGGACTCAACAAGTTAATTCGAAAGCATAGGTAAGTTCAAAGATGCACCGGGGCTTGCCTCCTCGAAAGTAGTAGGAAGAAGTTAGGGTCTTCTGGAAGCTGGAGTCACGGTCCTCCTTCTCCTGTGAGGTCTTTTGGCTGCACTCCGAGACGATGAGGGTTGATCTCCGGCTCCTTGATCTCCTCCCTAACTAACTCCTCCGATCCTGAGATGATGCATGCACATGCAAGAATTAATAATACGAATGCAGAGAGATAACTTGCATATAATTAAGTAGGATGATGGATGAACGCATTATGATGAATGATGCTAATAAGTGCATATCTCTTCTGTAAACACGCATTTATAACTACACAAGAAACCCTAGAAATCTTCATCAAGCAAACACCCTATTTCACTAAATGCTGAAAATGGCAGCAAGACATCTTTGTTAAAAAAGCATCACACATGGAGTTCTATAACTCCAAATGCAGCAAACAAATACTGCGTTGGAAAGCTAACAAAATTATCTACAAAACATTCCATATTACCCTGCCCTAATTCTGACATCTACAGCCTCTAAAATAGGAAAAACAGCGGCTCTGTTTTCCCACAAACTACAACTTAGGACATCTCAAATGAATTACTCAAGCATGCACTTCATCTAGATCTTTTCCAGCAAGTAAGATAAGTCATAATCTACCAATTAAACCTACTGGTCAAGCCAAAAGATGAGATAAAGCACATGAAATAACATTCCCTAAATAAACACTACACATGCCCATAATAAAATGTAAGGCTAGAACTATACTAGTTTAAAAAAACATGTAACCAGCAAACTAACCACACTAACAGGTCCTTATTATCATAAGAACAAACAATAAAATTATCGCAAACATTACCCTACTATAAACATGTGTTTTTAGGGCATTTTCTATGCAACATCAATATGATAAATACATAAACATCTTAGAAAAATCTACAAAAATTACAGGAGCATTCTACTGGCCTAACATGCCTACCATAAAAATTTCATAGCAAGAACATGCATATACTGTCCTATACAAAAATGATAGAATAACAATAAATCTATGCATGAAAATACTTTTGCACTATGAAATGTATGAGACTGCCTAAACATGAACATGGAATGCTTCATAACAGTAAGAAATGCATGTACAAAAAGTAGCATGGCAAAAACCCTATTAATTATTTTTCCATGAATTTCCTAAGAAAGCATGGTAAATAGCACATAAATCAAAAATCACATTTCATCAACAGAACATAGCATATCTAATATTTTTCCTGCACTAAATATCCAAAAGCATGAACATTTTGTACAGAGCACCACTATTTTATCATGCACCAAGAATTAGATATGCATTTACCTATTTACATGGCAATTAAAGCAATAAATCTAAATAAATATAAAAACTACCAGAAAACCTAATCTCATATTTTTCTACTATAGATCTACTGACAAGGATCACAGAAAAATTTGTCTCACTCAAATTCGAGCTAAAACGAGGGAGATATCGATTTTCTAAGACATGCAAAACATTCGGAAAAAGAAAACAAAATTAAAAATGATCGACGGCGGGGCCCGTGTGTTAGTGGGACAAAACAGGGCAGCGGCGTTGCCGGCGGCCGCGAGTGGCGGATCTCCGCCGTTAGTGGGTCTCCGGGCGCCGGGCACATGCATGGATTCACGACGGCGAGATCTATCGATTGGTGCCCTTACCCAAAATTTGAAAACGGACCGGGCGGTCGGCGTCTCGGCGGCGGCGGCGAACGGCAGCGGCTATCAGCGATCGCGGCGATTCCTCGGCGAGGGTGAGGGCGGGCGAGGCGCGACGAGCACTAGGGTGCCTAGGCGACCCTCCAGACGAGCACCGGACCAGAGCAAAACGCGGCGGCGAAGCTTTGGCCACAAGCACGTCCGGCGGGCGGCGACGGGGCGGGCGGGCGACGCTGCGTTCAAGCAACGCGGGCGAGACAAGCCGAGCCCTTGCACTCCTAGCACAAGCAAGACAAGACGACCATGAAAACGCGAGTCGGTGGGGAAAAGGTGGAACGACGACGACGGTGAGGGGCTTGCCGTGGCGGCGGGAACCATGGTGGCGATCTTGGTGCTCACGACGGCGAGGTGCCGTTCGGCTCACCTATACCCCAACCTTCCGAGCTATCTTGGTCGAGGCTGGTGCACGGCTTTAGGGCTGGAACACAAGTCGTAGCGTCGAGAGGTGGACCGAGGAGGCGGGGCCGTGCGACGATGCGCGGTGGAGCCCCGGCGAGAGCTTCGGCCGCGGTGGACCAGGCAGAGGGCCTCCTCCCTCGCGCGGTTCGGGTCGGACGAGTCGATTCGGGCGCGGGTTCTGGAGCTTGGGGACTCGTTTGGGCGCCGGATTCGGTGAGATGGGCGAGCAAGGGGGCGTGAACGCCGGCAATGGCCGTGGGCGGCGCTTTCTCACGGGCCGGCTCGGGAGAGAGGAAAGGGAAGCGGGGAGGTGGAGTGGGAAGCAAGGGACTCGTTCCCCTTCTACAAGGCACCGACGCAACAGGGGCTGTTAGGTGGACGCGCCACGCGCTCACGCGGGCGAGCCCATGACGGCGTGATTGGCCGGCCGAGGCCCCTTCTCCTCTTTTCTTTTTTTTTTTTTGAAATAAAACCCCTAAGCAAACTGTTTTGGCCCGTCGCGTCCAAGATCCGTGCAAAATTAGAAAAAACTCTAATTGAAGAAAATTATCCTCACGAAATTCTGAGCAAAACTCATATAGAAACTTTTTCCTAAATCAGTTCGATTGGAAACTATGAGCAATCAAAGGTAAACTATTCCGGGGTCAAAGTAAACCCTAAATTGCCTCCAAATCAAACAAACTTGGATTTTTCAACATGATCCGCTCATTATCATGCAACCGCCTGTGACATCTTTTTGTTCTACATGAAAATAGCTACACATTCTATTCAAGGAGCACCCACATGCAAAACCTCTAGCTAGGACTTTCGAACAAAATAAGGTAAATTGCTTTCCAAGTCAAACAGGGGTCAAACGAAGTCAAACTATTCAAACCAAACACAATTAGAGAACATGACCCACATGAAATATGCTCTAACATCTCCCATAAACATCACTAAGAATAAATAAAGAATAAACATCAAATTTTGCAAACATTTCATACATGAAATGACGAGGCAAAGCATAACAAGCAAATTTGAAACAATTTAAACAAGCAATTGATCCCTATCATTTCATGTGCATGATTGCATGCAACTAAGTGATGATTATGCCCATGAAATGCAGATGTAATGACATGATTAAAAAAGGGTGTTACACATTGCATCACGAGGCGGTGATATTTCCGGTTCTTTGGCAGCTTGGGCATCTTCTGATAAATTCGTTTGTGTCTTCATACATCGTTGGCCAGTAGAATCCGCCTTTGCCTAATTTTGGCTTGTGTATGCGGAATACTCCGGTATGGCCCGGCGTAGGGTGATGCATGACATTTCTCAATGATCCGCATCCCTCTTCCCTTGGTACACATCTTCTCGGCAAACCAGTCACCACATACTGCATGCAGTGCGGTTCATCCCAAAGGTGTCGTCGTCGGCTTTCTACTTGCAATTTCCGCTTGTCCTCTCCGGTGGTACATATCCTGCAACCATAAAGTTGACAATGTTTGCATACCATGGATTGAGTCTCGACACCTTTAGTAGCATGTCGTCGGCAAGATGTAGTCATTGATTGGCGGTTCCTGCATGTTAGTGACACGCATACGCGACAAATGATCTGCGAACGGTATTTTCTACTCCCTTTTTATCTTCTTTATTTCTAGATCGAATTCTTGGAGTAGAAGAATCCAAATGGATCAATCGAGGTTTCGTGTCTTTCTTAGTGAGCGGATACTTAAGTGCGGCGTGGTCGGTGTGTAAACGATTATCTTTGCACCCACTAAGTAAGAGCGAAATTTCTCGATAGCGAAGACTACTTGCAAGGAGCTCTTTTTCTATGGTGGCGTAGTTAAGCCGGGCTCTGTTAGAGTCTTGCTAGCATATGCGATTGCATCTTTGCTTTTTGTCTTTGGTTTGGCCTAAGACCGCACCAACGGCATAGTCGCCGCATCGCACATGATTTCAAACGGCAACGACCAACCAGGGCCGGATGATCGGAGCCGAGATGAGTGCTTTCTTGAGGGTTTCAAAAGCGTGCATGCACTCATCCGTGAAGTCGAAAGGTGCGCCCTTGGCTAGCGGTTCATGAGGGGCCTAGAGATTTGTGAGAAATCTTTTATGAACCTCCTATAGAATCCCGCATGGCCTAGGAAACTGCGGATCCCTTTGACATTCACTGGGGGAGGTAGCTTTTCGATAACATCTATCTTAGCTCGTCTACCTCAATCCCTCTCTCGGACACTAGGTGTCCAAGAACGATGCCTTCCCGGGACCATGAAATGGCACTTTTCCCAATTTAGCACCAGGTCCTTTTCTTGACATCGTTGCAAGACCTTGTCTAAATTCTTCAGACAGCTTTTGAAAGTCTTACCATAGACTGAGAAGTCATCCATGAAGACCTCCATGATCTCTTCAATCATGTCTGAGAAGATAGACATCATACACCATTGAAAGGAAGCAGGTGCATTACACAGCCCAAATGACATTCTCACGGTAGGCATAGGTTCCGTATGGGCATGTGAAGGTGGTCTTGCTTTGGTCATCGGGGTGGATCGGGATCCGGTGGTACCCAGAATACCCGTCAAAGGAAACAAAAGAAAGAATGTTTCGCTAACCGTTCCAACATCTCATCAATGAATGGAAGCGGGAAGTGATCTTTCTTAGTCACCTTGTTAAGTTTTCTATAGTCGATGCACATTCTCCACCCTGTGACTTGTCTTTGCGGAATGAGCTCGTTTTTAGAGTTCTCAACGACCGTCATTCCTCCCTTTTAGGGACCACTTGGACCAGCTAACCCAATCGCTATGTGGTACGGGATAGATTATCCCGGCGTGAAGAAGTTTGAGAACTTCCTTCTTCACGACTTCACGCGATCGCATTATTGAGCCTTCTCTCGTGGTTCACGTGATGGGGTACTTGGAAGGGTCAATAGGTATGCGATGTGTGCGAGAGTGTTGGGCTTACCCCTTTTAGGTCTTGTAAGGAATACCTGAAGACCGATCTATGTTTCTCTAAAATGGCTATGAGTTGGGTCGTCTCCTGGTCACTAAGTTTATCACTAATGATAACCGGAGTTTGTGTGTCACCGCTTAAGAAGACATAGCGTAGGCCAGGGGGGGGGTTAAGCTCAACCGGAGGCCGAGTCGGCTCTTCCTCTTGGGGAAGTTCTATGGTTTCCCGAGTCGTCCTCTTCTTCTATGAAGAATTGGGCGTCACGTTCTAGGTCCTGTTTTGTGGGGTTTTCATAGAGCATGACTCCTTTGACCTCCTCGAGGCGTCATACTCATGGAGGGAGTCCGTTACTGAGTTTTTGGCTCGAGTAACTGGTATGGACAATGATTTGCCTCCTAGTTTGACATCTAAATCCCCGGATTGTGGTAGATCAAGAATCTTTTCCAAGGGATGCCCGATTAGGATGTCAAAATCTTGGATATCAAAAATATGAAAATCCAAAGAGAGCTTGACATTCCTATGGAGAAGAATCAATCGGTCGTGTATAACCTCACGGCATTTTACGATGGTTCGGGGTGCTATGCGCAAAGTCCGTGCTGTGTGGGTCCTAGGTGCTTCCTTGTCACATTGCTGTGCAAAGGATTTGGATATGATGTTTATGCCCACAGCAGGGTTATACATGACCTCCACTACGTCCCCTTGATATTTGCAACAGATAGGCGTAGAGGGATGGTTCAATCAAATTTCTTCAAAAGAGGGCCCTTCCTCTTGTAGCCATTCCGTACTCATGATAGCGGTTAGCTCCTTAATAGACTCCTGGAGAAAGAGTTCGTCCAGGGGTGGTTCAGGCCAACCGGGGACGGTGGTTTCTTCCATTGTTTGTAATTCGAGGTATTACCGAATTGCTCGATGGGGTCTTCCTCGAAAAATGGGAGATCCGACCATGCGGCCCCTTTGGTTCCTCGGTTCGGTGAGGGTCTCTCTAAAGATGTTTCAGCTTTGGCGGTGAGTCGAAGAGACTTCCTCTTGATTCTCGCTTGGGTTCTACTCGGATGGGTTCTAGCGGAGGAGTATTCTCAAGAATACGGTTTAGGAGAGCTTCTCCTTCCGTTTGGGTTTTATGTGCGAACGACCCTCCGGCAGCCTAAATCAAGTAGTAGTGCATTTGCTTTATCCAAACCTAGCCAAAAGTGTTGTAACAACACATGGTTTGGTATGGACAGATCCGGGCCGGATCTGCAACAATGGTAAACGGTCCTGTGTCGCACCTATGGTTTCACCCTCTTTTTGTTGGAAGTTGAGGATCTCTTGTCGTAGGGCCGCGATTCTCGATAAAGGATAGAACGCGAGGCAAAACCTATGTCGCAATTCTTCCCGTCTCCATTTACCAACCCTACATTGTCGGGCGTACCATTGAGTCGCCCTCTCGAGAGAGAACGGAAACAACTTCCACCTCAACGTGTCATGTGTCATGCCCGCAATAGTCGCATCCACGCAGCTGCTCAAACTCCGTAGGTGATGATATGGGTTTTCATATTCCGAGCCCGAAAAGGCTCGGGCCCAACCATGGCTATAAAGCCGTATGCGGAGCTCATAGTCGGAAGCCGTGATTGGCTTCGCGGTCGGAGTGGTTCTACAAGCTCGCCCTTAGGAGCGGATAGGATTTGTATGGTGGGTTGCTCCATGGGTAAGGAACCGTTTTTGGGTTTTTTTTGTTTTATAGGAGATATTCTAGACACACGCGGGTCGACTAGGTCCAAATACAACTACTACAACCGTCCCGACAACGGCGCCGAAATGCTTGTTGGTGTTTCTTAGCGAAAGCGAAGAAAGTCCGCAAGCGCACGGAAATACCGTTGTAGCACTTCACCCGGTGATAAACGGTATCGTTATAATTCGCAAGGACGGTTGCGTTGAGGGATTCCTGGGCCTGTGCCTACCCAAGGCAAGGTTAGGTTCTACGAGTAATGAGGTATCTCTATGGGCTTAGATTTCCGGACAGGGATTTCTCGCGTTGTTATCTCCTTACTTCGGGCACCGGCCCTCGCCCAAACCGGGCAGAGTCCGGCAATTAGCTCTACGTCACACCCGAACGTGGAGGGATTACAAAGGACGGACAAGGCTGTCACAACCCTACCGCCTACCCTCACGACCGTGGGATGCTTTGCAATAGGTAGGTGAACGCTAGCCCAAACACCACATTTGCACTATTGGTCACGCTTCTTGGTGTTGGCCAAGGTTCCCTGGTCAAAGAGTTCCTTCACCAAGAACTAACGCTCTTCGAGACAATCTACCGATCCCGTAAGACTATAACAAGTTAAGATAATATATTCGGAAAGACAATAAGCTGAGAGATGAACACAAGCTTGCTCACCAAATCGTAAGAAGCTCGTAGAGGTACAAGCGTCGTGGTGCCAACAAGTCCGGCACTCCGACCTCCTAGGAACCGTGGATCACCGGCTACTCCGACAACTCCGGTAGAAGGAGCAAAGTTTCCTTCTAGCTCTCCCTCTCTCACTCTCTAGAATTTAGAAGGTAGGAAGAAGACTAATCTACTTCTCTTGCTCAAATGTGCTGAATTCTCCTTGAAGTGTTGTTGGAAGAGAGGTAGGAGGTCTCCTTTTATAGCATGAGTAGAGGGGGTCCTTGGAAAATAGCCACCACCACCATAATGTCAAAACCGACCAAGAATGGTCGGTTTGAGGGTTCATCAACCTGGTCCACGGCGCCACCGACGTTCCTCGAGTTAATGTACCGCCTCGACCGCCCGGCCCCACCTATCAGCAGGAGGGTGCGGGCGCACCCCTCGCGGCCGCCTTGGCCCAACTTTTGTCGTGTCGCCGTGTTTCGTCACCTTGGGCCTTGTGTTGTCGTGGAGAGCCTGAGTTTGTGGCCCGCCAAGGTGAGGTGGGTTGGACTTGCCATTTATCACTTTTGGGCTTTTTCTATTTATTGTTTTATTCTTCTTTTTCCTTGTATTTTGGCCCAAAGTGCACATGTCTTGTCTTGTACCTGCAAGAACCAAATATACACCAAAACTATGGAATTTGTTAATTTATAAACCCTGTCACTAGGTAGTTTTGGTGTATGTTGACGGTGTTTGATGTGTAGTTGGTTACCGTCAACACTCCCGCCCTGCCCCCCGCCCGTCGGAGGAGGTGTGCGTCGGCTCATCTGCGAGAGGTGGCGAGGTCGAGGGAGAGGATCCGCCCGGCGGCCTCGCGCGCCGCCGCGAGATCCACATGCGAGCCCACCGCGCTGTCCGCCTCCTGTGTGTCGCGCCCCGCCTCGCCATCCCGCCTCGAAAGTCCCGCCGCGTCGGCCGGCTCCACGAGCTCGCCACCGCCGCCGAGAAGGGAGGGGGCCGGGTCGGGATTGGGAGAGAAGGGAGGGGAGTGCGGACACGTAAAAAAATGGGGATGGGGCCGGTGCGGGCTGCTGCTGGGAGGAGTGTGAGTTAAAAGAAACCCTAGACTCCGGTATTTATATGAAGTGCTTCGAAATGGGCCGGTTGGGCTAGCGGGTTGGGCCTGATTTTCCGTGGCGGGGCCGTTATAAAACCGCCACGGTTAATCGATTTACCGTGGCGGACATTATAATCAAGCCACGGTTAATTAAAAAAAAACCACCACGGTAAATCAAGCCATTTACCATGGCGGTTTTTTTAAATGTCCGCCACGGAAAATCTTTTCCTAGTGTTTCATAAAATCAATTCTGTAGTAGTGGTTGCTTCACCCTTTACATGTGCAAGACCGAGAAAAGTTTGAGACCACTACGACACCTAATAATACATACGAACCACATGGGGCACAAGAACTTATGTATAAAGTCATGGTTCGATGAACTAGATCATGTACCACTGTGAAGGATGTGTAATCATATTAGGTCAAAATGGCTTGAATTTTGTTTGTAGTCATGTACACCCCAATTATGACTCCACACAAGATCTTAGGTTTTTCTAATAAATATTTCAATTACCATGTTTTCCTTCGTGCTAAACGGGCCAAAAGATACCTCTTTACACCATGGAAACACAGGAATTTTACATCGACCTCCACAGTGATTTGCCTCGTAGGGCACATGAGACCATACGGAAAAGTTTAGCAGCATTCTGGCTCTTTTCGTGGGTACGCTCAGTTCAACCTATAATTATTCTACGGCAAGCATGCGAAATTCAATTAAACTCAAAAAAGTACCAAACTAACTCCGAAAAACTCAAAATTCCTGGTTGCTTCACCCTTTGCATGTGCAAGACTGAGAAAAAGTTTGAGACCACTACGACACGGAATACATATGAACCACTTGAGGCACAAGAACCTTACAATTAATTAGGAACCAATTAAACTACAACCTTACAATTAATTAGCCAAGTAAACACACTAATCATCAACATCGTCATCGGGATCATTATTCGGTCCACCTTGCAGTCCATGCACACGAATGTAGGTTTATAGAAATATCGGGTAATTGATGTCAAGGACTAAGTATCCGCTTGAGCTGATGAATGTTAATGCCCTTACGATTGCACTCTGTTGTCCCTCGCAAGGCCATAAAAATGCTCGACCATAGATGTAACCTACTGAACGACCACTATCTAAGTGAGTAAACCTTATGTAGTATTGTCACCCTTCCGTAGTTTGCTGGCGGAGGTGTGCACAGAAGTCCCAAGTGTACCTAAGTTGGTATGTAGCTTGGTCGAGAACGGCCGCCAAGCCACATGCGAGAATAAGTAAGATCGTGGAGCGAAATCTGCAATAACAACAACATAGCCTTTAGTGCCAAGTTAGTTGGGGTAGGCTAGAGATGAAACCCATATGAAATAAGAGCAAAATCTACAAGTGGGAGAAAAAGCAAAATGAATGAAGATGATTGTTGGCAGTCATTATTAACCATTTTATACCGCCAACCTACACATAAAACCTTACGGAATGTGACAAATAAACATTTATTACTAACCTAGTTCCACATGTATTGCAAGAAAAAAACGTTTTGTAGGAACTATGGTGGAAATATGTGAAATATGCAACAATGAAGGAAAGTGCATTCCGGAAAGACGCTAAAAGAAAGGAAGAACCAAGAAGACCAGCTTCGCAAACAATTTGGCCTGTGCACCATCATAGGCCCACCCTACCGAAGCCCAAACTCAAGACAGAAGAAGAGGGAGGCCGGGAGCCTAGGACCTTGGGCCGCCCAGCCCATCAGGGTCGCCGGCCCCGAAATGTGGCCAAATCTCCCGCCCTTTCTATGGCGGTTTCGTGCGACGTTCACGCAGTGGTTGCATGCGGGGCAACTTTCGTCTGGAGCCAAAATCAGTTGGTTTTGGGCTAGAAGCAAGGAGAAACCTCCACTCTCTCCCCCTCTCTCCTATATAAAGAGACCCTCACCTCTCTTGTAAAACAATCATTCACACAACACTTCACTTCATTCCAATCCACTCTCACACACAAGGAGACACAATGTATCATTAGAGAGGAGAGCTCCACTTTCGTATCTTAGCTCTCTAGTGTAAGGAGTGAGTGAGGAAGAGCGAGAGATGGAGAAGTACTGAAGTTGTCGGCTACCTCCACTAGTGTTCTTGAAGACCTCGTGTACACTTAGCGGAAGGAGTGCCGGGGATGTCGGCTCCCCCTCACTTGTACCTCGGCGATTCTAGTACTACTTGGAGTACTAAGGTTCGTGTTCTTCTTTGGTAATAAGTTCTAACTTCAAGCTAGTCTTGTTGCTCTTTACTTGCTGGTTCGTCATCTATCCTTGAGGCGATTCTCCAGTAACATCCCGATGTTAATATACAATTAAAATTTTGATCATGTTATCATTAAGCATAATCATATGCATTGCAAAGGCATTCATGACTAGTCAACTTTTGATATGCATTCACTAAAAACAAGTTTACTACATAGGGTGCTTGTGCTCAAGTGAAAGAGTGATTTGATTGTAGTTTAGTTTGAATTTCAAATTTTGAAAACCCTAATTTCCTTTATTATTTTTATCCCCTTTTCAATAGTTTCAAATTTATCCAAAATTAGACAAAACTTCCAAAAGGTAGTTTGTAGATCTTGTTTTCATGTACAAAAGAGGTGTTCAAAGTTTTTTTTTTTTTCAAGTTTTTATATAAATTTGAAAGTAATTTTAAAAGTTTCAAAATCCTATTTTTACCCTCTTTTACCCCCCTTTTTTGATATTTCAAAATCTATGCATAATTTGACCAAAGTTTCAAAAGCAAAAGTGGTTATCTTTTCTTGGTGTACATTTTTGGTTTTCAAGTTTTTAAAAGTTTTTATATGAATTTTGAAGTAATTGCAAATTCATTCAAAATTCCTTTTTTGACCCCATTTCAAAAAGTCGTAGTTGGAGGAAAAATTTGAAAATGCTTTGTATAGGAAATTTGTAGAGCATGAAATTTGGAGCAATTTTTGTATCGGCACTTTTTCCTGTTTACGCACGAATCTTGGAGCAATTGGATGAAATCGGATGGGGAAAGTGGAACTGCTACAGTGTCTTGGCGGGGAGGAACCCCGGCGCTTTGTTCATCGCCTTTTGCCCTCACCGCCCTTTCAGTCGAGTCCCAAGTGCCACCTCCTACTTGTCGCCGGCGGTTGAAGAAGCAAATGGCAGTGTCCTCGTCTTTGCTCGTGCATCCCTATCCCGTGGAGAGTGAGCCGGTGCGTCATCTTCTTTTCCTTTTTATTTCCACCGCCGACGACCACCGCCCGCCGGCTGTGCAGCGCGCTCCGCCGCCACCGCACCCCAATTCACCAAATTGACCGTCCTACTAGCTATTGGCGGTCGTTATCGACCATTTTATACCGCTGTTGACACCTGTTATAGCATAATATTACTAGTCAACTAAACATGAATAAGGGCTTAAAATGAATATCAACATAAGTCTAGGGGCTTTACTAACATAATTTCACGAGCTTTGGTGATTAATATCTTTACTGAGGACTTAATAGAGAAAAGCAGAGAAGAACGGTGAGAATCGGAAGAGTTTACATCCCATACGATGACAAGACTTAACCGTGAAGTAACTCAACCCAAAATGTGGAGTAAAACACTCTAGAAGATACCCCGAAGACACCAGGAGAAGGGAGATCACAAAATGATCACATCCCCTGGCGGTCGCCAGAGCCATTTAGGCCAGTCGCCAGGTGGGTCCCACCGTTCAGCCTCAGATTTGTATGTCGGTTTACCACCGACCTTTAGGTTGTATCTACACCGTTGTTGGAGGTCGGTTTGATCCAATGGTCATAATTCATCGCCAAGGCCTATATAAGAAGACCCCCTGACCCCAGGGTGAAACCCTAATTCATTATCAATCATTATCAATAGGCTGAGACCCTAAGCCTCCCTCTAGGTCTAGATTAGAACTAGAACTAGAAGAGTTAGCATGCAAGAGAGGATTAGAACTCATTAGTTCTAATCTTTAGAACAAGAGAGATAGAGAGAGGGAAGGAATCGAAGGAAGTACCGGCACGGTTTGCTATCTCCACAACTTGTACCTCGGTGGGAAGTTAACCTACACTTGGAGTTACTCGGTAATCTACTTCTTCTTTTAGTAAGTAATATTGTTTATAATTATTCTTATTGGTCTACAAGTCTCTTTTGAGTACATTAATCTAGCGCCTAGATTAGAGTAATATACTGTGATTACAAACGTGGTGTTTGGACTCGGGTATCTCGTTAGATGCACCCTACATTCCTAACGTCCGCGCCCGTGGTAGTGACAGTACCATTGATTCCTTTGGAGTCCACCCTCCTCCGAATGATAGGCCAAGCAGACCATGGTACTAGAGGATTGCACGTTTCGTCCCTCGCTTCCCTTTGAGTATGTCCCCATAAGGATAATATTAACATCGCTAATGAGATAAGAAATAGTTATCTTAGTAATCCTCTCTACACTCTCAACTTTCTTAAGTCTTGTGCTACTCCGGTTAATATTAGATCGTAGTCTCCCTCACCCGCTTTCCTGTGGATTCGATATTAAACCCTCTCCCGAGTGAAGTGCTCGCCCGTATCCGGCCCGCTTGTGGATTATACAAATTATAAATATTTACGTAGGCTTATCAAATACCAACAAGCATTTCGCACACCGTTGCGGAAAACGGTTGTTGAGTTGACTTCGAATCTACCTTATCCTTGTATCATATTCTTTTTATTCTTTTATCTTTTTATCCCTTCTATTCTTTTCTTTTCTTTTCATTATGGATTCCATGCCTATCTATAAATATCATATACCCACAAGCGAAAGCTTTAGGCATCCGTAATCTTGAGCCTATCATAGCAAAATCCTATTAGCTACGCTTGGTTATATAAGAATGGTTTAGAAACTAGCCTTCTCGGGAGAAGGCGAGGCCAACCCACACTCACACCTACAAAAGTTTGAGGAGATCATGGGTTGCCTTCGTTTGGAAGGTATATCCGATAATACCTTACGCTGGAAGTTCTTTCCGTTCTCTTTGACGGAAAAAGCTAAACAAAGGGTATTACTTGAACGTAGAGAGAATGAAAGGAGATTGGGGAACATTAATGTCCCAATTTTGCCTATATTTGTTTCCCACCTCCAGAGTGGCCCATCTTCGTATAGAACTTCTAACTTTTAAACAAAATAAAGAAGAGTCTCTTACTGCATCATGGGATCGTTTTAATGACCTCATCAACACTGGCCCAAACCTTGGTATTCCAGACCCAATCCTTCTTCAACACTTTTATCTAGGTCTTAATAAGGAAGATGTAGGGGACCTTAGTGCAGCTTCAGGAGGCGCATTCCTTTCTCTGACTAATAGAGAAGCAAGAGATGTTCTTAACAGATGTTGTGGATATGCCACCTCCACTAAAACTTTTCTCGAGAAAAAGGAAGAATCACCCTCCGATCAAGGAGAGGAAATTACGATAGCTAATTCACAACAATTCCAATCCCAAGACTTAGCTATCCATCCTGAACCATCAACATCCCAAAATCCCCCAAAGGAAAAAGAAATTCAACCTTTGGAAGACCCTTATGATTTCATCCTTAGTGATTTTGGGAGAATAATAAATTCTCATCCATACAGGAGACCTCTAAGTGACCACAATTCAGATTCTTTTGAGAAGTCTCTTATTGAAAGTGCTTATAAGAGATTTCCAAGTGATTATAATTCAGACTCCTTTAAGAAGTCTCTTATTGAATATGTTTATCCTTTCAAAAAACATTGGGAAGAACCCAAGGATGGCATGTTTGATCATGTCATAGAAGGAGAGCAAAGCTATCTAGAAGAAAATCTTATCTTCTCCCCTTCTATGCCTAGACCAGATGATTTGTTCGAACCCATCTCTAAACCCATCCTTGTCCCCGATGAATCCACATATGCTTCGTTCCTTGAAAATCATGATGATCCTAGAAATTCATCAGTACAACCCAAGTTTGGAAATCATCAAGACTATCAGGAAAACCAAGAAGGACAACAACAATGGCTTGAGAATGTTAAAAACCTATGTACCATAGCCATTGATTGTATAGACGACATCTTAGACAGCACCAACCCAAGAGATCCCTTAGACAACCATGATAGATTAACCTTGGAGTTGGCAAAGGAAGACAACATCAGTGAGTATGAGAGCTGCTTCATAGACATTTCATCTAGACCATATTCACATGATCAACTTCCTGAATCACCTAGTCTCTCTATCAGTATTACACATGAGATCTTCAACCCCCTTTGTCGTCGGTTTATTGACAATAGTCTAGTAGGCGTATGCCTAGCTAGTAGATTGAGCGGTAGAGGTGCGCTAGGTGACTTACAAGACGTTAAGCAGAATGAGCGAAGGGCCAAAACACACGGGTTTTACCCAGGTTCGGCCGCCTTGATATGGCGTAAAACCTACGTCCCCGCTTAGATTGTATTGATTGATTGAGAATCGATGTCCCTCGGGCGTCCCCACTCACCTTATATAGTCCGGGAGCGGGGGTTACAGGTCGGATCCGCACCAGGCAAGATCTATCCTGATCGGTTACAATAGGGAAGTTTGTAGTGATTACAATAGAGCTATACAAGGAAACAATCTTGACGACCACGTCTACGCCGTAATCTCCGATGGCCACCGCCTTTTACGCCAAGGGCTTCAGTCCGTCGTCCTGGGCCGGCCCGAAAGGCCTAGCCCAAAGCAGCCCGTGAGGGGATAGGGGTTCATCCCCCCACAGCTAGTCCCCGAGCACGCCGTATGCTGCAGGTGAAGGACTTGTTGCTTCGACCATCGGGAGGTGTTTGTCGACCGGTCTTTGTACGGTGTCGACCAGACTAGTTAAACGCCGACTAGCCTGGGACGGCTCTTGACCAGCTGCGTTCCGGATGTGGGTGGCATAAACAGCGTTTTACTTTGTTTTTATTTATAATCGGTTTAGCATGCATACGATTATGGTCGGCGATTAATATTTTATGTGAAGTTCGTAGAAAAAAAGTGTCACCTTTGGCGGGCGCTGTCTCAGCCAGTGCGCCGTTATAGTCGCAGCAAGGAGACACGATGCTCAGGCAAGCTATTGGGCTGTTCGACTACACCAAGAAGCCACCGCCCGGTCGTCGCCTATGTGGGGAGTACACCGATCACGCATACTGCGAAACAACCATGTACGAGGGGCGACTCTAGGGGATCTAGTGACTCGGAGTTCTGGTCGAGCATGGAAATAAATTGTAACGTTGGCGAAAGAAAATATAACCATGTCAACTAGCTCATAAAAAACTTTATTAATATGGCGATTAGCGAAAAGATATGAAAATGATACAAGCGGGTGTTGGTATTTGTTAAGCCTACGTAAATATTTATAATAATCCATAGTTTAACGGATACTAGTGAGCATTTCACCCCTGGAGAGGGTTTTAATATCGAATCCACGGGGAGGATGGTGTGAGGATAACCGAGGAATATAACTAATCCCCGAAAGCAAAGAATCAAGGAACGGGAGAGGATAAAGAGGTAAGAAGATTCCTACGGTTGTCTAGTTCTTCTTCTTATAAGGTATGTTGATATTGTCTTAAAGGGAAGCACCCAAAGGAAAACATGGACAAAATATGCAATCCTTCTAAGACTTATATGCCCAACTAGTCTTATAGACGGAGGGTGGATTACAAAGGACTCAACAGGACTGCTCCTCCCGCGATCTACCACACACGACCGGAATATAAGGTGTCATCATAAGCAACTCCAGTCTAGGCACCACGCCTAAATCCAAGCTACCCCTAATCTATATGGTCCTGGGCTGATTAAACACTAGTAGAAATATGATCATCCATGACGATTTGCTCGTGACGCTGCACACTTTCGTCACCGAAGGATATGTCTTCAATGACGAAATGTCTATTTTCGTCATAAGTGTGCGGTAACAAAGTTTTAGCTTGAATATTAGTGACGATACCGAAAAATAAGGTCACAGAACACTTAAAGGAGGTCGTCATAGATTATGTTTTGCTATGTCGACTGCTTGCCACACCTAATGATCAAACTTTTTTTGGCGCCACAGCCGCTTCCCGCTTTTTTTTGCCACAGCTGCCACTCTACTGTAGGTTGGGCAAAGGGTTTGCCCAGAGTCCCAGACGGCCTGCTCCATTTTTATTTACAAAGTGGGCTATAGGTCCTGCTACACAGATCAGTTTTAGTAATCGCCATAGATTTCATGCGTGGTTGTGTGTGATGCGTAGGCCGCACTCCACCTTTCTTTCATAGTGGGCCATAGCTCGCTTGATAGCGAGGTTGGGCCTTACGGATGGCCCGCTCCAACTTTTTTTTTTGCACGATGAGCCACGGCTCCGGTCGGAAAGCAGCTTGAGGGTTATAGAGCGGCCTGCTCCAAATTATTTTTTGCAAAGAGAGAACGTGACAATTTTGGGTCCAACTTTGAGGGTTGCGCCTTGCAGTTAATTTGTTTTGGCAAAAAACTCGCTCTGTGAAGCATCGAACCCATGTCCATACGTTGCATAGGTAGGAGTGTTACCGCTGGACTAGTCAACATTTCTTGTCGAAGGGATGTATGTTTTTTTATTTGTAACCTTTCTACATGATAATTGGATGGTGCCTCATTTAGTTCAGTCGATCAGAGGTGATGGCCCTAAACCCATAATCGCTCGTTCCCGGGGATGACCTGATCGCTTGGGCGAGGCGGTAGCACAGGCCTCTCGGTGGGTGATCAGCGTCATCGTAATTGTCCCTGTGTGTGTGGCGGTGGCGAGCAAAATGTGGCAAGGGTAGAGTACAAGGTTTGATTTTTTTTTTTTCTGAATTTATGTTACATATAATAAAAATCAAAGTTTGTTAAACTCAATATAAAAATCTCCACAAAGTGGAGAGATAAAACACCCTATTTGCTGCAAATCGTTAAACTAGAGTTTACCGTAATTAATTAAACTAGTTTTTATGTTCCAAAAATTATGAAATTTGTATGGTAGCTTATTTTTGGCATGTAGGATTTATGATAAAAATTTTACAATCATTAGATACGGTGTTGGTGTAGCCCCCAGCGTGCTACCCCCTTTGGTAGGACGGAGCACACAACAAGGCAAAGCAAAACTCCAAAAGGAATGTCCGAATCGAACACTCTTCTATTAATCTTCCCTCTCTACAATGCCCCCTTGGGGGCCTATTTATAGTCCGTAGACTTTTACAATTCCAATCTTATGAACTTTTGGATAACAACCCCCGCTTCAACCATGTTGTATATCCCCTGGTATGTGTCCACTAATATTTTTTTGCAGAAAAAAGAGTCTATGCTATGTCTATTCGATAAAGAAGAGTGTCATACAACACGATCACAAAAAGTAATCACTCTAAAGAAGTGGATGGACAAAGCTACAGGCCATAAGAACATCAAAGACGTAAGTGAATATAACTCACATATTTATATACAACTTTTATCTTATGTTCTAAAAGAAAATAAAAATAATATATATATCTAAGCACATGATGGCTCATGGTAAAAAGTAACATGTTCCTAGGACAAGATCCCTTCGGGTATTCTTTGTCACTAACTTTGCGTAAAACAAAGGATGAACAATGTCTAAGGACATGGTGATTGCAACACACGATTAGGGACGGTCCAGCATTCACACTTGAAGTCTTGAAAGTGACAGGAAGGCTCAAGCATGGGGAGGAAGGTCGACTCCTCTAAAGATCAACCGACAAACTCCTCCTCTACTCAAGCTCCCGTCACTCGACATGCTAGTTTGCAATCCCTTTACTCATAATTACTTTATTTCTCTAAAGTTTGAATGGTTAATAGATGTCATGCATAAAAATCAAACTTAAGATATCATAAAATTTCTAACTAGAGAGAAAGTAATGGTGAGCATATAAAATATCCAATCAAAACTTCTTCTCGCATAAAAGTAACCTTAAGCTCCATGACGCTTTCTACCCTTGTTTACAATTACTTGTATTCCTTCGGGTATCTATTGTCAACTAATATTACAGGAATAAAATCATGAGAGGAGCAAAAGGTCTAAGCACAATTTAAAGACAAGAAAGAAAGGACGATGCAATAAAGGAGACAAGTGAAGAACAGATACACAAGAGGCCAAATAAGGAAAGCTTCAAGCGAGATGGAAAGACCCACCACGAGGTGTTACGGTGCCGGCATGCTCTAACAATTAAGGTAACATCTTGAGGTAAGTTATCAATAAATAAGCTTTCCCTCAACTATGGCGTGTTTATAAAACAAATAGCCAAACATGTTAGAGCAACACCTTTGCCCGATCCAACTTCATTAGCTCAACATGTTTTGTTTCTTTAAGTGTTCCTACCATCGCTCTCTTGATCTCTTAGTCCTCATCTTGTAAGCTAAAATATTGCTTACCTTGTTTTGGAAGAACATAATCATAATCATGCCTTTGGTGTTTAGATAAGAAAACCCTCAAAGAGTCAATGAGCTTGATTCGATCTGTCGAAAGTTTTAACCACAAACAATCATGCTCAATCTTCCGATCTTGTCACCCAAGTTAGTTTTAAGAAAAGCGTATAATAAATCAACTCTATCTTGTTTGTTGTGCCTATGGATAGAGAAGAATGAATGAAGTTTTGGTTCCGTTGGTGTTTTCCTACCAACAGAGCCCATGCACTTGATCTCTACCTTGACTTTGCAAGCGTGACACACTTTGAGCAAAAGGTGGAGAAGCCTATCGGGCTCTCCAAAATTCAACAAGTGAATGTCTTGCAAGCATGCACACTAAACAAGACGCTACCTACATCAATGCTTCATTCCAACTCATAAGACCAGCAAAGAACATGGGTGACGCCATCCTTCACCATCTCAAGGAGCACGACCGTCAAGATCGATAATACACTCAAGGAAATAACAAGGTAAGAAGTCTCGCTCGTAGGACTTAAAACACTCAACCCTCCTCGAAAAAGGTAAGATCGGTAGTTATCCATATTTACCTTATTACGATGCATAATTATTTTCCTTTAGCATATTTACATTATAGCACAAGCCTTGCATTAGAAAAAGAAAATAAATATTTGTTTGTTGCATATACTTTGAAAAACTCTAAGCCCCATGTGAGTAATTTTGTGGTGTGTAACAACCCACAAGGATATTTATTGTGGTGGCATAAAATAAAATAAATATGCATGCATCATTTTTCTTTGCATAGAAAATCCCAAAAATATATTAATGCAGCTGAACTACTGTCTTAATAGAATTATCTTTTGGCAACAAGAAGCTAAGTGGCTAAAACCACTAACGCTTAACTAGTTCCACTAGCTTTGTTGTTTATTTGAGTTCAACAGATTCAAGGAAGAGAGAGATGATAGGATAACACCATCGTCGTTGTCTACCTCTACTTCATCATCATCATCAAAGACTATGTCAACATCCAAATTGGGGAGGGCAACCCCCACGTATCCGCATAAGTATTCTTATACCTTATTTAATTTTAGCTAGATTTGTTTGCTTTATTAGAAAGATATAAAAAGATGCATAACTAAGGAAATCAAATAAAAAGAGTTTATATAGTCTTTCTTAAAGAGTCTTTATTAGAGTGTGAGAATAAAATAAACTCTAAAGATAATCTCTAGCTTTGGAGATGATGAATAGTTGCTCTGTCGTAATTCCTTTCAAGTACCTACCTTTCAAGCTTAATTTCTCTCGAGCTTTTAATACAACTGTTTTGACTTGAGATTTGCTCTGATCCTAAAACCTGTGGGTAGCAAATGCTTGCTCAAGTCTAGGTGATTGACGAATATGATATATGAAAGTCCGAGTGCTATTTATCTTACTCTTAGTGATACTAGATTTCTGGAGATTTATTTTTTGAAAACTAAAGTGCACATGATAAGTTCCTGTATGACAGAGTGTTGAACCTCCTACCATAGCCATATATACATGCTCCCTAGATTAGGAAAACCCTTTGACATATATATAGGCTGCTTGCTTTGTATTGAGTTTGTTCAATCTTTGTCGACCCTTAGAAACTTGTCATGCTGATCATGCACACTCCACTCCACCACACTCTATTCCATTACACTCTACCCCACTTGCATTTATGCTACTTCTACACTGGAAGTACGCATCCACAAAGCATCCACCAAATATCCACCAAAAATGTTCTACTCCTATTCTGGGAGAGAACAACCAAAAATATTCCCTATACCCATCCATTCACACATTTTTAGCCAACGCCTTACAGAAGCTCCATAACATTTGTCTATCTCTCAAAAATTATGTCAAAAGAGATTTGGGTTGTAGATTAAAAAAAAGAAGAGAGAGAGGGGAGATGAAAAATGGACAAGTGTCCTACGGGCGAGTAGAGCCTACCTCCCTAAGAAAAAGAAAGAATAAAGGAGAGTTAAAAAAAATGGACAAGTGACCGCTGAAAACAATGGGTACTTAGTTGCTCGCCTCTCCATAAAAGAAAAATAAAGAAAAAGAAAGTGATACAACCCAAGTTCTCATAAAGTTTCCAGATTCCAAAGAGAGATATGTTTCCTCAAGGAGCAAAGTAGAATTAGGCTTTCCCCTCATTGCATTCATTACACTCACCTCACACACCTACCATCATATTCCACCATACACATGCACCATTTGATCGGTGTGACTCGTGAGTTTGGATCCATTGCTTGAATTTACAATATATGCTTAGTAAGTAGATTTAGTTTGGAGCCTAAAGTGAAGTCTTAGCTACCGTTCCGCATTGACATTTACTTATCCTTTATTAATTACCTCCTCACTTTAGTCTAGTGGTTTGTTAAGTTAGTAGATGCATGATTGTGACTTATTAGAATTCTTTAGCCAAAGCTTCCTCGTGGATACGATACTCTAGAATACTCATCCTAGAGAAAAGCTACAATGGTAGGTGTTCGTGGCGCTTGCAGAATCCTTCATATTCTTTTAGCACTTAACAAATGCCAACAAGCTTTTTTTGGCGCCGTTCTTTGGGGAAGCAATTGGCCTAAAGATTCGATAATGATCATGATGTCTGCTAATTAGTGTATCACTAGCTTTAGTAGGATTACCCTTGTTCTGTTGAGTTGTGGAATAGACAAGACAAAAGATGTCGCTGCGACTTTCCGACAAGATTCCACAAGAAAAGAAAAAGAAGAAAGATTGAAGAACCTGGGCGCCCGATCATTCAAGATTCATCACAAATTGGAACCCTGCTATCTCAAGGTATGTCTTTAAATATATAAAATCTTCTAACCATGTGTAGATTGGAGAAGAAGTCGCCGTTACAAAGAATTCAATGCACACATCTCAAGTGACGTACATAGAAGCTGCACATTGTGATAAGTATGATTAAAAGGTGAGAAAGTTTTGCTCATGGACTATAAATTGATTGAGTAGTTATCATTTAATTTCTTGCATTGCATTACATGTTTACTTTGATCAAATCATGCATTCACTCCGCTTAGTTTATGTTCTCTCATAGTAGATCTATTGCATGATTAGTCCCTTTGCATCTAACCATACCATTTGCATCTAAAAAGAAAAAAAAATTCCTCACCATGATCATGCTCTTTCGTCTCTATTTGAGTAAATCTTTGTAAGGCTTTCATGTTACCTTTGTTTGCTATAATATGCTAAGGTTTGGAATATCTTCATACATCTCTTAAATGAAGCATGGTGCTTAGTTTAGGAGTGGTGATTTTACTTCTATTGGCTTTTAAATTAAGCGTGGTGTTTAGGTTAAAATGCCTTCCTAAATCAAATTGGACTTGGTGTCTAGGTTGATTTTTGAACCAATAGTATGTTGTAGTAGATGTTGGTATATTTTGTTGGACTAACCTTCGCAGAAAACTCTCAAATCCAATTTGGGTAAGTCAAGAGATGAACTTAGATCAAAGATGAAGCAAGGCATAAGATGAACTCCAACCTTGTGCAAAAGACACGCTCATTCATGGAAGAATTGTAAGTATCAAATATCATTCACTCTGTCTTTTGCTTTTGCAAGTTACCTTTGCCTTGATCCACATGCTAGAGTGCAGTCATATAAATAAAGTTTGCTATAAGACATGAGAAATAAAATCTGTGCTAAGAATAATCAAAGAACCATCTTTTGCTAGCATAGATGAAATCTTATGAACTTTTGGATAACAACCCCTGCTTCAACCATGTTGTATATCCCCTCGGGTATGTGTCCACTAATATTTTTGCAGAAAAAGAGTCTATGCTATGTCTATTCGATAAAGAAGAGTGTCATACAACACGATCACAAAAAGTAATCACTCTAAAGAAGTGGATGGACAAAGCTACAGGCCATAAGAACATCAAAGACAGTAAGTGAATATAACATATTTATATACAACTTTTTGTCTTATGTTCTAAAAGAAAATAAAAATAATATATATATCTAAGCACATGATGGCTCATGGTAAAAGTAACATGTTCCTAGGACAAGATCCCTTCGGGTATTCTTTGTCACTAACTTTGCGAAAACAAAGGATGAACAATGTCTAAGGACATGGTGATTGCAACACACGATTAGGGACGGTCCAGCATTCACACTTGAAGTGCCGAGTGATAGGAAGGCTCAAGCATGGGGGAGGAAGGTCGACTCTCTAAAGACCAAACTGACAAACTCCTCCTCTACTCAAGCTCCTGTCACTCGACATCCTAGTTTGCAATCCCTTCACTCATAATTACTTTATTTCTCTAAAGTTTGAATGGTTAATAGATGTCATGCATAAAAATCAAACTTAAGATATCATAAAATTTCTAACTAGAGAGAAAGTAATGGTGAGCATATAAAATATCCAATCAAAACTTCTTCTGGCATAAAAGTAACCTTAAGCTCCATGACAGTTCTACCCTTGTTTACAATTACTTGTATTCCTTCGGGTATCTATTGTCAACTAATATTACAGGAATAAAATCATGAGAGGAGCAAAAAGG
The DNA here is from genome assembly GCA_015847255.1 of Hyparrhenia diplandra. NCBI lineage: Eukaryota > Viridiplantae > Streptophyta > Magnoliopsida > Poales > Poaceae > Hyparrhenia > Hyparrhenia diplandra. The sequence continues at coordinate 113,733 of JADLZK010010236.1, read as the reverse complement.
TCTAAGCACAATTTAAAGACAAGAAAGAAAGGACGATGCAATAAAGGAGACAAGTGAAGAACAGTATACACAAGAGGCCAAATAAGGAAAGCTTCAAGCAGATGGAAAGACCCACCACGAGGTGTTATGGTGCCGGCATGCTCTAACAATTAAGGTAACATCTTGAGGTAAGTTATCAATAAATAAGCTTTCCCTCAACTATGGCGTGTTTATAAACAAATAGCCAAACATGTTAGAGCAACACCTTTGCCTGATCCAACTTCATTAGCTCAACATGTTTTGTTTCTTTAAGTGTTCCTACCATCGCTCTCTTGATCTCTTAGTCCTCATCTTGTAAGCTAAAATATTGCTTACCTTGTTTTGGAAGAACATAATCATAATCATGCCTTTGGTGTTTAGATAAGAAAACCCTCAAAGAGTCAATGAGCTTGATTCGATCTGTCGAAAGTTTTAACCACAAACAATCATGCTCAATCTTCTGATCTTGTCACCCAAGTTAGGTTTAAGAAAAGCGTATAATAAATCAACTCTATCTTGTTTGTTGTGCCTATGGATAGAGAAGAATGAATGAAGTTTTGGTTCTGTTGGTGTTTTCCTACCAACAGAGCCCATGCACTTGATCTCTACCTTGACTTTGCAAGCAGGACACACTTTGAGCAAAAAGGTGGAGAAGCCTATCAGTCTCTCCAAAATTCAACAAGTGAATGTCTTGCAAGCATGCACACTAAACAAGACGCTGCCTACATCAATGCTTCATTCCAACTCATAAGACCAGCAAAGAACATGGGTGACGTCATCCTTCACCATCTCAAGGAGCACGACCGTCAAGATCGATAATAATCCACTCAAGGAAATAACAAGGTAAGAAGTCTCGTTCGAGGACTTAAAACACTGAACCCTCGCCGAAAAGGTAAGATCGGTAGTTATCCATATTTACCTTATTACGATGCATAATTATTTTCCTTTAGCATATTTACATTATAGCACAAGCCTTGCATTAGAAAAAGAAAATAAATATTTGTTTGTTGCATATACTTTGAAAAACTCTAAGCCCCATGTGAGTAATTTTGTGGTGTGTAACAACCCACAAGGATATTTATTGTGGTGGCATAAAAATAAAATAAATATGCATGCATCATTTTTCTTTGCATAGAAAAATCCCATAAATATATTAATGCAAATTGAACTTATTGTCTTAATAGAATTATCTTTTGGCAACAAGAAGCTAAGTGGCTAAAACCACTAACGCTTAACTAGTTCCACTAGCTTTGTTGTTTATTTGAGTTCAGCGGGATTCAAGGAAGAGAGATGATAGGATAACACCATCGCCGTTGTCTACCTCTCTACTTCCACATCATCATCAAAGACTATGTCAACATCCCAGCTTGGGGAGGGCAACCCCCACGTATCCGCATAAGTATTCTTATACCTTATTTAATTTTAGCTAGATTTGTTTGCTTTATTAGAAAGATATAAAAAAGATGCATAACTAAGGAAATCAAATAAAAAGAGTTTATATAGTCTTTCTTAAAGAGTCTTTATTAGAGTGTGAGAATAAAATAAACTCTAAAGATAATCTCTAGCTTTGGAGATGATGAATAGTTGCTCTGGTCGTAATTCCTTTCAAGTACCTACCTTTCAAGCTTAATTTCTCTCGAGCTTTTTAATACAACTGTTTTGACTTGAGATTTGCTCTGATCCTAAAAACCTGTGGGTAGCAAATGCTTGCTCTCTAAGTCTAGGTGATTGACGAATATGATATATGAAAGTCTGAGTTGCTATTTATCTTACTCTTAGTGATACTAGATTTACGGAGATTTATTTTTGAAAATTAAAGTGCACATGATAAGTTCCTGTATGACAAGAGTGTTGAACCTCCTACCATAGCCATATATACATGCTCCTAGATTAGGAAAACCCTTTGACATATATATAGGCTGCTTGCTTTGTATTGAGTTTGTTCAATCTTTGTCGACCCTTAGAAACTTGTCATGCTGATCATGCACACTCCACTCCACCACACTCTATTCCATTACACTCTACCCCACTTGCATTTATGCTACTTCTACTTGAAATACGCATCCACAAAGCATCCACCAAATATCCACCAAAAATGTTCTACTCCTATTCTGGGAGAGAACAACCAAAAATATTCCCTATACCCATCCATTCACACATTTTTAGCCAACGCCTTCTGAAGCTCCATAACATTTGTCTATCTCTCAAAAGTTATGTCAAAAGAGATTTGGGTTGTAGATTAAAAAAAAGAGAGAGAGAGGGGAGATGAAAAAATGGACAAGTGTCCTACGGGCGAGTAGAGCCTACCTCCCTAAGAAAAAAGAAAGAATAAAGGAGAGTTAAAAAAATGGACAAGTGACCGGCGAAAACAATGGGTACTTAGATGCTCGCCTCTCCATAAAAGAAAAAAAATAAAGAAAAAAGAAAGTGATACAACCCAAGTTCTCATAAAGTTTCCAGATTCCAAAGAGAGATATGTTTCCTCAAGGAGCAAAGTAGAATTAGGCTTTCCCTCATTGCATTCATTACACTCACCTCACGCACCTACCATCATATTCCACCATACACATGCACCACACTTGATCGGTGTGACTCGTGAGTTTGGATCCATTGCTTGAATTTACAATATATGCTTAGTAAGTAGATTTAGTTTTCTCCCACCTAGAGCTCCGGATATAAGCCTTAGATATAGGGTGAGAGAAAGAAGGCATAGTGTGTTCTTTTTAGCCAAAAATACTACATATCATGAGAAAAAGGCAACACTACCTTTATTGCCTTAGAGAGGATCCACAAATACCACATATGAGAGACTAGAAAGAGTCATACTAAGGAACTTTGAGTTTTATTTTGAAAACCCTGTAAAAACTCCAGAATGATAGTTGAACAAAGAGTTTGAGACATGCTGCTTGACTTGATTGTTCTATCTTTCAATTGCTCAAGATCCCAAGAAAAAGCTATAAGCTCCATGGTTAAAGGTAATATGGGTAAGTTGAAGGTTGAAAAAGTTTTTCTAACATAGAGGATAAATTTTGTTTGAGAGCACATGTACTTTTGAGGCGTGAAAGGGTTGTAGCAACTCCCCGATCCATTGCTAAGTTTGGCTTTGCTAGGGACTAGCAAAGGGTAAGCTTGGGGAACTTGTTGACACCCTGTTATAGCATAATTTTACTAGTCAACTAAACATGGATAAGGGCTTAAAATGAATATCAACATAGACTAGGGGTCTAACTAACATAATTTTATGAGCTTTGGTGATTTATATCTTTTCAGGGACTTAACAGATAAATGCAGAGAAGAATGGAGAAAGTTCCAGAATATATCTCACATACGATGACAAGAGTTAACCGTGAAGTAACTCGACCCAAAATGTGGACTAAAACACTCTAGAAGGTACCAGAAGACACCAGAAGAAAGATGACATGGTTTGGCCACGGGGCTGGGGCCGCTTCCAAAATGCTGGCGGCCGCCAAAGCTACGATAGCCAATCAGGCTCATCTTCCTAGGTCGGTTTGTAACCGACCTTGAGGTTCTATCTACACCGTTATTGAAGGTCGGTTTGATCCAATGGTCATCGCTCATCGCCAAGGCCTATATAAGAAGACCCACCGACCCCGGGGGCTAAACCCTAATTCATTCTATCTCATTCTATTCATTATCTCTCAGTTGTAGAGGTGTCCCAATGTAAGGATAACCTCTCTCTGGGATTAGTGAATTAGAAGTAGATTAGCTATGTAATTAGAAGTAGATTAGACATGTAATTAGAACTAGATTAGATCTAACTTAGATCTAATCAAGATTAAGGAGAGTGGAGCTATGCTCCTGCTGGAAGAGATGCCTTCGGAGTATGGTATGTCTTTGTATCTTCTCTACAAGACTTATGATTCACATATTTATTTTCTCTATTTACTTCCATGTCTTTCATATATGGTTAAGTATAGTTGTTATGCTATTGCATGAGATCTCCGCTCGTATTGAGGACTCTAGTTATTCGCGGTAGCTAGAGTTGTAATCGATAGTGTAGACTTGGTGTCTAGGCTATAGGTTACCTGAGGTTGCGCCCAATCTAACGGATAGTTGTGGTAGCCCCAGGGGTGACAGCTCAGAAAAACCTTTGTATTCCACCCCTGTTCGGATTGGTGTTTCTCAGAGAGCTTTTGGCAGCCTTCTCCCAACTACCTTCTTCCCCCTCTTTCTCGAGTTAGAAAGGAACTGTTGCTCCAAAGTGCATTAGTATAATTGCTATCATAGAACCTAAGTAATAGAGAATTACCCAGGAACCTTGATCTCTCCCTTTGACCTCTTGATTAGTTTAGTTACTCTCTGATATTTTAGGTAGGATATTATTTTATGCATTGACATTTACTTATCCTTTATTAATTACCTCCTCACTTTAGTCTAGTGGTTTGTTAAGTTAGTAGATGCATGATTGTGACTTATTAGAATTCTTTAGCCAAAGCTTCCCTGTGGATACGATACTCTAGAATACTCATCCTAGAGAAAAAGCTACAATGGTAGGTGTTACGTGGCGCTGCGTAATCCTTCATATTCTTTTTAGCACTTAACAAATGCCAACAAAGTGGTGTAGTGGTGGATGCGTACTTCCAGGATGGAAATAGCATATACATGAATGGAGTCTAGTGGAGTGAAATGAGATGGAATGGTGGTGGAGTGATATGGAGTGTACATGATCAGCATGACAAGTTTCTAAGGGTTGACAAAGATTGAACAAACTCAATGCAAAGCAAGCAGCCTATATATATGTCAAAAGGTTTTCCTAATCTAAGGAGCATGTATATATGGCTGTGGTAGGAGGTTCAACACTTATGTCGCACAGGAACTTATCATGTGCACTTTTAAAGTTTCAAAATAAATCTCCAGAAATCTAGCATCACTAGGAGTAAGATCTATAGCAAGCTCGGACTCTCATATATCATATCCGTCAATTACCTAGACCTTAGAGCAAGCAATTTGCAACCCACAGGTTTCAGGTTTAGAGTAAATCTCAAGTCAAAGCAGTTTTGCATTTAAGGCTCAAGAGAAATTAAGCTTGAAAGCTAGGTACTAAAAAGGAATTACGGCAGAGCAACTATTCATCATTTCCATGCATGAGATTTAGCTCCAGAGATCATTTTATGTTGGTGGAAAAGAGAACTTCTGGTACACTCCTATTTATTTATTTATTCCCACTCTCTAAAAAGATCACACTCTATTAAAGACTCTTGAAACAATTTTATGAACTAGACTCCTAACAAATTAAGCAAACCAAAATATTAGCCGATAATATAATAATATAGTAGTCGAGATACTTTTCGTGATAACTGGGGGTGCTCTCCCCCAAGCTAGATTGAAATGTCGGGTTTATTGTGGAAGTTTGATATAGACAGTGACGAGAGTATCGCCCTATCATGTTTCTCTTCCTTGAAATCTGCTGAACTCAAATAGACAACAAAGCTAGTGGAACTTGATTAAGCGTTAGTGGTTTGCCACATAGGCTTCATGTGTCTAAAGATTTTCAAGATGGATCATGATTATTCCGATAGAACTTTAGCAAGATTTTTCTTCTAAATGTTTTTGGAGTTTTATAATTTTATATGCATGCAAAGAACTATAATGCAAATGCAACTAGATGAATGCATAATTATTTTTATGCCACCATGGTGAATATCCTTATGGGTTGTTATATGCCACAAGATTATTCATATGGGGCTTGAGAAGTTTTCAATGCAATGCTAATACAAGAAATTTAAATATGCTAAAGAAAAAAATGATCATGCAATGCAAGGAAATAAATATGCTAATGCAAGATGCAAAGTGTTGTTATATATTAGTTTTCCGCTATAATACATTGTATTACGATATTTCACGATGCATTGTTGTATGTGTGGACATCCTGGGCACACATATGGCGACTCAGGTCTTCCTTCGTAAGTTAGGTGTGACAGAGTGGTATCGAGCAATGTCGATCAGGACGAGGACATATGCCTAGTTAGCACTGGCCATTTTCTAAACCTATTTTGGTCATAAAACTATTTTATCATCCCTTGGCGTTGAAATTTGAGTATTTCCTCATCCTTGTCCTATTGTATCCCCTCCTTGATAGCTTCCTTTGAGCTATAAGTTTCTTAACTCCTTGAGTTTTTTTGTTGATTTATAAAAAGTTTTCTAGTTTTACTCTCTTTCAAAAGTACGATGGCCTATCATCATCATCACCATTCTTCCCTTTAGGATGACCACCATTGAAGAAGAAGCACGTGTAGCGTCGATGATGTTTTGTGTGCTTGGCATGTTTGATGTAATGCTTGTGTGTCCTCTCTTTAGTGTCTAGAAGGAGGCTTAGCATGAGTCATCTTAAGGTCTAGTTTCATCCTTGTTAAGTGGGGTAGAGCTATCTCCTCACTTACCAGTTTTCATCAATCTCATACCAACCAACATCCTTGTCATTTGACTTCCTACATCTTGCCTCATTTATGTCCATATCCATTTGCTTATCCTGCCTTTGTCTACCATCGATAATGGATCCAAGTGGTGATGTTCATGAGAAGGGTACGATGGAACGAAATCAAGAAAACAGATTACAACTTCGGATGAGTGAGGAACAAGTGATCGCTTGGCAAGCTCAGATTCTTGAGATGACGACAAGTCAGATAGCCAGACTTCAGAACCCGATGTCGGTTCAAGTTCTTCTTCTCCAAGGTAACATTGAAGGTGCTCGTATCAAGTGCCAAGAAGACTCATCTATGCTACCTTCTCCTTCGAGGAATCGGGAGATGCCATTGATCTCACAAGACCAGGTGGCGGATAGAGTGGAAACACGGAAGGATTCCAATGTTCTGTAGAAAGTTGTCACTAAAACACGGGAAGAACCAATAATGAAACCAACATTCGAAGCATCAAAGAATCTAGACTTCGTGGGTGTCGATATCAACGAAGTGCCAAGAGTTCAAGAACCATGTCAATGTTGTAAACATCATAGTGTTCCTTGTTTGCTGAACCAGTCGGTTGAAGAAAAAGTCAGAGCATCTCAAGAATACCAGTCTAGAGGCAACCAGAAGAGGAAGGCAGTCTCGTTAGAACCACAGATGATAAGTGAGCCAAACATGAGTCCTATATCATGGCCCGATGCGGTTTTGTCTTCTCAATCACCTCGGTTAGATCTCGAAGAAGTCGAGATCCTCAAGCTATGTCTGTCGGGCCGAGTTATCCCTAGATGATTAGACCATCACATATTTAGAGTTTCAACCTCGAAAGAAGCAAGCAAGAAAAGCTGAAGCTATAGCTACAGTAAAGGAGAAAACTCAGGATCAACAAAGCACATCAGTTCCAGGGATTCAATGTCATGACAACTCTATTGCCAAACTGGCTAGCAAAGCTTGTTTCCATTGTCATAAAGAGGGACATCTCGTGAAACATTGTCCCAAGAAGCATCCCTATGTATACGGGAATAACACCCAGAAGCAAAGCTCACAAAAAGGAGTGAAGCGAGAATACAAGTATGGCAAGGCTGAACCTTGTAGATCTGAGTACGGTTCATGAAGCTCCAAAAGCTGTGTTTGGACCAATCTTAGTAAATCGATCCACGCTTTCTGGTGTTGTTTGACTCCCGAGTTCTTCACATTGTTTCATCTCGAGCAAACATGTTGTTTCTCATGGGTTGGGTATGTTGCCAATGGAGAAACATGTATCGGTTAAAACACCAAGAGGGGTTATAAGAGCAACTCATAGATGCCCGAAGGTCAGTCTTGACATAAAAGGGTTAAACTTTGAGGTAAATCTTGTAGTTATAGAGTCTTTGTAGATTGATGTTGTCCTTGGAAATGGATGGTTAAGTGGTAGACAAGCAAAGTTCAATGGAGATCAACATTCAGTACATCTAACAACCTTGTCAGGAGAAAGAATCAAGTATGAAGGCACTCCGACTCGCAATGTCTTGGGTTTTATAATATTCGTGTACAAGTTGGTTGTACCACCTCTTTGTAAAGAAAGGAATAATGGTTTATTTATCTGACTTTATACTCCTAAAGTTTTGGATATGAATTAAGAGTTGCCTGTTGAGTTTTCTTTATATGAGAAAATGGTAGAAAGTTTTGTCGAATCATCCCAGCCATCTTCTCAAGGTCTTCATCTAGTTTTCCTCCCGTCTGTTTCTTAAAGGTTGATAAGTTAAGCTATGTTTGTCAAGGTGGTAGTCAACAAAGAATATCTCTTGAGGACAGTTGTATTGAAAGGATGCTCTCGTGTATGTTTTGAGGAGTTAGCAATCCTTTGTTAAAGTGGGGTAGCATCCGCTACTATCACAAGTTTGAAGTGTCTCAAAGGTAAATACAACAGTGTCAAAGATCTATTTTGACTTTCCATATCATCATTTATCTATTCTTGATTCTTGATCTACATCTCAAGATCTCAAAACATCATTATAGGAAGACCTAAGGATCAAACTCTCATCAGTCTTTGTCTCCTGCTATTAGCTACTCCTTGCTATAATTTAATAACAATACCATGTTATTCTTCTTGCTTATCAATCTCATGAGACTCCAATCCTATTCCTTGCATGCTCTTAATAATTGAGTTAGTCGGAATATCAATTTTCGTTGACCTTACTAGTCCACTATGACACCTATCCTTTAGTCGTGTAGCCATCTTAAATCATTTACCGAGGTATCTTGAAAACCCTTGTGTCCATCTTATGTCGTACTTTGTTCCTAGCTCTTGCATCTTATCATGTGTGGCTAAAAAGTTATCATTGACACTCTAGCCTTGCTTCATCCATAATCTCCTTTTGTGGTTGACATTCTGGTCTATCGATCACTTTTGGATCTTCAATGTTTGCTTACACATCTCTATGTGTGCAAACCAACCTCGTCATTTTCTTAGTCTTACGGTTTTAAGCAACGACTAATGTTCATCCTTCCTTTCTATCGAGTTCTTAACTATCGTTCTTTGCGATATTTTGTGCCTCTTGAAATCAACCTTGAAGAACAATCTTAGCCTTTGTGTGCTCTGTTATCGCAAGTCTTAAAGCCTCTCCCGCTATCTCTTTTTAGTTCTCAAAACAACCTTGATTATCTGTCTTGATCCCTCTTTGAAGTCTCTCCTTAATCTCGGGGACGAGATTTCTGTTAAGTGGGGTAGTCTATGACACCCCAAAATTTCTCAATTTTGGGATGTCATTAGAAAGCACTAAATAAAATCAAGGATTTAAAATTTTCCTAAAATTGACTAAGATTTATTTATTTGTTCTCAATTTAAAAAGTGAGATTTTGGCTTTATAAAATTCTTATGAAGTTAATAAAAGAGTGTCCTTGTTTGTTGGTTGCTTTTGTATGATTTTGCCTTGTTTTGTTTGAGTGATAAAAGGATTTTATAAAAGGTTTATCTAACCCCGAATAGGTCCTTCTCGGTTTGTGAAATTAAAGCCTTTCAAAGCTTCTTTTCAAATCAATGACAAGGTTTTGTTTTGAAATTGTGTTCTAAATTCCCCAAATGGTTTTGAAACCCTCGTCATCAAATTCTCTCGAATGTTTGAGCTAGAGTTTGTATTCAACTTTGTTGCAAATTCAAATTCAAATGCATAAATAGAAAATAGAAAAGGCTTTCCCTTTGCTCATGGGCCGACTTGGCTTTCGGCCCAGCCGCGGCAAGGCGGCGAAGGCGGCGCGTGCGACCGGCAGCCCGGCCAGCGGCGCCGCTTGGGCGGCCCAACAGCCCAAACGCCGCCAGCGCCCAAGCCGCTGCACAAGTAGCGGGTCCGCGCCCGCCGCACCCACCCGACGCTGGGGCCAGCTGAGGTGGGGCCCACTCAACAAGATGTCGTCCCCAACCGGCCGGACTCGAACTGCGCGCGCGCGCCGCCTCGCGCGTGGGCCCTCGCCCGAGCTTCGCAATCCGAGGATGGCCGCCTATAAGGGCTACCCTCTCATGCGCCGCACCCCCTTGGAACCCTAGTCCAGCCGGCGCCGCCTTTGGTGCTCCAACCTAACCCTAATCGCTGCCATCGGACCAGGTGAGCCACCGCCTCGATCTCCGCCGTTGTGGCATTCCGTCGACAGAACCCGCTCACGAGAACCGCACGGAGGTAAGCTTCACGCCGGTGCCCGCCCGTCCACCCTCTCGCCCTATCTCGCGTACCACGATGCCGCCGTCGTTGCGCCGCCGTCTCTGCCGAGTCCGCCTTCGCCGCCGCCTCGTCACGCGTCACCGCCCTCAGCGTCCGCGCAAGCCGCGCGCCGCGTCCGCCCGAACTCACGCAGCGCGTCGCGCGCGACCCGCTGAGCGAGCTCACCCGCCCCCCGCCCCCGCCGTACGGCGAGGCAGCCCGCCGCCGCCAGCGTCGATTCGCCACCACCAGCCCACGATAGCCGCTCCGTCACCATAGACGAGTCCGCAAGGTCGCCCTCTCCCTCCCGTGCTTTCTGCGCGAGCAAATGACCACCGGAGCGCCAAACCGGCAAACTCCGGCGAGCCATACCGAACTCCGGCGATGCGCCGCCATGCTGCAGCGCCACCCCCGGCGACCCAATCCCGTCGGCCAACCCCAGCCGTCGATCCGATCGGGCGGACGAGATTAGATCCAGTGTACCGGTCAACCCGGTTGATGAGCCCTTGGCTCCACAAGTTAATGTTTCGAGTGATTTATCAGCTAATAAGATGAAAGATATTTCTATTATCAAGTTTGGCTTATTTCATGTTGATATGAAGCAAAACATTATGGAGGATGGGTTTATAACTTGTACCGCTACTAAGTCAGCCAAGCTAATTTTCAAAGGAATGAATATGGCCAAGACAATAGATGAGAGAAGCAAGCTGAAAAGAAACAACTCACCATTCAGTTCAGCTCCTAGCCTGCAGCCTGGGCTAACATGATGGGTCGATTACTGCTTGATTTGGAAAGCTAAATAACATATTAGTCAAGCTGCCGTATTATTTTATAATTCTATTTTTGGCTTGCATGCCATCTACACGTGGTTAGTTTTGAGTTGGTAATGTAGTTTATTTCCTTAGTCTATTTTTGGCTGCGCCACCTTCAGCTTGGTCGAGCCGGAGTCAGTTTCGATGGCTGGCCTGCGTGCCTCAAATAGCCAGGGCCGACGCCCTGTAATCAGATTGGATTTATTTTTGTGGAGTTTATTCCTCGTCGAGCCGCCGCCGCTCGTGAAACCCTAGCGGGTGTTACCGGATCCTCACGGATTTGTGTGGAGTGCGTGATCGAGTCTCATCGCTCGAAAAGCGTCGCTTGGAATTCTCGAAGTTCCCTCTCTTCTGATCGTGGTTCGTCGTGGCCACGGGTGGAAGATTTATCTCGGGTTTGGATTGCATCTGATTGTAAGCTGATCCCTCCCTTGTATCACTGCTACTCTTCGCATTTGGTTGATCAATCAAGTTATTTTATCCATCTGGATTTGTATTGCTCGGTCACAAATCTGTGAGATTGATCGACACCGGAATTATTTATCTGCCCATATTATAACTTGTTGCCGTGAAAGTTATCTTGATTGAGAAGACATAAGCGTTCAGAATTTTAATTGGCTGAATGTTGCTGTGATCGATATCCACCTTGCTGCCGAATCAACACCTATCAATATTATATTCAAATAAACTAGTATTGCTGTGGCTGGTTGGCACAAGTAATTGTTCTCGGTTGAGTTCTTTAAGGAATTACCCTTTTGTTTTGTCAAGGCTGCTAGATAAGGGTTATTCAAACTCCAATTTCTTTGTTCAAGTTAAGAGAAATAGTTTGCTGGTGAATTTTGTGAATTTTGCACCGTAAAAGATTGGGCAAATATTTTGGACAGCATAGGCGTGTCCTCATCACCGGTCCCGTCACCTGCCACTTCACTGCCACGCGTCCGCCACGTGTGCGCCACGCAAGCGCCATGCCAGCAGCGACCGAGTCCACGCAGTCAAACAGCGGTCAGCCCTTGCCGTTTTGCAGTAAAGCCCCCCGTAGTTTTCCTATTTTATAGACAGGTCCACCGTAGTTCAAAAGTAATTAGATTTAAGCCCCCGTCTCGTCTGTTTTGTGAGTTAGACCTCGTTGGCTATGGTTAATTGAGATCTAGCCACTGGATCCTCGCAGATATATCCCTAGGACCTTGTTTTGGGCCATAACTTTTATGTTATAGCTCCGTTTTGACCCGTTCAAGTTGCGTTAGGTTTGTATCGACATATGCTATGCTTTAGCAGTGTGTTTAGCATGTTTTATGAAACTTAAATTGTAACTCTTTTATAGCTTTAGTTAAAAACTTTCTAGTGCTCTATTGTTTCAAAAAGAAAACTCGGGTTTACGCGTAGACTTTTCATAAATAAAGGTAACTTGATTAATGTCTATGTAAATGCCTTTTCTTTAATAACTTGTTTAGATCAACTTGAGCTTTAGAATAGTTGCTTTAATGTTCTCTCTTATGCCAAATTAATAAACGTTTTGGTTAACTAAATAAGTCCAGCGTGTAGTTGATCCCTGTTATGTTGCTTCGTACCGTTAGCGTGTTCTTACCAATAGCTTTGTCCTTCGATGTACCAGCGTTAGCATATCCATAGTACCCAGTTTTATCGCTAGTACGCTCTTTTGTTTCTCTCTTGTGATTGATGTCTGTTCTGAGTCTTGTCCTTTTGTCTGTTTGTTTGTGTTGCTTGGTTGCTACGAGTAGATGAAGAGTCGTTCGTTGGTGTTGAAGACCGGGAGCTGAGGATCGACAAGAGAGCAGAAGCAGCTGGAGACGGCCAGAAGATAGAAGACAAGTATTACGAGCAGCTAGACCTTGGATTTAAGGCAAGTGCGCGGGCACCGTTTGACCATTTTGTTCCTACTCATTAAATGCAATGTTACTATTCATGCATGTGTCTTAATTTGGTATACCCTAAGGACCTACTAGCCACCATTATCCGATTCACCTATTGGGGGTTTATGGGTAGATAGGCTGCTTTGCTTAGTATGCTCCGCTCATCTACTCACCTTCTTTAATGATATTAAAATGTTGCTTTAATATGCTCATGGAGATGTTTCATGGTTGCGACCATGGTTGGAGATGTTGGATGCGGGATGCATCGTGGTTGTGGGTTCAAGGGTTGTACGGATTGCTTTGTAGTGCGTGGGTTTGCCAGAGGCATCCGTCTTCTCTCCTTAAGGACCGGTTCATGGACGGCCACACAGGGACAACAAGTACAACTCCGAGACCTAATGGGCTCTGGCTTGACTAATTATCAGGTCCCTCGATTTGGGGTGGATCTTTCCACTGGGATGGCGTCCGAGGCTCGCGGGTTCCAGTATGGCGGGGCGGAATGATCCGTGTACATTGACCGTGAAGGCTCACCGGTGACGCCGCCATGCGCCCGAGTGTCTCCTGGCGAGTGAACCCTCATTTTTGGAACCTGTGAAATGTCTCGTAGTGAAACCCTACCTGCTCACCTTGGAAGTGTTTGGGGGTCGACGGGCCTCGGGCAAATGGGAATCACGACTTGGAGTGAAAGTGTACACCTCTGCGCAGAGTTTGATCAAACTGGTATACTTGTCGTGCTCACGGTTATGAGCGGCCCAGAGCTCTCACATGATTAGAAGCTACTCTCTTTTGGAAATAGTGATGGTGCTGGAGAGGTTGGAGCCTCGTTTTCGTCGGGATGGAGTTCCCGTGTTGCTTGGGGTGATCTCAAGCGTTTATGATTAATGTTAACTACTCTTTGAAAACAACTTAATGATTACTTACACCTTAATTAAGGGTTTGGGTTTCTCAACCAATGATTAGTAATAGGTTGTTCTTTAAAATGAACCAAGATTAAAAGAGCTACCTGCAGTATAACCGTGTCAGCCTAACTTTGATAAAGCCTTGCATATCATTTACTTTCCGTCTGTACTTGCTGAGTTCGACATGGACTCACCCTTGCTATTCCCCCCCACACCCCAGTGTGTCTGTAGTAAGGTGCTGCACAGAAAAAGGATAAAAGATATTGTGGAGTCTTCAAGAAGAATTGTCAGCAGTGCTTGGCGTACGGAGCCCCCAGTTGACAGTCCCTGCTGAGATGGAGCCTAAAGTGAAGTCTTAGCTACCGTTCCACGATACTCTGGTGATTGTAAGTGTTGTTATATATTAGTTTTCCGCTATAATACATTGTATTCTGATATTTCTGCATTCTGTGTTGTATGTGTGGACATCCTGGGCACACATATGGCGACTCTGGTCTTCTTTTGGAAGTCAGGGTGTGACAGTTAGCTCTTCCAAAAATCTGAACATCATGATCAAATAACCATGGCCTTCCTAGCAGCAATTGGCATGCTTGCATAGGTACCACATCACACTCCACATGATCATTATACTTTCCAACAGAGAAAGGAACATTCACCACTTGGCTTACACGCAGTGCACCACAATCATTAAGCCATTGCATCTTGTATGGACTAGGATGTCGCCTTGGTTTCAACCCCAATCTGTCCACCAATTCTTGACTAGCAATATTGTTGCAGCTGCCATTATCAACAATGATGCGACATAGCTTGTCTTTGATCATGCCTTTGGTGTGGAAAAGATTGTGTCGCTGCCCACCTTCTTCCTTTTCAGCAGTCACACTAAGCACACAAAGAGAAATGAAACAATTATGTTCTCCATCATCAGGCTGAATTTCACTCTCAACTTCTTCAATTTCTTCATCAAACTTTGGGCCTTCATCTTCTTGTTCACTCTCAGATTCCCATTCACCTGTTTCATTCACAATCATAGTCCTCCTACTTGGACATTGAGCAGCAATATGTCCACGCCCGTGGCACTTGTGACACACAATTTCTCTACTCGAGAAGAGGAAGTAGCACCAGAAGCAAAGGTTGGGGCTGCTGAATTTGCAGCAGTTTTCTGCTGATATGCAGGGATGACGCTGTAGAAACAGCCATCTTTGATGTACCAATCGATGGAGAGGACTTAGTGGCAGCACCATATGATCGTCCCCCACCGAAAGAAGTACTAGGTTGTTGTTTGCGCCATGGGGCAGCAATGGAATGGCTGCCAAAAGATTTTCCACGACACTCTTGCTGAATTTTCCTCTCTGTACGGACAGCTTGATCAACAAGTTCTTGCAAGGTACGATATGGAAACATCTCAACAAAACCTGCGATTTCTTCATTAAGACCTCCAAGAAATCTTGCCATTTTAGCCTCAAGGCTTTCTCTAGTTCCAGTCTGAACTAGCAGCAACTCCATCTCCTTGAAATATTCATCAACCGATCTCTTCCCTTGCTTCAACGTTTGCAAACGATTTGTGAGATCACACTGATGGCTTGAAGGAACAAAGCGCCTCTTCATTACTCGCTTCATTTCTTCCCAAGTATTAATATATCCCAGCCCCAATTCAAGTTGATTCTCTTGCACCTGATTCCACCAAGTGAGAGCGTATCCAGAGAACTCAACCGAAGCAAGATTCACACGATGCTGATCTGAAAGATTATGCACTCTACAAATTTGATCACATTGTTCAGCCCATTCAAGATACTCATCGGCATTCTCCTTTCCAGTAAACTTGGGGATACTCAACTTGACACGAGCAATATCATCGGGGTCATCATAATGACAATGACCACGGTGAAATCCCCTATCTTCAAAATCAGCACGTCGATGATGATGACGCCGGTCAAATCTCCCACCACGACCAAAGGGATTTTCATCATCGGACCCTTCCTCATGATCATGATCTTCGAATTCTTCATCTTCAAATCTCACACGGCGTTCATGTGCACGACGTCCGCCACGCTGATTATAAAAATCAGCACGACGACCACCACCATGTCCTCCACGTCCATCACCGTAGCGATCGAATCCATGGCCAAAACCAGAATTCTCATCTCCGGACTCCTCCCGATGATGGTCTTCTTGATCACGACGTGGTCCACGTCCTCCTGCTGCAGGAAGACGCTCATTGAGCATCCTTCCCATGGCCTCCACAAGATTGGCCACATGAAGGAACTCAGCCCGTGAGACAGGGGGCTCCTCATCTCCATGGCGCCCACCACGAACACTTGAATCTGATCCTGCCATGTTAGGGGCAGCAAGAAAAAGGTGGAATATAAATTATTTGTGGAAACACTCAATCTCACCTCTTACTTACCCAAGTCCTCCTGTCCTCAAGGACCTTGTGATGGTGCTGGTGCGGGCAGCTTCAACGGAGGTGGTAGAGAGGTCGTAAGGATTACGAATCGACTGTCCCGGTTCCGGTTTCAAGGTGGAGCTATAGGTGGCTGAACAAGGGGGGGCTACGGTACTGAAAACCAAGTGGTTTGATGTGCTCAAAAGATGTAAAGTTGCAGCTACAAAACTTACCACCACTTGAATATCTGAACTGAAAATTTCAGCAACCAACCGCAACACAATTCCTTCTCTAAATTTTTTTTTCTTCAATCCTTCTTTTCCTCTTTCTCTCTCTTTTTTTTTAATCTTTTCTTTCTCTCTTTTCTTCTTCTTTTTTTTGATCTCTTTTTTTTTATAACACGAACAGCGGGCAACAAATGATATGTATATCACGGTGGTGACTAGCAATTTGAAGAACACACACAACACAAGATAACAGTACCGTCAAAGGGCTATAGGTAATTTTTTTTTGTGGCTTGCTCAGTGGACTATAGGATATAAAACAAAATATATATGAAGTAGATTGAACAAGGATAACTATGTGGATGACAAAAGGACCTACCGTGGTAAGGAAAGCTTTGATACCAGCTAATGAGTACCAAACTGATTTCGGTACGAGGATGGCCCGATCTTCACAGCAGTAGGTCGACGAACAAGATAAATTTGATTAGAAAGGCAGAGGGGATAACTTTGTTGATGAAAGTAGCACAGATAACTTGCTGTAGAACAGAGATAACTAGCTTTATACCTGGCCAAGGTTGGATGCGACCAAGCGACGGGGAGAGAGGCACCGAAACCGCGAAGACTTCGACTCGATCTCCAAACGACCGCAGAACCACAACCGGAGCTAATCCACACAAGGCGAGGCAGCCGTACTAAAACTCGCAAAGCACAAATTAGTGGATCCCAGAGGAATCTCTCCACAAGTCCAAGAAGAACAAGGAAGAACAAGGGTTGAGTAAGACACTCGGCAGCTCGGCTGCAATATCACTTGGATTATCTCAAATTATCAGAAGTTGTCTATAGCTTACACATAGGGGAGTATTTATACAAGAAAGAAGTATCTAAGGTGGGTGTGAACTGAAGAAGCCACGTTGGAAGGTGGAAGGCCAACTGGCTAATGCATTCCCGAAGTGGTCTTCAGTTCCCGCGTGACTCTTGGCCTCCAGAGCAGTCTTCAATGTTTTGATCATAACTCTCTGCTCAGAAGTTGAAATGACGAACCGTTGGATGCATTGGAAAGCTAACTTGATCATCTTTCCAGCCATGTATGTCACGCACCACGTCTTATTGTAGAATGGTACAGTTTCACATGAACATTTAGACTTCATGCAGACTGTCGACCTTCTGACCAGTCGACACTAACACTGGTTGTACGCCATGAAGAAGTATCCACTATGGACGGGGCTGGCACCATTGGAAATTAGACTTCATAAGCTTTCCATCAAGTGCTCATTCACATTCATAGCTTTTGGGAATCAAAAGTTATGAACATTTCTTGAACTGGTCCGTTTCGGACACCAAACTGGTCCGGTTTTGCCTGCTGGTCTGGTCCGGTTTCTGGGCAGCAATCTTCGTGTCCTTGGCTTGATCTTCGACGTCCTTCATGATGCCCAATGGTGTAGCTTCTTTTGTAAACCTAAGTAAGAGCAAAGTACTCGATTTAGGTAGTATAAAATCCTCATCAATGTTAGAGTTTAATCGAGAGAGGAAAGCATGCACCTCTTGTTGAAGTAACTTGGCACGATTACGTGTAACCAGTCCTTCATACACTTGTTTGTGTGTAACTTGGGTTAACGATGGCATTTGCACATCAGTAGGAGTTCTAAAAGTGTCTATCGGCTGGCAGACCAGCTGCGGGCATCTCCCCGTCCATCTACCTTTGTCCTTATATCTTGTATGATCATTAACTTGTTCTTTGCACAACTATATAGGATACGCCTTGCTCTAGTTTAGGGTTTTCTTTATCCTTGAGATCGCTCGAGTGTGTGTGTCAAGTTATCCTTTGCCTACCCTGTCCATCCCTGTTATGAACCTTGGTCTATTATACAGTCGTGTTATCTTGTCCATCTTTCTATTAGAGACCTTGCACCATGCCTTCCCTGTGGAAATACGATACCCTGAATACTTCCGGGTGAAAGCTACAATGGCATTTCCGTGCGCTTGCGGAACTCTTTCTGTTTGCGTTAAGAAACGCCAACAAGCTTTCTGGCGCCGTTGCCGGGGAAGGCGTTGGTTAAAGGAATGATCTATTAGAACATGTTCATGATAATATGCATGTGTAGTGATCATTGCTCATAATAGGTTTATCATAAAAAACAAAAAAAAATATATATGATGAAAAATGAAATGTCCTCCTTTGAGAGCTTCTATAAAACTTTGAAAAAAATAATAACTAGCTCAAATTGTTGCTTCCTGCATATGTTTTCCAATGAGGTAATCACAAGGGATGGTAAATCCCCTCGTGATCTACTATATCATAACCATGTAGGAAAAACTAGAAAGCACATGAGTACAACCCCGATTCGATGGGCTTTGAGCTAGCTTGGGGGAGGACAACAACAAGGTAACATGTATCTTGCACTCTCATCTCCTTTTGTTACATTGCAAAAAAATCACCTTGTTCTCTTTACAATGTTTTCACCTCTGTTGGATGAATCCTGCTATCATTTCATACTTCCTTTCTCTATGCTAGTATATTTTGGTTTGGAAGTTTTGGTCATACATGTTGACCATGCTCTCATAGGCTTGCTAAATTAAGCATGGTGCTTAGGTTAGCTAAGTCTACCTTAATCAAATTAGACATGGTGTCAAGTTTGATTATTGAACCAAAGTTTGCTAGTATAAAGTTTGGTTGATCATATGGACTAACCCCCTGCAGGAATTAATCAACTTCATAAGGGTAAGTCCTTGGGATGACAATGGAGATGAAAATTTGTTTAGTGAACCAAAAAAAAAAAAAACTTTATAACAAAATAATGATAATAATAAACCTTTCAAACCCAAGTATTCTTGTCCAATTACTTTGATGTCATCAAAAAGACAAGCTTGGGGGAGTCTCCTAGCACGTTCAAAAGAGGCCATGAACCACAAAACAGGCCATGGTGTGCACCAAGTAGCATTATCACAAGAGGTAAGTCACAAGCTAGCTTGGGGAGGACTCCCACGAAGGTAACATGTATCTCACATTTTTTATCTTTTCTATCTTATAAATGATGAGATATGATGAAAATTTAATAATAATAATATTCATTCCACTCTCATATGTGTTACAGAATGTTAGTTTCTCCATGTTGAAATGATGAATAGTTGCTCGTTTCTATAATTCATTTGTGCCTAGTTTATGACTTTGTATTCCCCAATATTTAAGTTTGTTGGCTAATAATGTCTCACCTTGACACACTTAAACGAATTGTGGGTTTGCAAATACATAATCCTTTTCTAAGTTGTTGCCGGATATGATATGGTGCAAAGAGATTCTACTATAATTTCGTTCCAAGAGAAGCTTGACATCCGGAAATTTTTTTTAAAAAGAAAAAAAAATAGAGAGAGAGATATGGGCTATGCAAAAAAAGAGAGAAAAAGAAAAGAAGAGTTGAAAAATGGACATGTGTCCAAGGGCGAGTAGAGCCCACATCTCCAAAAAAAAAAGAGAACAAAAAAAAAAAAAAAAAAAGAATGAAAGAGAGGAAATAATGGACACAAGTCCAAGGGTGAGTAGAACCCACCTCTCCAAAAAAAAAAAAGCCCATATTTCCTCAAAAGCATTTATACAAAAAAAAAAAATCCGGGATAGATGGTTGATCTAAAGAATGAATGATTAGTGTTTCTATGGCAACCGTTCTATCTTGCAACCACCCAAGAGCTTGGAGAAAGTTCAAAGCCCCACATACGTTGAGCAATAAAAGGTGAAATAATAGGTGCCAACTTATTTAAATAGAGGAAGAATACTTTGTTATAAACATGATACATCTTTAATTATATTGTCATTGTAGCAACTCCTGATCAACAACCAAGTATCTAACTATTTGCTCGGGACGAGCAAAGGTTAAGCTTGGGGGACTTGTTGGCGGTCGTTATCAACCATTTTATACCGCCAATTTTTATCCAAATCCGGAGAAACAAGCATACTTATGACACATATACATATGCTATGACCTAGTTCCACTTGTTTCTCGAGTAAACATGTTTTGCAAGACAAACATTGGAAACAAGTGTAAATGGATGAAGTAAAGAAGAAAGCGCAACGCAGAACACACATTCCAGAAATGCGCAACCAAGGGAAATAGAGAAAGCCCACTTCAAAGAACAAGTGGACCAAAGCACCCGGCAATTAACGATGTGGACCGGCCCACAAGCCCACACGCCAAAGGCGGTCGCGAGAGGGGCCAGGCCCAGTCCGGACCGGATCGAAGTGGGTCCGGCCGGACGGGCGGTTCCACCAAATAGCACCGCCCTTTTTCTCGGCGATTGCATTCGACATGCATAGGCGGTTTCCGTAGGTGCTTTCCTAAATTAGTGACGAAAACCGACCTCTCATGTGTATTAATAGATGGGGAGGGCTCCATTCTCAACACACACCACACAAGAGCCTCTCCCTCCACACTTGTATCTTTTACTTTTTATTGGTTAGAGCTAGGAGCTTGGCAAGATGGAATAGAAGATCAAGATCAACATGGAGATACTTGGTATGAGCAATTCATTGTTCTTCATGTTCTTCATCATTGTTCTTGTTCTTACTATCATTATAGTTGTTCTATAGAACTAGAGTATAGTTCCTCATGATATAATCATTGCATATGAACTAGGCTATAGTTTCTATGTTATGATTCCATCATATAGAACTTGTGCTTAATCATTCATACATTTATAACATGGAGTTTAGATGGCGGTCATGTCGTACCTTCGGGTTTGCCCATATTCTTGCTCGTTGATCCGTAGGGTCGAGTCCATGGGGGTATGGGTAGTTCCTTAGTGCACGCGGGCATGGAGCCCGGTGCACGGTAGCCTTCGATATGTCGGTGCCCTACGGTAGTGAGGTAGGCGGTGGGTGGTGACAGCCCTGTCCGTCCCTTGTACTCCTCCACGTCCATGTATTGAGTAGGAGTTACGAAAAGTGTCTATCGGCCGGTAGACCAGCTGCGGGCATCTCCCCGTCCATCTACCTCTGTCCATATATCTTGTATGATCATTAACTTGTTCTTTGCACAACTATATAGGATACGCCTTGCTCTAGTTTAGGGTTTTCTTTATCCTTGAGATTGCTCGAGTGTGTGTGTCAAGTTATCCTATACCTACCCTGTCCATCCCTGTTATGAACCTTGGTCTATTATACTGATCGTGTTATCTTGTCCATCTTTCTATTAGAGACCTTGCACCATGCCTTCCCTGTGGAAATACGATACCCTGAATACTTCCGGGTGAAAGCTACAATGGCATTTCCGTGCGCTTGCGGAACTCGTTCTGTTTGCGTTAAGAAACGCCAACACTATCCTAGGAGAGAGCAACCAAAAATATTCCCTATACCCATCCACTCATTCATTGCTAGCCAATATCTTACAAAAGCTCCATTACATTTATTTATTCTCTCAAAAGTTATTGCAAAAGAGATTTGGGTTGTAAATTTTTTTTAAAAAAAAAGAGAGAAAGAAGAAGAAAAGAAAAGGGAGATGAAAAATGGACAAGTGTCCTACGGGCGAGAAGAGCCTACCTCCCTAAGAAAAAGAAAGAATAAAGGAGAGTTAAAAATGGACAAGTGTCAGCTGAAAACAATGGGTACTTAGATGCTCGCCTCTCCATAAAAAAAAAAAATAAAGAAAGAAAAGATACAACCCAGGTTCTCTACAAAGTTTCCAAATTCCAAAAGAGAGAAGATTTCTCAAGGAGCAAAAGTAAGATTTTCCCTCATTCATTCTATACACTCTACTATATATATTTTTTACTATCTATATTCTATCCACCATACACATGCACCACTTAATCAGTGTGACTTGTAACTTTGGATCCATTGCTTGAATTTACAATATATGCTTAGTAAATAAATAAAGTTTTCTCCTACCTATGAGCTCCAGATATAAAGCTTTAGATATAGGGGTGAGAGAGGAGAAGGCATAGTGGGGATTAGGTTGGGTATGGCGGAGGTAGGTAGCGCCTTGAATGCGAGCCCCTGGCAAATGGACCAGGGCCTCCGACCTTTTGCACCTTTGTGGCGAGCGCCGGTCGAGCTCGGAGAGGGCTGGGTGTGTTTTCATCGCGAGCCCCTAAGCGAGCGCGGGCCGGCCCGGGGCCACGATGACTTTGTTGCGCGCCCGGCGAAGGTGCCAGGTGCCCGGCTTTTTTCCTCCGCGCGACCATACCGGGAGGGCGCGGCGACTTCGCGAGCCCCCGGAGGAGGTGCTAGGGTGCCCCGGCCTTTGCGCCTCCACACGATTCATACTCGAGGGCGCTGGCGACTTTCGGTGCGAGCCCCGGGCGGAGGTGCCGGGGTGCCCGGCTTTTTGCGCCTCCGCGCGACTCGTACCCGGAGAGCACGGGGTGACTTCAGTGCGAGCCCCTGGCGGAGGTGCCAGGTTGCCCGGCTTTTTTGTGCCTTCGCGTGACTCATACCGAGGGCGTGGGCGGCGATTTCGGCGAGCCCCTGGCGGAGGTGCCAGGGAGCCCGGCTTTTTTGCGCCTCTGTGCGACTCATACTCGTAGGGCGCGGGGCGACTTCAGTGCGAGCCCCTAGCGGAGGTGCCAGGGTGCCCGGCTCTTTGCATATTGAGTTAAGTTTGTTTTGATGGGTTTGGCCAAGCCGGGGTGCGGCTTGCTGTTGCACCCCGGGCGGTGGCAATCCCTGTTACCTTTGCTGCCGATGAGGGCTGGTTGCCACCAACCTGCCCCTTTCGGCGTAGGAGTTGCCTGTTGGTAGTCCGTGGTTGGGGGTAATTAACCCCGCATATATTAGATTGCGGTGCTGCCTCGTTAAAAAACCTTGCGCCCCTTCGCAAGGAAAAAGAGTGCAGACCGGTTTGTTCAGAGTTTTAACTTCAAAAGAAAAATAGTAGAAAGTGAAATCATAGGGTCCCTACAACTCGCGAGTGCGTGGAACATTGCACCGCTAGGGATAGTACTTGCGGAGGTCATCGACATTCCATGTGTGAGGGAGGTCGTGGCCTTCGAGGTCTTGTAGGTGGAAGGAGCCGGGTCTTGTGCTTTTTGTGACGAGGTACGGGCCTGTCCATTTGGCGATGAACTTGCTCGGCCATCTTCGCGTTACGCTTTACGATCGGCCGAAGTCTCTAACGGAGATTGTGCGGAGGTTGACCTTCTTGTTCCTCCATCTTGTGGTCTCTTCTTGGTACGCCTCGGGAGGTTGAGGGACGGCCATGTTTCTTGTTTCTTCGAGAAGGTCCTTTGTGAGTGGTTCATGTTCGAGTCGGCTTCGCTAGTGACTCTTGGCGAGGAATGCTTGAGTTCTTCCGGGAGGACGACCTCCTCTCCGAACAAGAGCTTGAACGGCGTAAACTTCGTTGCTCGGCTCTCGGAGGTGTTGTGTGACCACACCACCGGAGTAAGCTCCTCCGTCCACGTTCCTCTTGGCCTTGCGTGGACCTTCGCGCTGATAACCTGCAGAATGATACCGTTCGCCCTTTCGACGAGCCCGTTAGACCGGGGGTGCTTTACAGATGCAAAGTGTATCTTGGTGCCTATTTGATGGCAAAATTTCTTGAAGCCCTCGGGCGTCGAATTGGGTGCCGCATCGACGGTTATGCCCCTCGCGGAGTTCGAAGCGTGCACGATTTGTTGCCGTAAAAAACTTTTGGACGGAGTGGGAAGTTATGATGGCTAGCGGACGGGCTTCGATCCACTTTGTAAAGTATTCGACAGCTACCACCACGTAGCGGAGGTTGCCCTGGCGCCGCGGGCATTGGGCCGATGAGGTCAATTGCCCATCTTTGGAGCGCCAAGTTGGGCGGATAAGGGTCGTCGGAGCCCTTGGCCGGTTGGAGTGGTGCGCGTTTAGCTGGCACCCTTCGCAGTGCTTCACCAGGTTGGTTGCATCGTTGAGTGTAGTGGGCCATAAAAGCCTTGTCCGAATACCTTCCCCGACGAGCGCCTTGGGCTGTTGTGCGATCCGCAAATCCCTTCGTGTACCTCCGCTAGGATGGCTCGGCCTTCACCGGTGGATATATACTTGAGCCATGGAGCTGTCATTGAAGCTTTGTATAGCTTGTTGTCGACCAAGCGGTACCCTCGGACTTTCTGCTCCACCCTTTTCTGTTCCTCTTTTGACTGGGGTTCGAAGTGGCCTTTGATGAATGCGATGATGGGCGCTCTCCGGTCTTCGTTGTGGCCGGCGCTGACCGACTTCGGAGGTGGGTCTTTGTCTTCGATCGCTGGGCTGCAGAGGACTTCAAAGAACACGTCTTGGGGAAGCGGTTCCGCACGAGTGTTGACACCTGTTATAGCATAATATTATAAGTCAAATAACATGCAATAAGGGCTCAAGTCAAAGACCAACATAAGTCTAGGGGTCTAACTAATATATTTCCACGAGTTTTGGTATTCTGTGACTTTCCAGGGACTTAACAGATAAATGCCAAGAAGAATGGAGAAAGTTCCGGAATATACAAGACATATGATGACAAGACTTGACCGTGAAGTAACTCAACCCGAAAAGTGGACTAAAACATTCTAGAAGATACCAGAGGACACCAGAACAAACAGGATGCCAAGGTGGCACTCCACCCTGGCGGCCGCTAGTGCCATGTAGGCCGGCCGCCAGTGCCATGTAGGCCGGCCGCCAGGTGGGGTCAGCCTGTTAGCCTCACCTTTTTATGTCGGTTTACTACCGACCTTAAGGTTGCATCTACACCGTTATTGAAGGTCGGTTTGATCCAAGGGTTCACATTCATCGCCAAGTCGTATATAAGAAGACCAAATTGACCCCTGAGCTAAACCCTAATTCATACCAAGTCATTATCAATTCATTCTCATCAAGTCCAACCAAGTCCGCACCTAAGCCCTAGTTCATACTAGAAGTAGTTAGCTATCTAGCTAGTTCTAGTTGAAGATCAAGTTCATCTTGAGTTCCCGATAGTCAACAAGTAGCAAGGATCATCGTTCTTGAGACTTCTCTCTTGTATTCGACCTGTAAGTACTATTATATTCGAATACAATTGTTATGGCTTTGATCTACATAATTATTATATTCTTATTGATATGTGTTTATGCATGCTATGATTATATGTTTAGTTTAGTGAGATTGTTCTATATCTTATGCATGGAATTGTATAGCATCCACGTAGATGATCACTATGTGGGTGATAAGCAATGTGTAAACGTGGTGTTTATACAACGTTTATCTGCAATTGCACCCTACATTCCGGGCCGTGTGGTAGATCGCGGGAGTGACAGTCCTGTTGAGTCCTTTGGAGTCCACCCTCTCGAATGTTAGGACACGTTGAGCTTTAATTACGGTGATGATCAAGTTTTGTCCTTGGTTGTCATTGGTAATGCTTACCATGTGTAGATATAATCCAACCTTGTCATGATAGCTAGATGTATTGCACTAATTGTAGTATACATTGACATATATGATTAGGAGTATCTTAGGAATATTCATTCTATTCTTTCTATAACATGCTAATAGCTCGTATGATACTAGTGGCATATGATGATCTTAGACTTGGGTATTTATCAATTATATAATTATCTTTACCTTGTGACATATCCTGTTGAGTAATGTTAGATGCATATGGCTACTCAAGATTATACAATTGTAAGTGGATCTCATAAGTAAATCACTTCCTAAATCATTAGATATCCTTTTCTCTCTACTTTCCATAGACCTACCTTCCCGTGGTAAAATATAAATACGATACCGGATTACTCCCTAAGTGAAGTGCTACGATGGTATTTCTATCTATGCGCTGCGTATATCATGTTCATTCTTTTATCAAGGCCTATTAACAAATACCATACCCGCATTTCTTTGAGCGTTATTGCTAGGGTGACGACTAGTGTATAGGTAATGCCTAGAAATGAGTGGTATACCTTGAGTACATATCCCGGTGAGATTAACTCCACTATGGGTAATGATGCTAAGTTTACACCCCACTACTAACACCGCCTAACTTTGCTTTATTGGATCATGAGGTTAATCCCATATCCAAGCTAACATGATTAGATAGATATCCCATATATATTTCTTTCGCCTTCCTAATTTGGATCGTGTAAGAAATATCAACAACGGGCTGCAGCCTTGGCCAGCTCATCGGCTTCGCTGTTGTCTTTGCCCGCTATCGCCTTGGTGGTGACGCCTAGAAAGAAGGCCTCGTCTTCCTTAGCCACGCTAGGTATTTTTGCAGTCCCGGTTGCCCCCGGCCCTCGTTGTCCTTTTCTGCCTGCTTTGATACAACCTCCGAATCTATCTTGATGATGGCCCTCCGCGCTGATACCGCTCGAAGCTTGTTTAGTGCTAGGAGCACTGCCTCATACCCTGCCGTGTTGTTCGTGCATTAGAATTCTAGTCCCGCTGCGTATCTAAGTTTCACCCGCAGGGTGATATGAGAATTGCCGCGATGCCGCCCGCGGGTGCCCTGTGCTCCATCGGTATATGCCGTCCAATTGGGTCCAAGTTTGTCGCTTGGTTGAAAATGTCCGGGGTCCAGTCGCCACGAAGTCGGCGAGGGCCATGCGATTTGATGACCCCTCCCTCCCGACGAACCGACTGCGTGGTCTCCGATCTCTGTGGCCCATTTTGCTATTCTTCCCACGGACTCGATTTCAAGATGTTGTCGAGGGGAAACTTCGAAGGTATGGTGATCTCATGTGCTTGGAAGTAGTGCTTGAGCTTTCTTGCCGGCATGACCACCGCGTAGGCCACCTTTTCGAGCTCAGATAGTTTTTCTTGGGCCCTTCGAGTGTCTCGAGACGTAATAGATTGGGACTTGCTTGACTTGGTGGCCACCGTCGCGTCCTTTGATGAGGATCGGACTTACCGCGTCTTGAGAGATGCGGCAACGCATAAAGAGGAGGCCTTCGCCCAAAGTGTAGCGAGGGTGGTTAGATTTGCCGGTAGTGTTTGAGGTCTTCAAAGGCCTCTTGTTGCCGGGTCCCCAGTTGAACAGTCCAGTGTCCTTTAAGGTTTGAAGAAAGGCAGGCCGCTCGGGGTCGACCGCGAGATGAATCGACCCAATCTTTGCGAGGCGGCCCGTGAGCCTCTGTGAGCTTTACGCTTTTTGGGGGTTCCATTGCTATGATTGCTTGGATCTTGCTGGGGTTGGCTTCGATACCTTTGACCGAGACGAGGCAGCCTAGTAGTTTTCCCTTCATCGACTCTGAATACGCACTTGGCGGGGTTGAGTTTCAACCTAGGTTCGCGGAGCTTGACGAACGTCTTGTTGGAGGTCCTGTAATGTGGTCCTCTTTGAGCTTGCTCGACAACTAGGTCATCAATGTAAGCCGAGACAAAGCATTGTCATCCCCGAATACTTCCGCCGTCATGCGTGCGAAGGATGACCCGCATTGCGGAGGCCCCCGGCCATTCTCCTCAAGCAATAACTCCCGAAGGGTGTTATGAAGCTTGTTTTCTCTCGGTCCTCGCCGCTCATCCAAATTTGATGGTACCCCGAAAAACATTCTAGGAGCGATAACCTTTCGCACTCCCGCTGCTGCGTCGACGAGGGTGCTAATCCGGGGAAGCGGGAAATCATCCTTCGGACATGCTTTGTTGAGGCTGGTGAAGTCTACACACATCCTCCATCTGGTGGGCTCCGCAACATCCTTGCTAAGGCTTGCCTTCTTTACCATGACGACGTTGGATAACTAGGTGGGGTATCTAACCGGTCGGATGACCTCCGCATCTAAGAGACGGTTTACTTCCGCTTGAGCTGCTATCCTCCTCTCGTCTGACATTTTGCGGAGCTTTTGTTTTACGGGTGTTGCTTCCGGCCTTATATTGAGTTGGTGCTCTATGAGGTCGCGGCTGACACCCTGTAGGTCTTCAGCGGACCAGGCGAACACGTCGGCGTTGTCGCGGAGGCACTGTACGAGCTCTGCTTCGGAGGTCGGGTCTAGGATGGCGGAAATGGTCACTTCTTTGGTTGGGTCATGGTTGAAGAGCTTGACCTGCTTGGTTTCCTTTGCTGGCTGCGCTCGCGGGGGAGGCTCCGGTTCATCTCTTGGTTGGTCCCGCCATCCTTCTGGCTGTTGTTCGAGGTTGTGGACATTGCGCTCATCCCGGCGCTACGGCCTCCTCCGCGTTTCTTGCGGCATTTTGGTCTCCGAAGACAGCGATTATGCCGTCGGGAGGGCATTTTCATGCAAAGGTAGCTCGGGTGGAGAAACTGCGTCGAAGGCATTTGTTACCCCACGGCCGAAGATTGCATTGTAGCTGTAGTACATGTCCACCACATCGAAGGTGATGTTTTCTCGAGCGTTGGATGGGGTCCTTCCCAAAAGAGACCGGCGGTGATCTTCCCGATGGTTCCTACTTGCTGCCCTCCGAAGCCAAAGAGCGGGTTCCCTACCGGTCATAGTAAACTCCCCGTCCAACCCCATCTTGTCGAAGGTTGAGGAAAATAAGATGTCTGCGGAGCTACCCGTATCCACCAGTATCCTGGTAACTGTCCAGCCTCTGACGTTGGTGTGGATGACCATTGCATCAGTGTGTGGGTAGTCTCTGAGCTTCATGTCGCCTGCGTCGAAT
This sequence comes from Hyparrhenia diplandra, assembly GCA_015847255.1. Lineage (NCBI taxonomy): Eukaryota > Viridiplantae > Streptophyta > Magnoliopsida > Poales > Poaceae > Hyparrhenia > Hyparrhenia diplandra. The sequence continues at coordinate 84,922 of JADLZK010010236.1, read as the reverse complement.
GTGATCGGGACATGTGACCACCGACTGCTTCGTGAGGTCCTTTCGTGCCTACGTGATGGACCCTCCGATAGTGCTCCTTCCTTTGCCGCTTGTTTCGCGTGGTCCTCGTTGGAGCCCCTGTTATGGCTAGGATGACTCCGTAAGATGGGGTGGGTTTGTTTACAACTATCCGACTTCTTGCTTGATTGGCTGGTAGGGTGTTTGGCGGAGTGCGGGTAGCGGGGGTGGTGGTGGTAGGGCGTGGCTATGGTAGTTTGCTTGGGCGGCTCCGGAGGATGGGATACCGTGTACTCTTGTTGGTAGTACCGTGGTCGGTGCTGGTTCAAAGGGTTGGTGTGAAAGGCCGGGTAGTGGAAACTTGGGTGCGCCGGGGCTCCGTAGTCAAAGGGGGTGTAACTATAATGGTTGGAGTGGGAGTTTTGGGATTTCCTTGTGTGGTTTATCCGCCTGTGGGAGCCTTGGGTTGCCATCTCCCCGTCGATTGCTTCCTTTCCTTTGCGAAGCAAGGGCACTCACTATGTAAAAAAAGGCCTCTACAAATACGCTGCTGAGGGCTTTCTACAGTCGCTGCCCCGCCCCATTAGGGTCTCTAAATGTCCGACTTTACAGACCTGTCCGTAGCGAAGCGTCCGAACAGTTTTTAATACAAACGGGGTTTCGTGCGCCTCAAACTTCCCGCCCGTACCGTAGTGAGCCCCTTGTTACACACGCCGCCGGGAACGCCTGTGTCCCGAGGTTTTGCTCGACCGTGGTCTACGCGCATCTACGACATAATTGTCTAAGATGCGACCGTACCTCCGAAACTTCACCGCACCCGCGGTATCGCGAATCGACCGCATCGGGCCCAAAAGTAGTGACGCACGGCCGCATGCGATCGCAACAGTTTTGAATGTGTAGACGCTGGACACAAGAAGGCGTCTGTGCCGCTAACGCACACGACAGACGCTTGTATGCATCGTGCGCCTCTAACTGTTATCCATTCATAGACACCCGATCACTATAAGGGTCTGTAAACCGTTATTCAAATACAGACCCGTGGGAAAGGAGCGCATCGTAATATTTTATTTCTTTCAGATGCCTGTGGTACACGTGTAATGCGTGTCACCCGCAGGCTACGACGCAGCTAGATTGCTCGACCGTAACTACACTCCAGTTCACGCTTGTTGTTTTGTACTACCGCCCATGAAACTTGATGCACTTTCATACACTTACATAGGTTGTTTGACCGTAACTTGTACCGAACTACAGTCGCATGTTTAAAACGATCGTCCGCAATGTGTTCCATGTTACGCACGGTTGTTCGCAACCCACGCCGGGAAGTAACGCGTGAACTACGACGCGCTGCTTTTAGTAAGCTCGCCTCGCGTTCCTTCCTAGCTTTTACAGACGCTCTTTGTAGGCTCGTCTGCGTAGGATTTAGTCGCTTACGCATCGACCGCTTTTGTTTCGCCGACTATAAACGTTTCATATTTTCGACGCTTGTTCGGTGTTTCGACGCTTTCTTCGTTTCTGCGACGGACATTTAGTACGAAAACCTATAGGCGCGCGCATCAGCAGCTGTGGTTTGTACATAGATAACAGACCGCTTCAGCTACGCCGACGTAAATTGAAAATGGTAGACACGGCAAACACAAATAATACGGATGCACAGTGTCCGATCACAAATAAATGGCGACGGCAGCAGCATTGCAAATTCAGTGTATCTCGGATTGTTCACACAGATGTACCCGGTTCTTCGATTCAGGGCACGCCTACGCATTGTTCACAACACAAATAACACAGTTCACATGCATGTATCTAGCTTTGATCGTCATGCGGCAAAGGGAAACAAGAATACGCTTCACATGCATGTATCCACCGATCGTCATGCAAAGAAGGGAAATGTAATCAACTCACGCTTTATGAAATGAAATGCTCGCCTTCGGGATGATGACATGTTCCATAAGAAACTTGGCCATCTTCTCTCTAATATCCTCCAAATTGATCGAATCTCTCGTCAAGTCAAAAATCCTAATACAAAGAAAGGTGGGCGTAAGTGTTTGTTGTACATATGGTCTATACTAGAAAATAGCGCGCTTTGCCACGCTCTAAAATGATTTTGGGCCAAGATTTGGCCACCACGTGATGGAATGTGCAAACATATTCTTCACTTATTAATTTTAGCTGAAACCTTGTGATGGATATGTAGTTCTCAATGCGTGTTAGAGTGCTCAATACAAAGCTTGAAACCTGAACATATTACGCAGATATATAACATAGATCGCTTTTATACGCTTCTAATTTATCATCCCCGATTACCCTACCATAAATTGCACATTTTCGAAATGATATTGTTTCCTCGTCATCATGACAATCTTCAGTAGAAATCAATGCAACCTGCAAGAATTCAAATGTTCAACATCCACTTTGTACACTTACTAAGAAAACCCACCAAGTAACGATAACTTTATGCATAAGTTACATTAATCTATTTAATATGGACAGATACCTCAGTACCAATAGGTGGAAGAAACCTTTAAGTTGATTTTACTCATAGGGCATCTTGCAACACTTTCAAATTTAAAAGGTAGCAACAAGTAAAATTGGTAGTTGTAGGATTATTACTTGAGAAACTATTATTTTTAGGTAATAATCTGTATGTGTTACCTGTATTAGTTTCCAGTTGTTAGAAAAAGCTCTGTAGCTCAACAGGTAGCAAAGTACAAAGCTAGATTTATTAAAAAAAAAATGATGATTAGTCGGATACTAAAGCTTAGAACTGAAATCATATATCGTGAGGTATCCATGTGAGGATAAGATATTTTAAAAGTGCATTTGACTTGTATCATCAATGCATATGATGGTGAATACTATGCATTCAATTGATCACAACAAAATCAGGTGACTACAGTTCAAATCTAAGGTTCAATCTTTTGTTTTACATAAACAAATACAACTATGCATTGATAATTCCAGCTCTAACACAAATTTATTGATATATTTATAGTGTGTTTGGGCAATCCCCGAATTCATAGGAATTGCTAACAATGAATATCGATCTTGTTGTTTATCTTAAGTACCCATCTATTCTTGTAAAAGTTGGGATAACTTAAAAAGTCATTATTGATGTTGATTGATGATCGGTAATTATGCCTTTTTTATAAATGAAAATTTCAAAGTGGGATACTATACATAGGAAGCTCCTAATTAAATATCCTCGAGGTTCATGAATCACATTTTTGAAGAAAAATAGTGTAAGGAAGCATGGTACTCTAGCTTCATTGAATTAATAGGATGCAACACACGTAGAGGGTGCATTGTAACTTGTAAGATCTCCATGCAAAAAAAGCACATCGAAATGCTTGTTGATGATATTTCCATAGGTGGGGGACAACAACTTCAATAGCAATTGCAAACCAAATGTCCCTGAGTGCATTTGTAAGTGAATAAAAGGTAAGATGACAAAGTGAGCAACATATAATGACGAAAGTAGTTATAATTGGTGACTATTTCCAATTGCACAGCCCATTCGCTAAAGCCAATTCAAATGGCCATATGAGATTGATGCTTTGGAATTTGCATTTAGCTAGAATTTCTTTTGAATTACACAAACTGATTGACAAGTTAATTCCATGAATTTTTGTTGGAAAATAATAGTATATGTAGTCTCTTGAAAAAGTGAACCAAACTTTGTTTTCGAACACAAACTTTTTTTTAAGAAATGGTAGCTCGAAATGGTTGTACTTGCACCATGCTTATGTTGTTTGGTTTTGCTAAACGCACCCCATCTACCCGACGAAGCTTGGTTAGAAAGGATAAAAAGCTAAGCACTAAAACTTGTTTGCATTTTATAAAAGCAGTTGGATCGATGCGTCCATCATGAGATCCGCCTTTGTCCTAATCAAATCAAAGCTATAGCAATATGGAAAATTACAAAACATGAATGGGTTGATCTTGATCTACTCAAGCGTTGTTGTTTTTAACTCGAAGATACAGCTTTCAAACGTACAGACATTGCTCACCCTTGTGAAGCAAGCTCTTCGCCTCGGATCCACTAACACAAGGTCGGGTTGTTTAGCATCACACGTACCTCTTCAAGTTTGTCCGCTATTGTCAAACTATTTAACATGACACAATGCAAAGCTAATATTTACACAATTTTTTTTTTTGCAACATAAGGCAACAAAAGCATAAAAAAATTATAATGCAAAGATTGTTGTGTATATGTTGATATTTCTTACACGATCCCAATTAGGAAGGCGAAAGAAATATATATGGGAAATCTATCTAATCATGTTAGCTTGGATATGGGATTAACCTCATGATCCAACAAAGCGGAGTTAGGCGGTGTTAGTAGTGGGATATAAACTTAGCATCATTATCCATAGTGGAGTTAATCTCACCAGATATGTACTCAAGGTATACCACTCATTTCTAGGCATTACCTATACACTAGTCCGTCACCCTAGCAATAACGCTCAAAGAAATGCGGGGCATGGTATTCTTGATTGGCCTTGATAAAAGAATGAACATGATATCTCGCAAGCGCATAGATAGAAATACCAATTGTATCACTTCACCGGGAGTAATCCAGTATCGTATTTATATTTTACCACAGGGAAGGGAGTCTATGGAAAGTAGAGAGAAAAGGATGTCTAATGATTTAGTTTGTGATTTATTTATGAGATCCACCTTACAGTAGTGTAATGCAGAGTAGCCATATACATCTAACATTACTCAACAGGATAAGTCACAGGATAAAGATAATTTTATAAATGATAAATACCCAAGTCTAAGATCATCATATGCCACTAGTATCATACGAGCTATTAGCATGTTATAGAAAGAATAGAATGAATATTCCTAAGATACTCCTAATTATATATGTCAAATGAATACTATAATTAGTGCAATACATCTAGCTATCATGGCAAGGTTGGGTTACTTCTACACATGGCAAGCATTACCAATAACAACCAAGGACTAAACTTGATCATTACCGTAATAATAAACTCGACTAGTCCTACATTCGGAGGGTGGAATCCAAAGGACTCAACAGATCTGCCACTCCCGCGATCTACCACACGGCACGGAATGTAGGGTGCAATTGCGCATAAACGTTGTATAAACACCACGTTTACACATTGCTTATCACCCACATAGTGATCATCTATATGGATGCTATACAATTCCATGCATAAAATATAAAGCAATCTTACTAAACTAAACATATAATCATAGCAAGCATAAACACATATCAATAAGAATATAATAATTATAAAGATCAAAGCCATAACAATTGTATTCTAAGTATAATAGTACTTACAGATCGAATACAAGAGAGAAGTCTCAAGAACGATGATCCTTGCTACTTCTTGACTATCGAACTCAAGATGAACTTGATCTTCAACTAAAACTAGCTAGATAGCTAACTACTTCTAGTATGAACTAGGGCTTAGGTCTAGACTTGGTTGGACTAGATGGGTATGAGTTGATGAATGAGTATGATAATGAAATTGTTATCACCCGGGTCACCGGTCTTCTTATTATATAGTACTTGGTGATGAACGTCAACCCTTGGATCAAACCGACCTTCAACAACGGTGTAGATACAACCTCAAAGTCGGTGGTAAACCGACCTAGAAAGCCGAGACCGACAGGCCGGCCCACCGGGCGGCCGCCTACATGGCACCGGGCGGCCGCCGGGTGGAGTGCCACCTTGGCATCCCGTCTTTTCTCGGTGTCCTCTGGTATCTTCTAGAATGTTTTAGTCCACTTTTTCGGGTTGAGTTACTTCACGGTCAAGTCTTGTCTTCATATGTCTTGTATATTCCGTAACTTTCTCCATTCTTCTCTCGCAATATCTATCAAGTCCCCGGAAAGTCACGTAATACCAAAACTCATGGAATTATGTTAGTTAGACCCCTAGACTTATGTTTGTCTTTGACTTGAGCCCTTATTCCATGTTATTTATCTTGTAATATTATGCTATAACAGGTGTCAACAAGCTCCCCCAAGCTTACCTCTTGCTAGTCTCTTAGCAAGACACATTATTTTAAACTACTTACTTGGATCAGGGAGTTGCTTAACGCTATCACACCTTAAAAGTACACATGCTTTCAAACAAAATTTCTCTCCGAAAAGATAAACTTTTTAAAACTTCAACTTACCCATATTACCTCTTACCTTTTGGGGCTTATATCTTTTTCTTCAATCTTGGGTAATTGAAAGATAGAACAATCAAGTCGAACACTATATTTCAAACTCTTTTGATCAACTATCCTTCTGAGTTTTTTGCTGGTTTTCAAATAAAACTCAAAGTTCCTCAGTATGACTTTCTCTCTAATCTCTTATTTGTGGTATTTGTGGATCCTCTCTAAGGCAATAAGGTAGTGTTGCCTTTCTCTCGTAATATGTAGTATTTTTGGCTAAGGCAGTAGCACACTATGCCTTCTTCTCTCTCACCCTATATCTAAGGCTTTATATCTGGAGTTCATAGGTGGGAGAAGATCAAATCTACTTACTAAGCATATATTGTAAATTCAAGCAATGGATCCAAAGTTACAAGTCACACTGATCAAGTGGTGCATGTGTATGGTGGATAGAATATAAATGGTAGGGAATGTAGTAAAGTATGTAGTGAAGTGAATAGAATAGATGATAGGAAAATCTTACTTTTGCTCCTTGAGGAATCTTCTCTCTTGTGGAATTTGGAAACTTTGTAGAGAACCTAGGTTGTATCTTTTTCTTTCTTTATTTTTCTTTTTATGGAGAGGTGAGCATCTAAGTACCCATTGTTTTCAGCGGACACTTGTCCATTTTTTTTCTCCTTTATTCTTTCTTTTTCTTTTAGGGAGGTAGGCTGTACTCGCCTGTAGGACTTTTGTCCATTTTTTATCTCCCTTTCTTTTTCTTCGGGAGGTAGGCTCTACTCGCCCGTAGGACTTTTGTCCATTTTTCATCTCCCTTTTTTTTTTAATCTACAACCCAGATCTCTTATGTAATAACTTTTTGAGAGGTAAATAAATGTAATGGAGCTTTTGTAAGATGTTGGCTAGCAATGAATGAGTGAATGGGTATAGGAAATATTTTTTGGTTGCTCTCTCCTAGGATAGGAGTAGAACATTTTTGCTGGCTAGAGTGAAATGGAATATGGTGGGTGTATATATGGTGGATGCGTACTTCCGTGATGGAAATAGCATATATGTATGGAGTCAAGTGGAGTGGAATGTAATGGAGTGAAATGAATGGAGTGGAGTGTACATGATCAAAGATGACAAGTTTATAAGGGTCGACAAAGATTGAACAAACTCAATGCAAAGCAAGCAACCTATATATATATCAAAAGGTTTTCCTAATCTAAATAGCATGTATATATGGCTGTGGTAGGAGGTTCACACTCTTGTCACACAGGAACTTATCATGTGCATTTTCAATTTTCAAAATATAAATCTCCGTAAATCTAGTGTCACTAAGAGTAAGATCAAATAGCAAATCGACTATCATATATCATATCCGTCAATTACCTAGACTTCAGAGCAAGCATTTGCAACCCATAGATTTCAGTTTTAAAGTAAATATCAAATCAAAGTAATTTTGCAAATGGAGCTCAAGAGAAATTAAGCTTGAAAGCTAGGTACTAGAAAAGTATAACAACGGAGCAACTATTCATCATCTCCATGTTGGCAGATTTTGGGGTTCCTTTTAGTTGAGCAAAGTAAACTTAGTGAACACTCTCTCTTGATCCTTTTATTCACACTCTAACAAAAGACTCTTTAAACTATTAGACTCTTAACAAACTTTCTAGCAAACAAAATATTTAACTAATAATAATAATAATAATATATAAATAGATAGTAGGATACTTATCTCGGATAATCTGGGGTTGCACTCCCCCAAGCTAGATTGGAGTGTAATCTTCAATGATGTAGAAGTTGAGGTAGTTGGCGACAAGAGTGGCGCCTAACATATCTCTTCTCCTCTTGAAATCAAGCTAATCTCAAATAGACAACAAAGCTAGTGGAACTTGATTAAGCATTAGGGGTTAGCCACATTGCTTTAGTTTGCCTGGGAAATATTTTTTAGATTTTTATTTTTTTCAAATTTTTATTTATATTTTTATATGTAAAGAAAATAAAGTATAACTTGTGTATAAGTACTTTATCTTTATTTTATTTTTATGCCACCACAGCAAATAGCCTAGAGGTGTTAACCTCAGGGATATTAGCATGGGGCTTAAAGGTTTTCTCAAACAAAAGACAAAATATTTTTGTTATTTTCAAAAGCGGATATAAGATATTAAAAAAGATAAATATGATAGAAAAAGATAAATGTATAATGCGGGGATTTTATTGATAACTTACCGACTTACCTTTCAGCGAGGATTCAGCGTTTTGAGTCCTCCGAACAAGACTTCAAGTTCTCGCTCTTTACTCCCATGGTATATCGGTTGTCACAATCGTTGGCACCGATGATTTTATGGTCTCTTCCGATGATGTTAAGGAGATGTCTTCTTCTTCCTCCATCTTCGTTTGGATGATGTACTCTTCTCCGGAGTAGTTGATTCTTTTTCTCCGTGGATGTATTAGGTGTAAGAGCTTTAGCCTCTTCACTTACCTTATCTTCTTCTAGATTCTTGATCCATCGTCTATTATGACGGCGACGAGCTGCCCCGCTTCTCCCCCTAGGATTTTCATGATAATTATAACTATTAAAGTAAACACGTACCTTCTCCTTAGGGAATTGGAAATGAATCTCTCCTGTATGGATGTAGATGATTGCACGAGTAGTGTTGAGGAATGGTCTCCCAAGCACTAGTGGAGGATCTTCTTCCTTCCCCATGTCCATGACTACAAAGTCAGTGAGAACATAGTGGTCCATAATCTTGACTGGTAATGCGTTTTGGCAATACCTTCAGAACTCTATAGGACCGGTCTCGCCATCCGTAGCTGCACATATGTTGGTTGCAACGGCAATTTTCCAAATAATAATTCATATGTTGATTTTTCCATTAGATTAATGCCGGATCCCGTGATCGCAAAATGTATTATAAAAATTTCATTGATTAATAGAGCAATGAATAGTAGGAGTACCTGGATCATCTTGCTGACGAAGCATTGGAGACTGAAGTAAATGGTCATTATAAGATGTTGTTTTGTTTACTACCATTACCTTTGTAGGCTGTGCCGTCTTGTTCTTGTTCTTGTTCTGATTCTGATTCCTCCTTCTACTTCAAGTTGTAACTTTCTATCTTCGGTTCTAGAACATAACGATTGGTATTTTGGGAATAAGTAAGAGAGGTGTGTACCTTGTTCTTGAAAGTGAATTTCTCCCTTTTCCCTTTGATGTTGAAAACAATCTTCGCACCGTGGTGTCGTAGATGACAAACTTTAGCTGAGCATAAGAATGGTCTACCAAGTATGATTGTTGCTCTTTCATTTCTTCCAAAGGTGTCTACGATCGCGAAGTCTCCCCGCACATATGAGCCTCGATTCCCACACACACACGTCTTCAAGGACCCCCGGGATAACGAGAATGATTGATCTGCAAGCTGCAAGCACATATTCGCTTTTCCAAAGTGGTTCACTATAAATCTTTTCATAAATTACCTTGGGTAGTATGTTGACACTTGAGCCAAAATCACAGAGAGCATTGTCGAATGTGTGTTGTCCAATCTTGATTGTAATGACTGGCCTCCCCGGATCTTCCTTTTTAGGTGGCATTGAGTCATCCAACCAACACTTCACCGAGGTCTCTATAGTAACGACCTGCATTATAAATATCGACAAGGTTTGCGCTTTCTAATTCTTCCGTCGCCATGGAATCTTTCCCCGGTGTGGTTAGTGGAACAGATAACTGAGAAATCTGAGATTCTATCATCTTATTAAAGCTATGCTGATTCTTTATAGCTGAAGAAAAGCTTTCTAAACGAGTATTGATAAGTTCTAAAGCTTTATCATTAGTTGCTATTTTTCTAGACAGATTCTCCATGGTCTTACCTTGGTTAACAACAAGGTCTCTCAAAGAAGGTTGATAAGTATTAAAATTGTTACCTGGATTGTTACCTTGGTAGTTTCCTTGATAGTTGCTTTGATAATTGGGCCTCTGTTGGTTCCAACCTTGATTCTCATTGAGGGCGGAAATTATTGTTGTTATTGATGAAATTGATGTCCTCCAGGATCTCTGGGCAATTCCTGCCAGTGTGGCCTGTGTTTCCACATTCTTCACACGTCATGCGTGAGTCTTGAATTTGCATAACTGCCTTGGGTTGAGGATCTCTATCCTCTAGCTTCTTCATTATAAGGTCCATTTTAGCAGATAGCATATCTACTTCTTTCACCGGTGCATTCCTCTCTTGTGAGATTGACGCTCTTCACTCCAACCTTGGTTGGAAGCCATCTTCTCCACAAGTTCTATGGCATTGGATAATGTAAGTGATAAGAAAGCACCACCACCGCAAAGATCCATAGTTTCACGAGCACCGAACAAGCCCATAATAGAAAGTCTGCATCAACGACCACTTCTCCATCCCATGGTGTGGACATTCTGAAATGTATTCTTGGAAACGCTCCCACGCTCCGGGATTGATTCATCATGCTATTGCTGAAAATTCGATATCTTCCCTCTTAAGGCATTTGTCTTGCCTACGTGGAAAGAACTTAGCAAGAAAGGCTGTGGAACAAATATCCCATGTTGTATTTTTATCTTTTGTAGCATAAAACCATTGCTTGGCCCTTCCCAATAGTGAGAATGGAAAGAGACGGAGCAAGATTGCATCTTCGGATACGTCCTTCATAGTAAATGTGCTTTGCAAATCTCCGTAAAGTGTTGGAGATGAGCATTAGCATCTTTGTAACATCCCCGATGTTAATATGTAATTAAAAATGGCCATGTCATCATATGCATTGCAAAGCATGCATTTTGAATAACCTCCTATGCATAAAGTAAAATAAGTTTATTTATTTAGAAATTGTATGTGCTTTAGGGTTTAATGTGATCACATGTGATTGATCCTAATTATGTGTTTGGATGATTGTTTTTATATATTAATTGATGGTTTGAAATTTGATCCAATTTTACTTTGATTTGAATTTTGAAAACCCTCATTTCCAAAAACCCCGATTTACGCCCTTTTCGATATTTCAAAATCCATGCAAAATTTGACAAAACTTTCAAAAGCTAGTTTGTAGATCTGGTTTTGTTGTACAAAAGATGTGTACAAGGTTTTTCAAGTTTTTGTGAAATTTTAAAAAGTAATTTTGAATTCAAATTTATCCTTTTTGACCCCTTTTCAAAAGTCCATTTTCGAGGCCAAATTTGAAGATGCTTCTTTTATGAAATGTGTAGAGCTTGAAAAGTTGAGAAAAGTTTGTTCTTGGAGATTTTGAGTTCAGTTCAATTTTTGGGAGTAATTTGTAAAATTCGATTTAGGGTTTGGAAATTAGAAAAGAAAAGGGGGAGAGAAGAGCAGCAACGCCTTTGTACCGCTTGCCGGCGTCGCGTCGCCGTCCTTCCCGGTGTTTCCAGCCGCGTCGTCATGCTACCTCCTGCCGCGGACGTGTCGAACCCGTCCGCCTGCGTGTCCTATCCCCCGCTCCATCCCTATCTTGACAAGAGGAGGGCCCGATGACGTCCTTATCTTCCCTCCCGAGCTCATTCCGCCGCCGTCATCCCCTCTTGTCTCTCTCAAATTCGTCGTACTCGATCCGTCTCGCCACTCCATCCTTGCCACCAGCCGCCCTCGACCTTGCACACCCGGCCGAGCCCAAAATCGCAGCCCCGCATCGCTGAGTTGCCCGGCGCAACCTTTCTTCTTCGTCCGGCTAGAGCGCCGCCGCGATCCGCCCTCGCCGTCGTCCCACTACTCCGGTGAGCCTGGCGGAAAACCAGCTAGTGCTTTGGAATTGCCTCGATCGTTGATCATGGTCGGCTTGATCGTTTCGTGTTTTCCCACGGGAACCATTGGAACGCGGACCTTGCCACCGAGAGCGCCGCCGCCACCCTTGTCATCATCGTTGTCGGTTCACCTCCGCCCTGTCCCCGTCCAAACCAGCGCGAGCATCGTGTTCGGGGTGAGCTTCTGGTCACGACTGTGTCATCCGTTCATCGTTTTCCCGCACCGGACTAGTCGGAACGCCGGTCGCCGGCGAGCTCCGCGTGGTCGCGCCGCCGCACGCATAGCCACGTCCACTAGAGGCCCGTCTAGTGTCGCTTAAGTGGGGAATAGAGTCGCCTAGGTGTGCTAGAGTGAGTGGTGTGCTCGTCTTCGCCGGAAAACGCTTGGGTGAGCCGCGCCGCCGAAGCCGCGCCCGCAGAAACCGCCATCATCGCCGGCAAGTGTGCCGCCGCGTGCCCTAGATGTCATGTTTTGGGTGCCATCGCGTCGCAGAGTCGAGGGTCGCTGTAGGGTCAAACCGTGCCGCCCGGCGAGCTCGCCACCGGCGAGCTCGCCCGGCGAGAGCGCCGGTCGGCGTCGGCCACCGCCGCCTGGTCGTCGGGAGCTCGCTCCCGGGCCCGGGCCGACTTGCTTGGCTTCGGGCTGGCTCTGCCGGGCGTTCGCGGGCCGAGCCGGGCCGAATTGGCCCAAAGGGCCGATTTCGATTTTATTTTGTTTTGCGAATTTCTTTAAATGTGAATAGTGCCCAATCTTGCAAAATTGATAGAAATTCAGTTAGTGCTCCAAACATTCTCAAACTTTTGTGTGGCTTTCCTATGAGTATGTGTATCCATGCAAATTGTGAAATTTGAGTTTTGGATAGTTCTTGCATGTTTTAAAAATACATCGTTTAATTGAAAAATGCATATTCCATGATTTTTAGAAAATAAAATATATTTCCAAAATTCATGAAACTTTATTTGGTGTTGTTTTATGATATTACCTTCTTGTAGAAAAAGTTTTGAGCCATTCTTGATATGTTTAATTTATTTATTATTCATGCTTTATTTGTTTATTAGGAAAAGGTAAGTGTTTGGAGTATGATGACTTAGGTTTTTGTGTGATTTGGGATTGTTTTGTGAATCTTGGATCATACCACAATCAAATGGTCCTTGAGAACTCCTTTAGAGATAGAAGTAGTTCAACAAGTTGGTTTTGTTGGGTTGCAACTTTATCGTGAAGGAAAGTTGTACTCAAGTTAGGTTATTTTGTTATGCTTCCGTCAATGCATTGTCATACATCATATCATGCATTTCATCATGCTGAAGCATGCATCATCATCTACGTAGAGTAAACGAGAGTGTTGAGATGGTCCATGATGATCGAGCTTTGAAGGTGTATCCACCCGAGGTGATGGTGTCAAGATTAACTTTGGTGATCCAGCTTTGGAATCTAACTTTCCCTCGCAACACGTGGCAAGCCCCCTGGATGCATTTAAACCCTTCCTTGATGTTTTCAAAAGCTTTATATCACTTATGATGATAATATGTTGCATTAAGTGAATAGGAGTTGATTGCAACTGTTGCTGCATGACTACCTTGAATTCCAGTTATTTCCAAATGATACCCCACTAGTATGAATAGGTCGATATCTTTTATGCTTAGCAATGCTTAGACTTCGGTAGAAGTCGAAGGGTGGTTTCACCATTCGCGAGATAAAGGTTTTATCTTTGCTCTTCACGGTTATGCTTTGGAAAAAGAGAACACTATGGTAGTGGTAATGGAGGAGATGTTTAATTTGAGACCGGTCGGCTAACTTGCAATGAGAATGGAGTCTCTATGTAGTGTTTTCGGCTGTGTCGATTAAGGACCGTCCGTTGTAAGGCCTGAATGTAATCGGGACTTTTTGAACGCATGTTGCGCCCGAGGCCTGTTGGCTAAGGCACGGGTGCGCCAGTTGTCACCCCCTGGTTAGTCGAAACTAATCGCCACATACCCCTGTAAGCCTGATCTTGGGGGTGTGCCAAATCGGGAATGGCAACCACGCACTGGGAGTGGAGAGATGGCGGGAGTACAAGATACCCTCAGTGGGTTAAAGTCCCAGGTTGGAGGTGTACTGTATTCTCGGGTGGCGCAGGCCTCGTTCCCGTTTTGGACGAACTAAGTGAGGGTTGATATATGCAAGCTTAAGTGCTACATATGTCGTGTGGTTAGGGATCCCCAGCTGGGTTTTGAATCGATTCGCGGATCGTCGTTGCTTCTCGGAGAAGGAGACCGGTTGCTCGACCTTCCTCGTAGATAACAAGTGGAACTTAGTTAAGGAATGAAAAAGGGAAGATGGAATGTTTAAGAAGTGTTTGCTCTAGTGTAGGGTCACCTAGAGTATCTGAGCTACTAATCTGAGCTAAAATATTGAAAGTAAGGATCCATTATTAGTAAGCTTTTCTGCAAAATGAGTCCTTGATCTTGCTAAAACCTTACCTTGATTCCCATGGCCTGCATTCCTGAGTCTTCTCCTATTTTTTCTTGGTCGGTTAAGTCTTGTTGAGTACTCCCGTACTCAGGGTTCTTTGACCCTTGTTGCAGGTGCTGACTCGTGCTGCTAACCGAGGTTATGTCGGTGGGCTCGACATGATCTTGTTGTTCCCTATAGTTACATTCTACTTTCGCAATTAAGCTAAGTTTACTCAAATGTAACTTACTCACATTTTGTAAAATTAAATGTTATCATTCTTCCGCACTCGATCTATATTTTTTTGTAACAAATGTTGTAATGTTGTAGCTACTCCTTTGTTGATCCCGGTATTTGGTGTAATCGGTGTTTCCGATGACACCCCAGCAGAACTTCTTAAGTTATTGGGTGCATCTGCATAGATAGTCGAGAGGTCTTTGGGACAATGACAGTGTAGGTGGGCCCAATAATTAGGAGGTTCATCACGGATTGGTATCGAGCTCATACTCGGGATCAGCTATGACATTACTTTTGAAAACTTCAAAATGATTTTGTAATCTAAAAGTTTTTGAAAGTAACAACTTAAAAATTGGTCTTCTACCTTTCCTTGTGTTTGCCGGAAGATTCATGAAGACTTTATGATGACCCAAGTAAGAAGACTTCGAGAAGTTTTCATCTCTTCTTCTCGAAAGACATGTTGAAAGTCGAACATCGACGATAAGGCTTTTATGAGAGCCATTCACCCACCTGCCAAGAATCATCGAGAAGATAATGTATAAAGTAAAGCCCTATCACCTACTAACATCTAACATGATGAAGGTAAACATCGTGAAGACGTATAAGACGAGCATGCATCATATCATCCATATAATGTTGCGACTTCCTCCTTTCAACTAGACAACTATTCTCTAGACAACTATTCTCCTTAATAGTTGTTTGTCCTGATGAATTTCGTCCCATACCATGTTTGTGATAATGAACCTCCATTTGATAATCTTTGCTTCATAAGTTCCTAATCTTTGGGAGCTTCTACCTTGCCTTGTTAATTCTATTTAAAAGCCTCGAGATTATTCCTTGATTTCTCAATTCATGCATGTGTCGAGTTTCGATTCTTTTCAATCCCGACACATGCCAATTCTCCCTTTTGATTATCGGCATGTGTTCATTGAGAGCAGCTATGGTTCCTTGTAGTTGTTCCATTGATGAATCTTGTCTTATACCAGGTTTTGTTTATCAACTGAATTTTTTTTATTCCATAAGTTTCTGATCTTTGGAGATCTATGGAATATACATATACCTTAAGATACACCATTACCTTAAAACCCAAACTTGGTACCAATCCTTGATTCTTTTGTTAAGTATGTGTCACGCCTTGATTCTTTTCAACCCCGACACATGCTACCTCCTTGACGTCATGTGACGACAAATATCTTGCTTTCGAATATCACTTTGATTGAGTCCGCTCGGTACCATGACCTATGACTTGGAAACATCGTTAAAACACGGGGGTCGCAGTGTGGTGTTACTCGGGGCATTCACCGCTACCCAAGCATATGATCGTGATTCCTTATAGTCTACAATCAAAGTGCTTTTACTTTTGAACTCTCTACTGGGAAATTTTGACCCTCCTAAATTCCTTGTTATTATAGCCAAACTCTGATCTTGGTTATAATCTTAGCATCGTAATACGAGTTACTACAGCTTGTGCCCTATTGTGGTGGCCATGATCCGTGACCATGGTGCCACGACGGAACCTAGGGTTTCTTGTGTGACCTAGGCACACATGATTACGCTAGGAGCGCAGGTATCGAGGTCTATGGTCATGATCCATTTTAGTCCCACAACTCATGTGCTCCCTTCCCTTTTAAACTCAATTGGGAAAAATTCGTGTTCATGCCCGACGTGAATTTTCTAGAATCCATTGTTGTTGTAACCATGTTTTCATTTCGGTTGCAACTTTTGAATCAATCATTGTTAACTTATAAACTCCTTACAATTCATTGTGTCCTATAGTGGAACCATGATCCGTGGACCGAAATAGCGTCGAAACACAGGGTCTCCTATGGCTTGCGACCATAAGGAATTACTTCCGGGGCGCTCGCTTATGTCGGGGTCTATGGTCATGATTCACTATAGTCCACATTTAATGTACTTTCTCTTCCTTGTAAAAACTTTTGGAAATCCATATCCGTAATTCTTTGGAATTTCCGAAAACCATTTTGATTGCAACCATCTTTTGACTCCCAATCATGATATCAAATCGCCTTGTTTCATAAACTTCTTGCAAGTCCATATGCTTGCCACATTTTCTTTCCCCGCTTATTTGCCCCACGGGTTTTTGTCTCTGAAATCTCGGGGCGAGATTTCTTTAAGGGGAATGCACTATGTAAAAAAGGCTAATAACCGCCCGGTGAGCCCGAGAGGCGTCGCTAATAATGAGTGTAATACGTGTTGTGACATTACCGACGCTGGCCGGGCGGCGTCGATAATAAGCGTCCGATGGTCCCACAAGACCAATACGGCGTCGATGTAGGAGGTCATTACGGGGCGGCGTGTTCATGTAACGCCGTCTATTTTCTTAATCCGGCAGCGTTTTTCGTTGGCTGGGCACGCGACGCGCATGGCTACGGCTTTGGCTTTTGAAACCGAAAGTGTCTGCGCGAGAATTCAACGTATCTCGGACCGCCGCGTTTCATCACGGGCGCATTTTCGAACCGATCGATCGTGGATGCAACCCCTAATTGACGGCGTTTTTGCTTACGGACACCTTTTCGCCGCCGCTGTATGCGTACCGTTCGAGTATTACGAGCGCGGCGTGTCGATTTTCGTCCGTGTTGCTTGACACCGTGCGAGCGGCGTGCGCGCGGTCAAGACGCTTGGAACGAGTACAAGGGTCTATAACGGCCCGCGTAAATTAAAGTTCGCGGCGTTTATTTTCAGGCGAGTTGTGTTAGCGGTGTGGCAGTAAATGTCGCGACCACTCTGCGGCAGCGTTTATTTTTCGGGCGAGTTGTGTTAGCGGTGTGCGTACATTCTTGCGACCACTACCGGCACGCGTTTATTTTCGGGCGAGTTGTGTTAGCGGTGTATGCGTACATGTCGCGCTCCTGCCGACGGCGTATAGTTTTCGAGGCGAGTTGTGTTATCGGTGTGCGCTGTGTCGGCCACCACCGATCGCGGCGTATAGTTTGTGACGAGATGTGTTAGCGGTGTCTCGTACATGTCGCGAACCGCTACGACGCTGCGGTCATTCTGAGGCGTGTGTTGTCGCCGGTATCTGTCTTTGTTTCTGGTATTGCGGACACGTATCGATCTTGAGCGCCAGCGAATGCGGCGTGCTGTAACTATCGCGCCGTTACGATCGTGCGTTCTCGCCCGAAGTAGTCCCGCAGGTTATGCGTGGGGTGTCGGCGTTGCGAGACACATGTCGGTGGCCGAGCGCTCGGCGGTGCAGCGCTGTATTTGTCTCCGAGTCTTCTGATCGCCCCCGCCTGCTAGAGACGATGGATGTTGACCGCGCGTCGTACCGGACTGAATTTGGCTGGGCCTCGCATCGGTTTTGAGCGGGCCTCCACTTCGCTCCGGCGAGAAGCCGGCCTTTCTTGGGCCTTAATTTGGACTGCATGTTAGGCCCGTTCTCTTGTGGTACTAGCGGTAGGAGCGTTTTCGGCTGCGTGGGGTTATAACACTACGGACATATTATTATATAAATATAATGCGTTGCCACACACTTCAACACCGTCTCTCTCTCGGTGGTGGCGGCACACCGCGGGGGTGGGGGCGGGGGCGGCGGAGGAGCGCCGGCCGCCGCGGGGACGGAAGCTATATACCGTTGATGATTGATTTGCTACGCTCATTGCTATATACTATATTTGGATCGCCTCCTTGGTGTCCGGTATGCTGCCGGAAACACTGCGGCCGACGGCAGCTCCAAGTTGGAAGTTGTTCCTCCTATTGGATGCGTGTGGAGGAGGATCTTCTGCTCGGCGGGTCCTCCGTAGGCGGCAACGAGGAAGCACGTCGTCCGCGGCATCCGGGGCGGCATAGTTTCTCCGATTGAATGGAGGCTAGGGTTTTTCCTTACCCCATACATGCATCCCAAGAAACAATCTCAACCGTTGAATCCAACCGAGATCAACGGTGCACAAGCTTCTTGCGTCGGGTTTGGGGGTACGCTTTGTTGGGCTACAAATTCGTCCTCCATGTGGAAGGATAGCCCAACAAAATCTGTTCCTAATCATACACAAACTCACAAAGACGAGGGCTTTCTACCTTGCTTCACCAAATTCAGCATAGGTAGCCTCGGTTTTTGCGGTGCTTGTCCTCGAGTGTGGAAAAAAAAACCCCTTCGAATGACCCTTCCATTCCATCTTGCTTCATTGCCATGATAAAGCTCAATCTAGACACGCGAGAATGCATTGACAACACTAGCCTTCACACAACCAAAGTAATCACTATGGATGTGTACACAAAAAAATCGAGTTCCAAACCACAAGCGGTCATCCCGACGGCAAAGTTTCAATAAACTATAAAGCGCACTATCAACGGTCGGCGAGTGCCACATAAACAAACAAGCTCTGTCATTAGTCTTATGAAGTCGGCATCTCAATTTTTAAAATATGATAAAAAAAAAAAAGATGACAAGCTAGACATTCATGAGTAGAAGTTCCATCCATTGTAAACTACGGACAATGTACAAAATACGACACAAAGAGTTTACAAAAATGTTGGTAAATAATGCTCGGTCACACACAACGCATGCTCATAAAGATCAACAATACTCCTATCATGCATATCCCGATGTGCACAATGTCAAGGTAGAGCCCGCCACAAGGCAAAAATGTTACTTTTATGTCCTTGGAAGCCCCTCGCCTCTAGTTTCGATTTAAACTCTTTGTTCATCCACATATTCGAGAATCGGATTTGGCATGCTCATCCAAAATTCTATTTTCTCGAGAACTTTAGGAGATATACAACACATCATCCTACGATATACAACATTATTAGGTTTCAAACCAAGTGTGGAATAATAGAACCGCCGAGTAGGGCTCAAATAAAAAATAAAAACTTCGAATGGCCCTTCCATTCCATCTTGCTTCATGCCCATCATAATAAAGCTCAATCCGGGCAGGCGGAATGCATTGACAACACTAGCGTTCACACAACCAAAGTAATCACTTACACTTGTATATTAATGGAATGGCTAGCACTTACACTAGGTGGATACATCATGGGGAACCATTGGAGGTTATACTATATGAAAATGAGGGCCTTGCCGATGAACCGAACTAGTATCAATGATGATCTTTGCATGAGTGTGGATGAAGAAGATGGCCATGATGATGGAATTTATGATATGGTGCACGAGGGAATTGTATACAGGTGAAGATGAAGGTAAAAGAAAAAGGTCTATGTTTGCAATTATATTGGAAGAGATGAAGCGACAACTCAAAGACGATAAGGGTGGCATCTCCAGCGACGAGGGGCGAGTTTTTCCTCTCTAGGTTTTAAGCCCCTTTTTCTCTCTGAAAAAATAGAGTAGCCAATAAGATACGACTATGACGGGGGCTGCTAAACCATTACTTCCTAGCGACTTCATGTGTACAATTTAAAATGACAGCATATCCAAGAGTTTGCTAAACTAGTTTGCCATCCTTGGATTTTTGCAAACGAAAAAAACTTGGCTCCAACGAGAAGAGGTAGTTCTTGGGCGGCCCCATCGGTCGTACATGGGAAACGAACCCGACGAGAAGAGGTAAAGGAAGGGTGGAAATATAATTTTGTTTCACTCTCGGGGCTCGATGCAAGTTTGCTAGAGTGGGAAGTTTGTAGATCACGGGATTGGTTTAGTTAGTGGAAAATGAAATGCACTTTGGGATTAGATTCGGCGTTTACGCAAAGAAGATGTGCCTTCAACAACGCTAGATCCTGCTATGCTTCTTGGGACTCCTCATCCTTTTATAATCTCCCGCGTGGGTCTTTGGGTTTGTACCTAGGATCAATCATCAGAAAAAGGATTTTAAGACGACAAAATTATTGAGCAATGTTGTACAAGCTAGATAGCAAACCATTCAAAAAAAAACCCTTCAAAAAAAGGAAGGATAATGCACTTTACAATCTAGATTTCGGTGCTTACCCAAGAAGATATGCTTCCGCGACGGACCCCAGATCTGCAACCACCAAAAAAGAAAAGAAGATGTGCTTCCCCGACGGACCCCATATCTGCAACCACCAAAAAAAAAAAAAAACTTACGTATTTCTTTGTTTCTAGAACCACATGAAAAACCATATCTAGCTGCATGGATGTGATAAAGAGGTGCACCTGCCCGGGATGGAGACGAAGGCAGGGGGTCCCCTCGTGTCGGACCGCTCTCTACTCTTGTTTGCTTGAGATGAGTTTGGAAAGTCGGGACGGAGAAGAGGTGAGAAGAGTACTACTAGTAGAGTATAGGTGTAGTCCGGGAGAAGGAACAAGGAAGAGAGCGAGAGAGTGAGAGGCTACGAGAGAAAAATGCCCATAGTAGCACTATAAAGGAATCCGAGGTGGCAAGCGTAGAGTGTTCGATCTGGACACCATGGTCCCACGGTTAATGTAAAAGGGCGGCGTAACTTGTGTGCTATTTCGAAATTTCTAACATTGTTTGGAGTAATAGGACTATGGGAGAATTAGGAATTTGGCCACGAAAAAGTTTGTCCTACTCTATCCCAACTACCATCGTTTGGGCTCGCTTGTAATTTTATCTACTATCCATGTGATATCTTGTTTTGAAGAATTAATTGAAACAAATTTAATGGTGTAATCAAAATTTAATGCTCGGTCACACACAAAGCAAGTACTCTATCATGCATATCCCCTGATGTGCACAAGGTCAAGGTAGACACAGGCACAAGACAAAAATGTTGCTTTTATGTCCTTGAAGCGCTGAACATTAGTTTCGGTTTAAGCTAGCTGTGCATCCACATATTCAAAATCGCATTTGGCACGCCGTGTCCAGAAATTCTATTTTCTCGAACTTTGGCATTTGTAATAAAGAAGTTGACAAATTCCACATCTCTCTTCCCGCCCTTGTAATCTAACGATTACCAGTTTCTTAAGGTGGCTTTGAAGACAATCAAGATATATGGTTTTTTGTATCGGTATTTTTAAAATCTCGACGGTCACCGATAAAACGGGGAATATCGGATATATCGAAATTTATCGGCGATACAAAAAAAACTTCCGGACCAAATTTATAAAAAATATTTATTTTGTTCAAAAAATCATGTACATCTATTCTATACCATTTTAGATAAAAAAACAAATGTAATTGCAAAAAGTACCAACTCAATGTGGTGAGCAAGAATAGCACCTTCACACACAACTTCAAATAATATAGGTGCACTAGTCCACAACATAATTCAAGTCCCAAATATTAGTCCAAATATTACAAAAAGATAGTCTAAAACATCACCACTAGTCCACAACATAGCGAGAATCGGGTAGAGGTCCACGGTTCCAAACATGCATAAAACTAGGATAGTACAGTCCTAGATATTACAAATTCCACAGTAGTGCCAAATATTACATAATATCGATTGCACAATCAAAAATACAACAAGTTGCACATGGCAAAATGAGTCCATATCGCACGGTACATTCATGTCAAATCAATTTGCATTTTAGCAAACAATATGTTAGAATTCATACACTAAAAAGGCCAAGTCGACATTTCAGCTACCATAGTTAGTCAATTGCATGCTAGAAGTGGAAGAAACACACCTCACCTCTTCACTAGTACAAGTTCTTAACAGGGGACTTTCTTCATCCTTTTCGATCTTGGGCGAAGAGGGGAGGAGGTTGGCTTGTACATTTGTCGTTGCCTTGCTCTTATGGCCGGCGGTGTCACCTCTACTACCGGTGTCATCAACCCGGGTCAACCACAATGCCAGCGCACTGAAGCCACACTCTTGCCTTTAGCACTAGCCGAAACACGAGCTCCATCACCGACCATTGTACTAGTAACAAATTAAAAAGTCATGAATTAGCATAGGGCACCAAATTATCTGTGTCACTCTCAAAGTTTTCAAGTGGAGCGTGGACCAAATTATTCTATTTGTAATGAATTAGCATAGGGCCACTAATTGTTTGAAATTCATATTCATTCATATAGCAATAAAAGTACGGATTAAAAACCCCAAGGAGAAGTGCCTAGGCAATAAGTTTGGATTATGTAGCGTAAGCGGTCTTTCTATGTGATGCAAAACAAACGGTAGCGCCTTGGAGCCAAAGCTCCGGTTCACGGCTAGCAAACAAAGCTCCGGTGTACACATCCACATATAGCTAAGCGACTAGCCCGACAAAGAATCACAACCATTTTTAATTTTCCCTAAATCAAACTAATGAGATGTCATCAGTTGTATGCAAGCTAGAAGTGTTGCCTTCGTATATATGTAGCGACTTTTGCATCATCAATCAATATGCTTACACAAAGTAGCATGCATATGTATGTTAGCCATTAAAAGGATCAATAGCATGCAAGACATCTGAATTTGAAGATCCCTATGACTCAATCAATATGCTTACACGGTAGCATCAATATAACACACACACCTGAATTTGAGGATCCCTACAACTCTACACACATCGAGATTGAGGATGCAAACCTTCGGGGATGGTTGGATCTTAGGCAAGTGCGGGGGGGAGGAGCATTGCTTGGCGTTGGGCAATAACGGCGTCTGCGATTGGAGCTGATGGACGGGACCGGCGCCTATCTTGCCGGCGGCTGCGAGGGGCACCACCTCGGTGCCGCGGCGAGAATCTTTGGGCCGGGCGTCGGCGGGGACGCTTGCCCGGTCTTGTCGTCGTCGGCGTGGATGGAGAAAGCGGGGGTGGGGGCGAGCAGCCGGGGCGTGGCGTCGGCGTCAGGATGGGATGGGGGGCTGGGGCGGTGCGGCCGGCGAGGATGGGGCGCCCCGTCGTCGGGGCGCGAGCCGCCGGGGCCCCCTTTGTCCGCGTCCGTCGGAGCGGCCCGATGGCCCCGTGCTCTGTTCTCTCTCTTTTTTATAGAAGGTGGCGGCTGGTTGGGAGTGAATGAGTGAGCTTCTAGGGTTAGGTGGGGGCTTTTATTTGGTGGCAACAATGTTGGCGGGCTTCTACAATATTTGGGCCCAAATTTTGGCGCCAGTTTCAAAAATTCTGAAATTTTTAGGCGGTAGGAGCAATATACCGGACCCTAGCGGTAGGCGCGATATTTCGAAATTACGGAAATTTTGGCCCGAAATTTTTTCGAGATGCTTCACCCTTTTTGACCGGCCTTCAAAGATACACGCAAATGAAACAAACAAAAAATGTGCGGAGCTGAACACCCCAAAGCAAAACGTAGTGACAACGATTGCACAATTTGACTAAATAAACTTTCATTCGGACATAATTCGGATTAAACATAAACAAATTCAATTCATAAATATCAACAAATATCACCTACATTTGAGCGTGTTAAAAAATCTCTTCAAGCAATATAAGCTAGAAACTAAATGTGGAATGTAAGGTACATATAATTTTTGATCAAATGTTAGTTACCTTCACATAGAGCTTTTGGAGGGTAGGGGAAACATTTGAGAAGACTAACAACATCATTAATGTCGGGAGATGGCATGCACACAACCAAAACTTTAATAGTTCCCATCGGAGA
Organism: Hyparrhenia diplandra; assembly: GCA_015847255.1. NCBI lineage: Eukaryota > Viridiplantae > Streptophyta > Magnoliopsida > Poales > Poaceae > Hyparrhenia > Hyparrhenia diplandra. The sequence continues at coordinate 60,946 of JADLZK010010236.1, read as the reverse complement.
TGACATTGCTTGGGAGCGCAACTCCGCCCCGTCTGCCGCCATGGTCGCCGGGCGAGCATCTCATCGCTAACCCTCGGCGAGCTCTCATCTAAATTTCTAATAATTATATTACAGCTCAACACGAGGAAACAAACACATGTTGCAAATTAAAGCGAGAACCGATGTTTACACAACAATATGACAACGAAAACCAAATAAAGCTAGTTTAGGGACATCTTGCACATCCTAATGAAGGCGTATGCCGCTAAAATTTTGCTCAATTTGAGCGGCAAGAGTATGAACTCAAAGCGGAGGCGGCACCGAGGCGGGCGATGCCGGGACGGCGTCGCTCCCCTCGCCCTCGTGGGTCATGCATTCTTCCGGCCATACACGGACATGTTTGTCGTCGGCGGCGCAGCTCTACACCGTCGAAGCGGTAGGGACACGAATCAAGGTTGGGTTGAGGCACACAACCGTGTTGAGGTCCGCTGGGCCAAAATCACGGGCTTCGGCGGGGAGATGGTTCGCCCACTGCCGTCGGGTTGCGGGTCGCCACGCGATTCCATGGAGCAGCGCCCGGCGCTTCTTGGTCCATGGGGTTCCGACCGTACAACGGCATCGCCAAGTAAGCCGCGGGGAGTCCCGGCATCGGCTCTCTCTGGAGCTCCGGCCCCTTGGGATCCCACGGCGCCGCTCGTCATCTTCACCATCCCCTCGTAGCATATGGCCTCGGATGCTCGGCCTTGAAGCGTCGCTGCGGGCTCCCGGGGAACTCTTTGTTTCGGCGGGCGTTGCGGGCGAATCTGGCGGGCGACACGAGCGGATCGCCTCCTTGGTGTCGGTGTGCTGCGCGGAACTTGCCGCAGACGCAGCGACGAAGCTCCATGTACATTGCATCGGCAACTTGTTCGCCTGGCGGAGGCGGCGGAGGATCTCTGCTCGAAAGGTCCTCCGGCCGGCAACAGCAAGCGCGTCATCACGGCATCCCGCGCCGCCCGACTTCTTCTCCTTCATCGCCTTGGGTGGGGCGGTGAGGGCGAGGGCGGGCGAGGCGAGGGAGGAGGAGCGGCGGTCATGCGTTGTGGGGATAATAACGAGGAGTGGAAGCGAGTGGAGAGGAGTGAACTAGTAGTGAAGACAAGCGGGACGGGGTTAGACACGGACATGATGGACCCAGGGGCACCTATTTTATATTTCCTTTGCACTTGGAGTGTTGGTTCTGCGAAAGGACACAAAATCGTCTCCACTCCTTCCAAGATCTACCACGCCCAGGACAATAATGGTAAGCGCCCGGTTGTGGAGTCCAACGAGGACAACTCTTCCCGTCCTCGAGAATACTAGCATCAAGGAGGAGAATGTATTATGACTTATTTAGATTGTGTGAGCGATGAACTGTCGGTGTTACGTATATTTATCTGTTGCTTGGGTATAGTATATGTTGGTGTTCGTCTCTTTCTTTATATATATATGATAGTCATATGCATGTCTTTACCATGTCTTGTACCATTTGATGGTTATTTTTTGTCGGCCGATGTGACTATTACTTTTTTTTATTTTGGTTTCATTGATCATATGTATGGTTTCAAAGGGTAGACCTATTCGAATCTGCGTTTATCGTTTACGTACTCCCAAGAGTAGTTACTCCGCCTCAATAAACCACGTTGCACATGTGTTTATACTTGTTTATCGGTTTGATGAGATACAGGTGGGGCGTCGTCCCCCCTCATCATGTTTTTTTTGTTTATCGGTTTGAGTATGTTCGGATACTCATATTACGCATGATCTAGATTTTACTATGCGAAAATTTTTTTGAAGGAACCCATATTTTTTCATATATACAAATATATCACTACTCACGTATATAAACAAAGTATATCCACATATTCTACGTATCCACCTACCTAGATAGTCTAGTATGATCATATACTTAATCCCCATACACTCACCGCCACCTCACCATGATATCCGAGTGGCGAGCCCCTCTTGTTTGAACTAACTAAAAAAATGTTATAACTCACAAATCAAAAAAATCAAATTAAATTCTGATTACACCATTGAATTCTTTTTTAATAAATCCTGCAAAAAACAAGACCTCATATGGATATATTTCGATAAAATTATAGTTGGCCCCACTTGATGATAGTTGGTAATATAGATTAAAGTAAAAAAAAAAAGAGAATGGTAAAAGGGACAAACTCCATGAGACGGATGGTCAAACATGAAGTTCAAAAGTTAAAAAACGACAAACCCCATGAGACGGAGGGAGTAGTGATATTCTAACTCATCTCGGACACAAATAAAAACTAAATAAATATAGCTAGTTTTGGGGACGGACACATCTGGCGAAGGCGTGCATCGTGCGACATCCAATTCCGGCGGCCGGAACGAGATTACGAACTCAAGATCGATGCGGCACCCGAAGCGCGCAAAGACGGGATGACGGTTCCTCCGCCACGGTAGCGGTGGCGCATGCGCTTGCATCCTTCCGACCATGCATAGACATGGGGATCTCACGATGGCGTCTTTTCCGTGCCGTCGGGATCAACCAAGGTTGGGTTGCGGCGGCGGCCTCGATGAGGTCCTCACGGGCCCAATAGCGCGCCAGGCGGATTATGGTTCGCCCGCCGTTTGTTAGGCTCGGGCGCTGATTCCATGGAAGCGGCGCCGGCGCTTCTTGGTCCGCGGGGTTCGGCGGTGCAGCGGCATCGCCAAGAAGTAAGCCGCGCCGAAGTCGCGGCATTAGCGGCTTTCTGAGGAGCTCCGGCCTTGGGATCCCACCGCCGTCATCATCCTCACCATCCCCTCGTAGCATATGGCCTCGGACGATTGGCCTCGAAGCGCCCCCCCCGAGCTCCTAGGGAAACTTTGTGTATTGCCCGGCCGGTAGCAGATCCACGGAGCGACACGAGTTGGATCGCCTCCTCGGTGTTGGTGTACTACCGGAGAACTTGCGGCCCGGGCGAGTCGAAGACGCAGTGCGTTCCTTCGGAAGTTTCTTGTCCTCTGCATGATGCGGCGGAGGATCTGGCTGCCGGCGGTTCCTCCGGCAGCTGCGGCGAGAAGCTGCGTCGTCCGCGGCATGACTGCCGCCATCGCGTCTAAGCGGTGTTGCCGGCCTCTTGCCCTTCATCTTCCTCGCTCTGCCCTCCTTGCCCTCTGGAGTAGCCGGCCTCTTGCCCTTCCGCACCGCAGCACGGGGAAACCGACGCTTCTGCCACACGCAACCCCCCAGAAGCAATAATGAACCGCCCGTGGCCGGCCGCCGAGTCCCAATAAAAGTAAGGATGTTTTGGTCAAATAGTTTGGGAATATAAAAATCATCATCAAAATACCTCGTCATTGGTGGCACTTGTGTTCTTGTAAGAGCACGAGAGCCTTTTCCACCACATGGCTCCTTAACTACTGAGCGCGTGTATAGGGCCTTACATGCGAATCCTTGCATCGCGAATCGCTTTGCGTAATCCTACACACCTCGTGTAGGATAGGGCCCATGTCGGCCTTGCATGCGAATCCTTTTGCGTATGGCTCGGCTGTAGGATAGGGCCCACGCGCCATTGTCATTACTGTCCAATCCTTGGTGCGGGCCGTGCTCCCGATTGCGGTGCCATCTGCACTGCGCGGTGCTTTCGAATGGCAAGGCACCGGCGGGGAAGAGCGACAACACGCAAGGGCGCCTACTACTCCCTGAGGCTCCTTTTTTTGGCTTATTTTAGCTTATTCTCTCTCCTGAGAATACTATTAAATTAGCCGAACCGGCTCGGCTATATTTCGGGCGCTGAAAAAATAGTGTCTGATACTCCCCGGAGTCTCAAAATAATTCACCATATTGACTCTAAGACATCATGTTTGACCGCTCGTCTTATTCAAATTATTTATACAATTTAGGAAATAAATAAATTATTATTAAAGTATCTCTAATAATAAACTAAGTCACATCAAAATGGATGATGTTTATATAAAAAATTTGAATAAGGCGGCGGTAAAATTTCTTTGCAATGAGTGCGGGAACCTCGCCACCCAACAGAACCCGACTCAAGTTTGCAAGGAATCCGGGCCTTCCCGTGTGGTGTGCGCCACGGGGCCACGCGTCGGATGAGCAGCGAGAGGCACACGAGAGAGTGCGGAGATAGTGCATGCGCCGAGGGGGGGCCCACTATGTAAACTCCATCTTGTACCTTAAAAACTAGATTACACCATTGAATTCGTTTCAATTAATCCTTCAAAACTAGATCTCGATGAATATATATTTAGATAAAATTATAAGTAGGCCCCAACGATTGTAGTTGGTCTAGAGTAGAGATAAAGAAGGGAATCTTGATGACTAGGATGTACATACTACTCCGTATAGAAGAAGTAGTAAATAGAGAAACACGAGTGCGGATAGCACGATCGCATTTATCTTCTTTGTCTCGCCCTCCCTCTCGTTTCCTTGTTTGCCCGCCACCGACCACCACCCGCCCGGCCCTAGCGAAAGCCTCGGCCAACCCTAAGCGCCAGCGCCACCCGCTTCCCCCCACAGAATCACATATCCGCGGAGCTTTCTATAGGAAGAACAACTCACGGAGGGGAGGGGGAGGAGGAAGAGAGGAGAAGGACATCCAAACAAAGACAAATTTGGAAAAATATAACACATTGCATGATTACGACTAATAAAATATCTCGGTTTTCATGCATACTCCTACTCGGGATCTTTTCAACATAAACCATGCATATGATCAATCAAATTAATCCTGTCGATCGAGAACATCAACCATCACGTCGCACAAAAGCTATCCAATTCGGTTTGTTTGATCGACAACACCATCTGGAGAAAGAGGAGGTAGCAATAGATCGCTGCCGCTAGCACTACAAATAGAAAGTTTGATTGTGTGAAGATCACAAACCTAGAGACAACGTGAATGATATCCGTGCTCTCGCGCGGTGATATCTACACGCAAAAAGATTGGATCGGACCGAAGAACCTCATACACTCGTTGCGGATCCTACACTCCTCGCTTGTAGAACACGGACACACAAACACCACGAGATGCGAGGGCGGCCGCACCATTTTGGTGGCTGCAGCGATGCCCGTCATGGCGAGGCACCATTTGGGCTATAGGACGACGGCACTCTTACGGTATCGCGCCGCCCGTAGCCCACCATCTGCTCCATGCCTCTCGGCGGGGCGAGAGCGATTGATGTTCTCCCCACGCCCCAGCCGTTGCCGGCGGTCGCCGATCTCTCATTAGCGGCCGCGGGCATACTAGTCATCCGCGGCACCGCGGTTTCATGCTCCACGGCGCGGCGCCAGCATCTCCCGCGACGGCGTGGCGGTGAAGCGACCGACGACATAGATGGCATTCATGCCGGCTATGAGCACGCATCCCGTTTACGACGGCGGCGAGCTTGGTGACAAGACTCGCGATCTCGGCGACACCCATCTGGGCCGGGGCCGTGGTGAAACATCCGGTCTGGTCGGATGCGCCGTCCCCACCGGTCACCGCCTGTGCCGCTTTCATCTGCGAGCAATGTGGCCCTTGATTGGCGGGTCCCCCATGGGATCTCGCGGCGTCCTTGGCGACTTCGAATCGCAATCTGTGCAAGCATGTCACGCGGAAGGTTTTCCATGGCGCGGCGGCGGCGGCGCGGGGGGCTTTTTGGTGGAAGCTCGGCGCGCTCTAGCTATGTTTTGTCGCGGTGGGGGCTGAGCAGCGGTTGGTGGCGGTCACGAGAAGCACCTTACAGGCGTGGGATTTTATGAGCGGGCGGGCGGTGCACTCGGCGGCGTTATCGAGCTAGCGGCGTACTATTCAAAGGCTCGTCAGTAAGATTTCTTACGTTAAAATCACTAGGTGGTCCAAAATTGATGTTTGGAGTTGTAATTTTTGAAATTTAAAATTGAAATGTTATCGATGATACATGACAAGAGCATGATTTGACAAAAAATTTAGAAAGAAAAACCATCATTTTGGAGTTACTATGAGGGAGAAAGACTAGTTACAACTTTTGACCCGCAGTTAAAAAGAAAAATTAGGGTTCTTGAGCCACGAAGGTCTCACCATCGCAAAGCGTGAATATAACACGAATTACCACATATATACATCAACCATCACGTACCAAAAGTAAGATAGATTCATACAACTCCACGCCCATGCGTGCAACACGGAAGAACTTACTACACTTTCGGCGCGGATCCTACACTCCTCGGTGCGAGCGGGGGTTTGTATGCCATAGGCGTGCCCCCATTAAACACGGGTGCCGCGATAGTCTCCCCTTGTGCACTCCGATGCCCGTCTGGCGAGGCACCGGTTGTGCTAGAGGAAGATGAAGATCTTGCCTCTCTACATATGGCGCCACCAACAAGTCATTACGCAACACTTCCCTTTGCACATTGCGGAGTTACTGCGCATTTCGCGGCCCTCGAGTGCAGCCATCGTCACCGCCCGTGTCGCGCTCAACTCACGCAACACCGCCGGGCGCGGTTGTCATTGGCGGTGGCGGCATTCCGCTTTGTAGAGCACAAGAGAATGCACATACCGAGTGTTGGCGGTCACCAAATCGACATAATTTTCCGTCAACTTACTACCATAAAGGGAGTAAAACTATACCTTTTATACTCATATACATTTATCACTAATAAATTCCACTTGTAGTGTCTAGAATTTTATTTTGTAGATTTATAATAAAAGCAAGTGGAAAACCCGACCAAAGTACGCCATCAGGAAGCGCATTCTTGCAAAATACAAGCCCGAGCAAATCGACCCAAAACATCAAAATTGGGCCGAGCCAAGCCCGGCCCACAACTTTTCAAGACGAAGGAAGACACCCCCACGGGACCGGGCCAGGCCGAGCCCGGTGGGGTGCGCGGCACCACAGTGCGGCCGCCCCTCCCCGAGCGATTCGGCCCGACCTCGGGGAGGCGGTTCATGAACTTGCCAAATGGGGGTTACCGGCGTGGGATGGTCGGTTTGCTCGATTAGGAAGGTTTACCGGTCGGTTTTGTTGTAAATTAGCACTTAGGCCCCTCCTCCAAGTGTATAAGTAGTCCCCCTCTCTTCCTCTCTCAACACACACCACTTGGAGTCCAAAGAAACCAGCAATCTTCCTCTCTCTACCACCTCTACCTCTCTTTCTTCTTCTACTTCTTCTTTCTTCTTCTTCTTAGTTCTTGGTTAGCACTTGGAGTAGAAGAACTACAAGGAAGGGCTTGTCTCCTAGAAGAAAGTGCCTTGGTAATATATTTTTCGAATGGAGCATTCTTCTATTTACAAGTCTTATATCTATGTTCTTGGCCTAACTTATGAACTAGAGTATAGTCTTGTTCATGTTCTTGTGTTGGTATATGAACTATCATATAGTTTACATATCATAATCTTGACATGTTCATTTCGAGTTCATCATCGATCATCATATGCCTAACTTGATTAGAGGTGGGATATCGGTTCGTTGTTCCTTCGGGTTTGCTCTTGTTCTAGTCCGTCCATTCGACGAGTGGGGATCTGGGGGGGACAAGAGTAGTGCTCTAATATGGGGCATGGTGCGGGTATTACGACACTGCGAATATGAGAGCATGCCACGGTTGAGGGTAGGCGGGCTATTCGTGACAAGCCTTGACCGTCCCTTGAAATCCCCCACGTTCATATGTCTTTGTAGGAGTTCGTAAATGCCTTGGTAGGAAGCGAGACTTCCGGATGGGGTCTCCCCAGATATCCTAGACCTAACCATGCCTAAATCGGTTTGCATATGATCCTAACTATTCATTTGTATGGCCATGACTAGATACATTAGAATTACTCCATTAGGTTATTCATTTATTCTTTATCCTTTCTTTGGTGGATTCTTAAGTGTGTGTCACACTATCCATAAACCGTTCTTGCTTACCCTGTTATGAACAATTTGGTCTAAGCAAACACATGTTCCTCTATTCGGATGCCATGCTAGCTTATTAATCACATGCCTTCCTTTGGGAAAATATAAATAACGATACCACGAATACTTACGGGTGAAATGCTACAATGATAGATCCGTGCGCTTGCGGATGAAATATCTAAGATGGCAAGATCTATCCCGTTGATAGTCCCGTTCGGATCACCGACATGGTGGTTTCATTCGGGAATGTCGGCGATGCATTCTGGGCGGTTATTGGGGATGGGTTTTATACTGTTTCCTTTGATTGCGCTAAAGAAATGTCAACAAGCATTTAAAGGCGTCGTTGTTGCGGGAAGGCATTGTGAAAAAAAAAAACTAGGCGGCTATGAATATGAACGTGGCTGCGTGGCTACCATTTGCTCATACAAAGCTAATCTTTTTATGTTTTCTCATTTGTGGATGAAAATAGGATAGTGTATGTCGGGTTTCCCTCTTGTCGGAAAACTTCATCTCCGATCGAGGCACTCCCAAGGAAGAGCAGGTCTCGTGCCGCTTAAGTCTTCGGCCGGAACCCGTCGAGACCGACATCCCTGCACCAACCGCATCTCAAGCCATGGCCCGAAGTCATTGCCTTCGATTTCTCTCCTCATTGCCACCAACGTGCCCACCGGGCCGATGGTGAATGTGGCCGGACAAGAACTTTGAATCTGCGCCTTTGGGGGCCGATCACCATGGTGCGAGCCGGTCCATTCTATGGACTGCCTAGCGAGGGCATAACGCTCATCTCCAACACTTCCTTGGCCGTGCGACACCATCGTCATCAAGGACGTCGAACCCGGGCGTCATCGAGGCTCCGTTGTTTCCTTTTCTCCCTCGCGGGAAGGCGAAACAATGGTTATACAAGGACAAGGAAGTAGTCGGCACGTGGGCCAAGTGCTCCTTGGCGTTCCTAGCTAAATTCTTCCCCATGGGCAAAACCAATGCCACGAGGAAGGATCGCCAATTTCAATGAATTCAATGGAACCCATTCGAGGCGTGGGAGAGGCGTTGCAAGAATACATTCTAGCATGCCCGCACCACGGGATGGAGAATTGGCCGGTGCTCGAACTTCTACAATGGTCTCACGGCCATATCGAAGGGGCACCTCGGCGCGTTCTTGGTGGCGCATTCTTATCACTCACCATAGATCCGGGCAACAGCCACGATCGACAAAATGGTGGCAAATCGGAGCTGGGGAGAAGACAGGCCCTAGCCAAAACACAAAAAGGCATGCATACCGTGAAGGAGGCGGATATGCTTGCCGCAGAATGGATCTTTTGCTGAAGAAGGAAAGAAGCGCAACACGAGACTCTACTACCCGGCGGCGCCCGGTTTACACCACGATGCTCACATGACCTGTGAGACATGTGGTGGAGTTGGCTACTCGGGGGATAAGCGCCCACGAGACCAGTGAAAGAAGCTGCCTTTATCAACAACGACAGCGGGTATCGCCAACCTCGGCAAAGCCGGAACAACCGATCCAGGCCCACCATTCCAAGGTAACGGGGGGGTACAACTCCAATTATAACCCCGGTCAACCATCATTAAAGGACACAGTGCTTGGGCCAAGCCAAGATTAACGAAAATCTCACCAAAAGATGAGCCATCAAGAGAAGATCCTTGAAGGAGTAAATAATAAGCTCGAAGGGTTGACATCACCGGTGAAGAACCAACTTCGGCTTCAATAAGATGATAGAAACACGGCTAGCCCGTTTCTTTGCCCAAGTGCCGTTAACGACTTCGGGTAGGATCCCGGGGCAGCTTTGAGGTCCCGCGCGAGTCGGTTAACATGATATCTCTGAGGCTCGGTCAACCCGGTGAGCTAAAGAAGATCCCCTGTGAGCTCGCCATTCCATCGCCAAGAAGGGCGACCACGGGCGTCCACTTATCGGGTCTTTGTTGGCCCCCATACCTTCGTCAATGCATTACGTGACCTAGGGGCCGGTATCAATATGATGTCAAGGCCAGCTTCAACGAGAATCCATGGAGGAAGACTTACTCACCTGCCAACCGTCCTCCAAATGGCGGATCAATCAACAAGGCGGCGGGAGGAATCCTCGAAGGCGTGCTAGTCAAAATACGAGATGGAGTACATCCCCACGAGATTTTGTGATCACGGATATGGGCCCATCGGAGGATACGTCTCTCCTCTCTCAGGGAGACCAGTTTCTCTACTCTGACCAAAAGCCGATATACGCATGGGGAAAGGCTTCATAGTCTTCCACGTCGAGTAAAGGCGGTAAAGTGCCCATTCATCGGGTACAAACAACAACACACCGGATATCAACATCATCCGAAAACCGGTGTGGAGTGTTGAAGGATCGACTCAGAGACCCTCGGAGGCGGGTGCTTCCCGCCGATAGCGAGGGGAGAGTCGAGACAGTGACTATAAATAACCCGCCCCTTTAAAAAAAAAGTATATTTAAAAAAAAAAAGGGTATATTTAAAAAAAAAAAAGTATAATATATATATGTTTTATAAAATATTTTATTAAACAAAATATTTGTAAACATAAAATCTATAAGTAAATATTTTGAAAACTAAAATAAAAATCTTTATAAATAAAACAAATTCTTTCATGGAAAATAAAAGAAAAATATTTCCTACATAAAAAGTATATTTTTAAAATAATTTTTCTATTTAAAAATAAATTTATATTTAAAAATTTTTGGAGAAATTCAAGAAGGGGGGAGATAACGGCCGAACCAGCGAGCCAACAACGGTCACAAACTTTTCGTGGATCAAGCACGCCCGCCAAAGCGAGCGGCAGCGAGCCACGGCGGGTGCGCCCGCACCGGCTTTGGCGCCCGCCGGGGCCGCTTCGCCAACGGCTCCTAGCCGCGTTGTGGAGGCCCCCGCCATTGGCTCGGCTATAAATAGCTTAGAACACCGGTGTAAGAGCACCCACCTCTCATTTTCACTCCTTCTCACTCTCACACTCTCTCCCACTTGCTCTACACTCCATTTTCTCCACCAAAAACAACATCTTTGGTAAGAGCACGGGTGTGAAAGTTCATACTTTCATCTAACCCTTGCACACCCAGAGGTCTTGCTCAATCGTTTTTTGTAGTAGCCATGAAGAAAGGGGGAAGATCTTGGCCGGGTTGAGGCGGTCATCAAGACATAGCTCACGGCAAACAAGCACAAGCTCGCCCTCAACCCCGATGATCTTGAAGGCTCCCCATGCAAGAAGACGCCGCACCCGTCGGGAGGAAGAAGCTCAAGCTCCCCCGACAATCGGCGAAGCCGGCCGACGCGCCATACCTCGACATCCGTGGAGCTCGGGAGATGCAAGCATATCTCCTACTCAAGGACCCGTGTGTTCCGGCTACACACCCCGGAATCGACCTCGAGCTCCTCGAACAAGCGGTATGGACGGCGAATTCCTATCCTTTGGAGAGCGGTCGGGAGCGGGATATTCCCCCTTGAGGAGGAAGGTTCTCGCCTCGACAATCTAGTTCTTATGCACACTAGTAGAGGACCAGCTAGGAATTTCTTTCCGCCTCTTTGGTACACCTTATCATGTTATGTGGGTGGACCTAGCTCAAATCAGGGGTTTCGATTATAGATGTGCACTAGACATAGATCTTTGCTCTTCCGGCTTTGTTAGGAATCACATTTGGGAGGAGATATCCTAATGCTCATGAGGCGGTGCTTTCAAACCTCGCCACTCACGGATCCGGCACCCATCACTTAGATTTATCCATGTTTGGATCTCGTGACTTTTGTTTCCTAGACACGGGGGTTAGATGGGTGAATGAAATTGAATTGAAATTACTCTATGCTATTGTCCACAAGGAGAAAGTAGCTCCAAAGGTAGAGATGTGCGGGAACTTTTACATATTATCACGAAAGTTGATGTTACGTCTGCACATCTCTTATCACACGCCTAAACCTGCGATTGGAGCTTTGGATAATCGGCCAGGATAGAGTACATTTCCACACCCGAGGATTTTTGGGTATTCGCGCTGACTTGTGCGGGAGCCACTTAATTAAGATTTTACCATCCGCGAGCTTGGTCATCTTTTTCCCTGGCTATGCAACTATAGTTCGGTTACCTAACCCGGACTTACGGTTGTATAAAAGCCAGTACTAATATTTGAGCTCGAGGCTGGCGATAGCTTTGCGCGGAAAGATACCCCTATCGGTTCCTCACGCGGTGTCGGGGGGGGAGGTCGGATCCTCTTCCCATGGGCCCCTACTTCCACGCCCGGTCGATCCTCTTCCCATGGGCCCTACTTCACGCCCACCCACGACCCTGACCTACACCGATGTTCGGGTAGCATGGCCTTATCCTATGGGGACCCGGGGTAATACCGGTATGATCCTAGGTGGGAGCCGCCGCCTTGAACACCTACACAGCGAGTGGCACGAAGGAGATCTACAGCGACATGGAGGGCCAATAGATTTGGCGTTGACGGCGGCTCGGGCGATATGCCCCCCACCCCCGGTCCGGCCTGGGCGGCCACCACAAGGGGTGGAGGCTATCGGTATCGACTGTGCGGCACCTCGGCGTCCGCACTAGGAACATTGAGCACCCGGCTCAATACCCATGCAAAACACCCGGGCGGTGGCAACGCGGCGGGAGCGGCGAGCCAGAGATGGACCCAATTGGAGTCCAACATGGCTACTCATAGCGCCTTGAGGAAGCATTCGGAGGTACCAAGGCTTCGATCCCGATCGGTAGGCCTCCAGATAGCTTGGGGAGGACCCCCGCGGTATCATTGCATTGCATATTTACTTTCATCAAATTTTATTTTATTCTCGGCATGTTTAAATTTCAGCAATCTTGCATTGAAAAAAAAAGAGATAACTAAAAAAAATCAAAAAGCAGAATAAGTAGCTCTTCTATGTGCCTTAATGCTTATATATAAGAGTTATAAAAATGATTAGTATTAGTCCCTTGTTGAAATGATGAATAGTTGCTCTGTCTTATGTTTCACCTGTGCCTAGTTTATAATTCGAATTTCTCTAAAGTTTGGGTTTAGTGGCTAAGTCTAAAAACTCATCCTGAAAAAACCTGATTCATGTGGGTTGCATAGGCTCTATCTAGTCTAAGTTGTTGCCAAGTATGATATGGTACAAATAGATTTGCTATGACTTCGTCCAAAAGAGAAACTTGACATCAGGAATCTACCTTAAAAGAAAAAAGAAAAAAGATATGGGCTATGCTAAAAAAAAAAAGGGAAAGAAAAATGAGATGAAAAATGGACAAGTGTCCAGGGCGAGTAGGGCCCACATCTCTAAAAAGAGAGGAAATAAAAGACAAAAGTCTAGAGGCGAGTAGAGCCCACCTCTCCAAAAAAAAAAAATAAAAATAAAGCCCATACTTTCTCGAAAAATAAATATTATCTAGATAAATAAATCCCGGATAAAAGTTGATCAAAAAGGATGAATGATAAGTATTTACATTATAACCGTTCTATCCGGCAACCGCCCAAGACTTTGAGAAAAGCTAGAAAGCCCTTCGATGAAAGGTAATAAAAGGGTGGGAAAAAGATGTGCCATTTTATTCAAACTCTAGTAGAAAATCTTATTATAACCACGGCACTTGTGAAATGTAATCGGCATAGTGGCAACTCGATCAACAACCAAGTACTTATCTCTTTTGCTCGAGGACCAGCGCAAAGGGTAAGCTTGGGGGAGTTTGTTGACCGGTCTGCGACATAATTTTTCCCGTCAACTTACTACCATAAAGGGGAGTAAAACTATACCTTTTATACTCATATACATTTATCACTAATAAATTCCACTTGTAGTGTCTAGAAATTTTATTTTGCAGATTTATAATAAAAGCAAGTGGAAAAGCTGACCAAAAGTACGCCATCATCAGGGAAGCGCATTCTTGCAAAATACAAGCCCGAGAGCAAATCGACCCAAAACATCAAAATTGGGCGAGCCAAAGCGCGGCCCACAACTTTTCAAGGCGAAGGAAGACACCCCAGGGACGGGGCGGGCGAGCCCGGTCTTGGCGCGCCTTCCACAGTGCGGCGCACCCTCCCCCGAGGCGGTTTTGGCCCGACCTCGAGGGGCGGTTCATGAACTTGCCAAATGGGGGTTACCGGCGTGGGATGGTCGGTTTGCTCGATTAGGAAGGTTTACCGTGTCGGTTTTGGTGTAAATTAGCACATAGGCCCCTCCTCCAAGTGTATAAGTAGTCCCCCCTCTCTTCCTCTCTCAACACACACCACTTGGAGTCCGAGCAAACCCGGCAATCTTCCTCTCTCTACCACCTCTACCTCTCTCTCTTCTTCTACTTCTTCTTTCTTCTTCTTCTTCTTAGTTCTTGGTTAGCACTTGGAGTAGAAGAGCTACAAGGAGGAGCTTGTCTCCTAGAAGAAAGTGCCTTGGTAATATATTTTCTCAATGGAGCATTCTTCTATTTACAAGTCTTATATCTATGTTCTTGGCCTAACTTATGAACTAGAGTATAGTCTTGTTCATGTTCTTGTGTTGGTATATGAACTAGCATATAGTTTACATATCATAATCTTGACATGTTCATCTCAGTTCATCATCGATCATCATATGCCTAACTTGATTAGAGGTGGGATATCGGTTCGTTGTTCCTTCGGGTTTGCTCTTGTTCTAGTCCGTCCATTCGATGAGTGGGGATCACGGGGGACAAGAGTAGTGCTTTCGATATGCGGGCATGGTGCCCTGTATTACGACACCGCGAATATGAGAGCATGCCACGGTTGAGGGGGTAGGCGGCCGGGTCGTGAAAAGCCTTGACCGTCCCTTGAAATCCCCCCACGTTCGTATGTCTTTGTAGGAGTTAAGTAAATGCCTCGGTAGGAAGCGGAGACTTCCGGATGGGGTCTCCCGATATCCTAGACCTAACCATGCCTAAATCAGTTTGCATATGATCCTAACTATTCATTTGTATGGCCATGACTAGATACATTAGAATTACTCCATTAGGTTATTCATTTATTCTTTATCCTTTCTGCTGGTGGATTCTTAAGTGTGTGTCACACTATCCATAAACCGTTCTTTGCTTACCCCTGTTATGAACAATTTGGTCTAAGCAAGCGGATGTTCCTCTATTCGAGATGCCATACTAGCTTATTAATCACATGCCTTCCTTTGGGAAAAATATAAATAACGATACCTGAATACTTAGGGTGAAATGCTACAATGATAGATCCGTGTGCTTGCGGATGAAATATCTAAGATGGCAAGATCTATCCGTTGATAATCCACGTTCGGATCACCGACATGGTAGTTTCATTCAGGGAATGTCGGTGCATTTAATTTACGGCGCCAAGTATTGGGGATGGGTTTTATACTGTTTCCTTTGATTGCGCTAAGAAATGTCAACACCGAAGCGAGTGCATGCCACGAGTTGGCGGCTTGTTCCGAAGAAGCCGGCGACGATGAGCGGTGCGCGCGCCTTCCACGAACACGACGGACATGCTCGCTCTAAAAGCACGCCTCGGGTTGCCCGACCTCGGCGAGCTTCTTTGATGAGACTCGGCGGTACTTTCGCGCGGTAGTCGGCGACCCAGCGCGGATGTAGCCGTCGACCAGCGCCCGTCGTCGCAAAGACACGGTCTAGTGGGATGCTCCGGTCCAATATGGCGTCGCTTTGACGCTTTTCGTGTCAGTGCACAGTGGCCCATAGATTGTAGAGGGCCTGCATAGGATCTGCGGCGGCAATGGCGACCGCGGAGCGCAACGTCCTCAAGCAACTCCCCGCGGAAGGTTACGCAGCATGGCTCGGGGCTTAGTGGCATGGTTTTCCTCGGAAGCTCGCTGCCCGGTGCAGGGAAAGGAAGATGAACAAAGTGTTCTCGCTCGATAATGCAAGATGGAGGGCGAAAAAGGCAATGCTGGCCGGGTCGGGTCGGTGCTCATTTGTTGTGACTTGTGAGAGAAAAGCACCGCTGGCGGCCCGAGCGGCCAGAGTGAGTTGGGATTATTATCGAGTACACCGGTGGGCTGGTGCCGCTCGGGCCGGGCGTAGAGGTCGAGTGACAAAACATGACTTGGGACGTCTTTGATCATATCCACGCTTCCACACATGACACACCTTGCATGCGTATCTTTGCGTGACGCCAGTATCCATGACGGGGTTTCGGTTTTTCGGTCTCGGGTTTCTTGGTATGGGAGGGCGATTTTTATTTTTTTTGAGAATAGAGGGAGAGGGTTTGATTTTTGGTTGGTGTGTCGTGGAATGGGGGTGGGGGCGGGGTGGTAGTGCAATCGTGGGCGGGGCCGGGTGGCATGTGTATATGGCTTGGGTGGGGTAGGCGGGGCCGGTGGGAAGTGAAGGAGAAGGGTCGGTTAACTTCGTGAGTGGTTAGGTAGGCGGTATGTGGTGGTGAGTTGGAGTAGATTAGAAACAGAAGAAAAATAGAAATATATATATACCGGGTGCACTTTCTATACACCTACACCCATATTCAAAAAATCACATTCGGTTTGATTATGTTTAGATACTCATTAAGATACTCTAGATCTTACTACGAAAAAATTTGAAGGAACCTATATTTTTAATATATTACATAAAATGCCACTACTAACATATATATAAAAAGTATATCCATATACTCAACGTATGAATACATGCTTAACATATATACCATCATGGATGGTCACTAGTATGATCATATACTTCATCCACATGCACTTAGTTCGGTCATATGCAGCAACGCCGAGGGATATGACGCAGCGTGAAGGGCCCGAAGTTCAAGAGATTAAATCATCTACCAAGGATTTCCTCAAATAAATTATTATATATGTTTTATTACATTACCGAAGTTGTCACCCGTCCAACATATCTAAATATTTCTATTCGATATTGGTTCGACTTGGAGTTTAAACATAAGATTAAATAATCTTTATGCAAATGAGTATATACTCTATTTCATACATTTAAGTTCTTCGTTACTAACTTTGTTTCTAACCCGCACAAGCAAAGTAATTACTGCTCAATAGCTAATTGTGATCGATTTCTAACGATTACAATTCTTTTTTTTTTTTTTTTGATTAAATAGTACAATAATTCAATCCTTTAACAATATCCTTTCCTACCCGCGGCATTGTGCGGGGAATTCCGCTAGTATTTAGATAAATTTATACGTGGGCCCCATTGATGGTAGTTGTATAGAGTAGAGATAAATGAGGCATGAGTGCGGAAGAAAGTCTTTGTAAAGGAAGGAATCTTGATGACTATAGGCCATATAGAGGATCGAGGCAAATAGAGATACATCGGTCTTGAGTCTTGGAAGAAAGTCTCTTGTAAAGGTGGGAAATCTTGATGATCAAGATGTATAGAGGAAGTAAATAGAGAAACATTGCGGACGGGCGAGGTGCACTCGCTAACTCCATCTTGCACAATATATTTTTTTGTATAATATTCGAAGATATGGATAATGGGTTACACGATGGGGTTAAAAACCTAGGAAAGCTACTCATTTCTCGGGTAGCAAGGTGGTAGTAAAAGTGATGTCGATGACGGCGGGGAAAAAAAAAAAAGGGCCGGCCGATCAATCTCAAATACATCTTAGCCCTCCTAATCTATGTAATTACGAATAAAAATTTAGGTGGGGCTTATTAGGTAGGGCTGCGTGTAATTTTTGATCGATAGGGGGGGCTATAGAGCCCAACCTACTCATTTCTCGGAGTAACAAGGCGGTAGTGGGAGTAGTCAATAGTGTGGAGTGATTGCCTTGTGTACGTGGAGGAGAATAGATTCATGTTGCGCGTGTGTATAGCAAATATAGGTTTCAAAATTAATTTTTTTTTCATGACCTTGCATGCGTATCCTTTGCATATCCCACACACCCCTCTGCCAAGAGGGCGCACATCTACCATCGTTAAGCGCTAGTTCCATCGGCCGATGCACGTCTCGATAAGCGAGGCAGATGGGCGAGCACGAGGGGCGAAGGGCGGACGCGAGTATACTGAGGCTTCTTCGCTTATCTTATTTCAGCTTATTCTCTCTCTCACGAGAATACTATTCAATCACCATCGGCCAAAATCAGCCGAACGGCTATTTTTTTTTTAGCACGGTGCGTAACATACACCCTCCGTCCCACAAATAAAAGTCCGTTTTTGACTTTTACAATCCCCCTGTTTGACCATTACGTCTTATTTACAATCCCTGTTTGACCATTCGATTACGATTTTTTGACCCGCATTAAAAAAATTCTTGAGCCACGAAAAGTTCTCCGAGCATGGGCAAAGACACACGGCGTCTTGCGGATGTCACGGAGATGAGGTCTCTAGAGACGGGTGGACAACCACCGTACCCCAGAACCTAGGCGTTGCTATCTATGCTATCGAATGAGCGAGAAGGGTGAGAGTCCGGCCCGGAGTCGGCTAGCTCGTCAGCGGCGAGGTGCTCGCGGCTGCCATGGCTATGTGGCCGGCCCGGTGAGAATCGCAAATAAATTTAACACATGGATTACAACGAATTAAAACATCTCGGGGTTCATCATTTGCTACTCATAGGATCGATCGAACATCAACCAATGCATACATGCATGTTGGCATTTCTTAAGCGCCAATCAAGCGAAAGCGGTATAAAACCCATCCCCAATAAAAGCGCCCGAAAATGCCACGTGACATTCCCAAGTAAACCACCATGTCGGTGATCCGAAATGGGATTGTCAAGCTGGATAGATCTTGCCATCTTAGATATTTCATCCGCAAAAGCGCCGCGGATCTATCATTGTAGCATTTCACCCGGAAGTATTCAGAGGGTATCGTTATTTATATTTTTTCAAAGGAAGGCATGTGTTTAATAAACGGCATGGCATCGAATAGAGGAACATGTGTTTGCTTAGACCAAATTGTTCATAACAGGGGTAAGCAATAATAGTTCATAGATAGTGTGACACACACTTAAGAATCCACCAGCAAAAGGATAAAGAAAAAATAGATAAAGAATGAATGAATAACCCTATGGAGTAATTCTAATGTATCTAGTCATGGCCATACAAATGAATAGTTAGGATCATAAGCAAACGATTTAATCGTGGTTAGGTCTAGGATAGCGGGGGAGACTCGGGTGCCATACGGCCCAATGGAAGCATTTACGAACTCCTACAAAGACACGCGAGCGTGGGGGATTTCAAGGGGCGGTCAAGGCTTGTCACGACCAAGCCGCCTACCCCTCAACCGTGGCGTGCACTCATATCCGCGGTGTCGTAATACACAGGCACCATGCCCGCATATTAGAGCACTACTCTTGTCCCCCTCAGATCCCCACTCGTCGAATGGACGGACTAGAACAAGAGCAAACCCGAAGGAACAACGAACCGTTATCCCACCTCTAATCAAGTTAGGCATATGATGATCGATGATGAACTGAGATGAACATGTCAAGATTATGATATGTAAACTATATGCTAGTTCATATACCAACACAAGAACATGAACAAGACTATGCTCTAGTTCATAAGTTAGGCCAAGAACATAGATGTAAGACTTGCAAATAGAAGAATGCTCCATAGAGAAGATGTATTACCAAAGCACTTTCTTCTAGGAGACAAGCCCTCCTTGTAGCTCTTCTACTCCAAGTGCTAACCAAGAACTAAGAAGAAGAAGAAAGTAGAAGAAGAAAGAAGAAGTAGAAGAAGAGAGAGAGAGATTGCTGGTTTGCTGGACTCCAAGTGGTGTGTGTTGAGAGAGGGAGAGAGGGGGCCTACTTATACACTTGGAGGAGGGGCCTAAGTGCTAAATTACACCAAAACCGACACGGTAAACCTTCCTATTCTAAGCAAACCGACCATCCAACGGTGGGAATCCCCATTTGGCGGTGCACGAACCGCCTCCCGAGCTGGGCGAAACCGCCTCGGGGAGGGAAAAGTCTTGGCCACACCCGGGTGGTGCCGCGCACCCCAGGCTCGGCCTGGTGCAGGGCCTCGGTGGGGTGTCTTCCCTTGTCTTGAAAAGTTGTGGGCGGGCTTGGCTCGGCCCGGTTTTGATGTTTTGGGTCGATTTGCTCACGGGCTTGTGTTTTGCAATAATCGCTTTCGGATGGCGTACTTTGGTCGATTTTCCACTTGCTTTTATTATAAATCTGCAAAATAGAATAATAGACACTACAAGTGGAATTTTATTAGTGATAAATGCATATGAGTATAAAAAAAGGTATAGTTTTACTCCCTTTATGGTAGTAAGTTGGCCGGGAAAAATATGTCGTTGGTGACCGTCAACAAACTCCCCAAGCTTACCCTTTCTTGGCGTCCTCGAGCAAAAGAGATAAAATACTTGGTTGTTGATCGGGAGTTGCTACTATGCCGATTACGTTTTACAAGTGCCGGGGGTTATAATAAGATTTTCTAATAGAGTTTGAATAAAATGGCACATCTTTTTCCCACCCTTTATTACCTTTCATCGTTAGCGGGGGCTTTCTAGCTTTTCTCAAAGTCTTGGGCGGTTGCCGGATAGAACGGTTATAACCGAGATGCTTATCATTCATCCTTTTGATCAACTTTTTATCCTGGGTTTATTTATTTAGATAATATTTATTTTTTCTCGAGAAAGTATGGGCTTTATTGCTATATATATATATTCTCTCTTTTTTTTTTTTTTTTTTTTGGTGGGGCTCTACTCGCCCTAGACTTTTTGTCTTTTATTTCCTCTCTTTTTTTTTTTTTAGAGATGTGGGCTCTACTAAGCCCTCGGACATTTGTCCATTTTTCATCTTATTTTTCTTTCTCTTTTTTTTTTTTTTTTTTTTTTAGCATAGCCCATATCATTTCTCTTTTCTTTCAAAGTAGATTCACGGATGTCAAGTTTCTCTTTTTTTTTTTTTTTGAAATCATAGCAAATCCATTTTGTACCATATCATACTTGGCAACAACTTAGACTAGATAGAGCCTATGCAACCCACATGAATCGGGTTTTTCGGGGATGAGTTTTTAGACTTAGCCACTAAACCCAAACTTTAGAGAAATTCAATTATAAACTAGGCAATGAGGCAAAGCATAAAGACGAGCAACTATTCATCATTTCAACAAGGGACTAAGACTAAACATTTTTATAGCTCATATATATAAACATTAAGGCACATAGGAAAGAGCTACTTATTCTATTTTTTTAGATTTTTTTTTTTAGTTTTAGTTTTTTTTTCATGCAAGATTGTTGGAATTTAAACATGCTAAAATAAAATAAAAATTTGATGGAAGTAAATATGCAATGCAATGATACACGTGGGGGTCCTCCCCAAGCTATCACGGAGGTCTCTTGATCGAGGATCGAAGCCTTGGTACCTCGGAGAATGCTTCCTCGCGTGCGTTCTTGCAGTAGCCATGTTGGTCTCAATTGGGTCCATCTCTGGCCGACTCTGCTTTGCTCCTAGTTCTCTTTGCCAGCATGCGGTACTTTGCACATGGGTATTGAGCGTGTGCTCAATGTTCCTAGTCTTGGACGCCGAGGTCTTTGCTTATTTGGATACCGATAGCCTCCACCCCTTGTGGTGGCTGCCTTTTGTCTTTGGACGGTGGGGGCATATCGCCGAGAAGCCGTCGTCAAAGTCAAATTTGTTGGCCCTCCATGCAGTTTGTATCTCCTTTCAGGCCACTCGATGGTGCCGGTTAATGCGGCGGCGGCTCCCACCTAGGATCATACCCGGGTATTACCCCCGGGTCCCCATAGGATGAGGCCATGCTTTGCACAAAACATCGGTGTAGGCCGTGGGCGTGGCGTGGCGTGAAGTAGGGCTCGTGGGAGGAGGATCCGACCTCGGTCTCCTCGACAACTGCGTGAAGAACCTGATGGGGGTATCTTTCTGCGCAAGCTATCAGCAGCCTCGAGCTCAAATGTTAGTGCACGACTTTTTATACAACCGTAAGTCCGGGTTAGGTAACCGAACTATAGTTGCATAGCGAGGAAAAGATGACCAAGCTTCGCCCGGATGGTAAAATCTTAACTAAGTGCCCGCACACAAGGCCGCATAACCGTCCCAAAAAATCCCTCGGTGTGGAAATGTACTCTATCTGGCGATTATCCAAAGCTCCAATCGCGAGCGAGGCGTGTGATAAGAGATGTGCGGTGTGAGAACAGCAACTTTTGTGATAATATGTAAAAGTTCACGCACATCTCTACCACTTTGGAGCTACTTTCTCCTTGTGGACAATAGCATAGAGTAATTTTAATTCAACCTCATTCACCCATCTAACCCCGTGTCTAGGAAACAAAGTCAACGAGATCCGGCGATGGATATATCTAAGTGATGGGTCTTTGGATGCGTGAGTGGCGAGGTTTGAAAGTACCGGCCTCATGAGCACCGGATATTTCCTCCCAAAAGTGATTTACGACAAAGCCGGGAAGAGCGGCATCTATGTTTAGTGCACATCTATAGCTGAAACCCCAAAGGATTTAGCTAGGTCCGCCCACGTGACATGATAAAGTGTACCAAAAAGGCGGAAAGAAATTCCTAGCTGGTCCTCTACTAGTGTGCACAAGAATTGAATTGTCGAGGCGAGAACCTTCCTCCTCGAGAGGGGAATATCCTCGCCACCCGGCCGCTCTCAAAAGGATAGGAAATTCATCGTCCATACACCGTTTGTTCGAGGAGCTCGGGTCGATTCGGGCGTGTGTTGGAACACACGGTCCTTGAGTAGGAGATATGCTTGCATCTCCGATCTCCACGGATGTCGAGGTGCGGTAGCGTCGGCCGTCGATTGTCGGGGGAGCTTGAGCTTCTTCCTCCCGGCCGGGTGCGGCGTCTTCTTGCGTGGGGAGTCTTCAAGATCGTCAAAGTTGGGGCGGAGCTTGTGCTTGTTTGTCGTGAGACGTGTCTTGGCGACCGCCTCAACCCGTGAAGATCTTCCCGGCTTTCTTCATGGCTTACACGTAAAAATGATCGAGCAAGACCTCGGGTGTGCAAGGGTTAGATGAAAGTATGAACTTTCACACCCGTGTTCTTGCTTTCGGCACAATGTTTTCGGTGGAGAAAATGGAGTGTAGAACAAGTGGGAGAGAGTGTGAGAGTGAGAGAGAGTGAAAATGAGGGTGGGTGCTCTCACACGGTGCTTTCGGGCTATTCTACCGAGCCAGCGGCGAGGGCGCTCCACACAACGGCTAGGAGCCATTGGCGAAGGGGGGCCTGAGCGGCGCCCGGCCGCGGTCTTGGCGCGCAGCAGTGCGCGCGCGCACCGCCCCGGCGGTACCCGCTTTGCGCTTTGGCGTGGTGTGCTGCGTCCGCGAAAAGTTCGTGGGTCGTTGTTTGTTTGCCTTATTTGTTCGACCGTTTTTCTCCCCCGCTTGAATTTCTCCAAAAATTTTTCAAATATAAATTTATTTTTGAATAGAAAAATTATTTTAAAAAAATATTTTTGTTTATACTTTTTATGTAGAAAACATTTTTCTTTATTTTTTTCATGAGAGAATTTATTTTATGTATGAAAACTTTTTGTTTTAGTTTTCGAAAATATTTTCTTATGTAATAAATATTTTTGTTAATAAAATATTTTATAAATTTTTTTTTCAAATATACCCCATTTTTTTTTTTTTTGGATATACCCCTTTTTTTTTTCTTTTTGCATATACCCCATTTTTTTTTTTTTTTTTTGGATATACCCCATTTTTTTTTTTTTTTTTTGAGCAGGTTATTTATAGTCGGCTGTGACTCTCTCCTCAACTTCTTGGCGGGAAGCACACGCTCCCGGGGTCTCAGTCGGATCCTTCAACACTCCACACCGGCTTTGATGACGATGAATTCGGGTGTGTTGTTGTTTGTACCCGATGAATGGGCACTTTACCGCCTTACTCTCGGCGTGGAAGACTATGAAGCCTTTCCCCATGCGGATATCGGCTTTGGCCGTATAGAAACGGCCTCCCGGGGAGGAGAGACGTATCCTCCGATGGGCCCATATCTAGGATCACAAAATCTGCGGGGATGTACTCCGTGCGTATTTTGACTAGCACATCTTGAGTATTCCCTGTGGCGCCTTGTTGGTTGATCTGCCATTTGGAGGGGCGAAGTTGGCGAGGGAGTAAGTGTTGCTCCATGGATTTTGTTGAAGGTGGCCTTGGACATCACATTGATCACGGCCCCCCGTCCGCACGCATGCGTTGGCGAAGGTGTGGGGGCCAATAGCACGATTGATGAGTGGGCGTCGGGGTCACCCTTCTTGGCAATGAATGGCGAGCTCACGGGGACCTTCTTTAGCTCACCAGGGTTGACCGAGCCTCGAGAGATATCATGTTAATCGACTTCGTCGCGGGACCTCGGGGTTGCCACAGGATCCTTCCCCGAGTCGTTAACTAGCACTTGGGCAGCAATGCGAGCCAGGCTGTGTTTCTATCATTTTGTTGAAGCTTAGCTGGTTCTTCACAGCCCACGTCAACCCTTCAAGTTTATTATTTACTCCCTCAAGGATCTTGTCTTGATGGCTCATCTTTTTGGTGAGGTTTTCATTGATCTTGGCTTGGCCCAATACCGGTCCTTCAATGATGGCCGACCCGGGGTTGTAGTGGAGTTGTACCCACAGTTGCCTTGGAATGGTGGCCTGGGCGGGTTGTTCGGCCTAGCTTTGTGGTTGGCGATACCGTTCTTGTTGATGAAGGCGGCTTCTTCCGCGGGTCTCGGGGCAGTTATCCCCTGGCCAACTTCACCACACGCCTCCACGGGTCATGTGGCGTGCGTGGCGTAAACCGGGCGGCGCCGTGTAGTAGAGTCATCTTTGCGCTCCTCCGGTTTCTTTAACGAGAAGATCCATTTTTGTGGCAAGCATATCCGCCTCCTTCACGGTATGCATGCCTTTTTTTGTGTTTTGGCTAGGGCTCGTCTTACGCCCGGCTACGGTTTTGCCACCATTTTATCGATCGTTTGTTGCACGATCTATGGTGGCGATAGAAACAGCGCCACCAAAAAGCGGCGTCGAGGTGCCCCTTCCGATATGGCCATGAGACCATTGTAGAAGTTACGGAGCACCGGCCGGCTCTCCATCCCGTGGTGCGGGCATGCTAGAATGTACTCCCCGCGGCCTTTCCCGCCTCGGGAATGGGTTCCATTGAATTTTCTTTGGAAATTAGCGATTCTCCCCTCGGGGCATTAGTTTTTCCCATGTGGAAGAACTTAGCGAGGAACGCCCGCGGAGAGCACTTGGCCCACGTACCGACGGCTTCCTTGTCCTTGTAGAACCATCGCTTAGCCCTTCCCCACGAGGGAGAAGGAAACAAAGCGAGCCCGATGACGTCCCCGTGACATCCTTGATGACGATGGTGTCGCATAGCTCCGGGAAGTGTTGGAGATGAGCGCTTGCCCCTCTCGCTAGGCAGTCCACGTAATGGACCGCTCGCACCATGGTGATCGGCCCAAAGGCGCAGCTCAAAGTTTTGTCCGCCACGCTTCACCACCGCCCGATTAAGGCACGTTGATGGCTGAGTAGAGAAATCGCTCTTGGCCGACTTCGGGCCATAGCTTGCTTGCGGTTGGTGCAGGGATGTCGGTCTCACCGCCGGGTTCCTACCGAAGAAGAAGCGACGAGACCGGTTCTTCCTTAGAGTGCCTCGGATCGGAGGTGAAGTTTTCCAGCCAGAAGGAAACCTTTTGCATACACTATCCTCGTTTTCATCCACAACGGAGAAACATAAAAGAATAGCTGTATGAGCAACGGTAGCCACGCACCGCGCTTCATATTCATAACCCGACTAGTATTATTATATTTTTTTTTTTCACAATGCCTTCCCGACAAGACGGCGCCGAAAATGCTTGTTGGCATTTCTTAGCGCAATCAAAGGAAACAGTATAAAACCCATCCCCAATAAAAGCGCCCGAAAATGCGCCGTGACATTCCCAAGTAAACCACCATGTCGGTGATCCGAAATGGGATTGTCAACGGGGATAGATCTTGCCATCTTAGATATTTCATCCGCAAGCGCCGCGGATCTATCATTGTAGCATTTCACCGGAAGTATTCAAGGTATCATTATTTATATTTTCCCAAAGGAAGGCATGTGTTTAATAAACCAACATGGCATCTGAATAGAGGAACATGTGTTTGCTTAGACCAAATTGTTCATAACAGGGGGTAAGCAATAATAGTTCATAGATAGTGTGACACACACTTAAGAATCCACCGGCAAAAGGATAAAGAAAAATAGATAAAAGAATGAATGAATAACCCTATGGAGTAATTCTAATGTATCTAGTCATGGCCATACAAATGAATAGTTAGGATCATAAGCAAACTGATTTAATCGTGGTTAGGTCTAGGATAACAGGGAGACTCAGGGTGCCATACGGCCCAATGAAAAGCATTTACTGAACTCCTACAAAGACACACGAGCGTGGGGGATTTCAAAGGGGCGGTCAAGGCTTGTCACGACCAAGCCGCCTACCCCTCAACCGTGGCGTGCACTCATATCCGCGGGTGTCGTAATACCCGGGCACCATGCCCGCATATTAGACACTACTCTTGTCCCCGGGATCCCCACTTTCGTCGAATGGGCCGGACTAGAACAAGAGCAAACCCGTAGGAACAACGAACCGTTATCCCACCTCTAATCAAGTTAGGCATATGATGATCGATGATGAACTGAGATGAACATGTCAAGATTATGATATGTAAACTATATGCTAGTTCATATACCAACACAAGAACATGAACAAGACTATGCTCTAGTTCATAAGTTAGGCCAAGAACATAGATGTAAGACTTGCAAATAGAAGAATGCTCCATAGAGAAGATGTATTACCAAAGCACTTTCTTCTAGGAGACAAGCCCTCCTTGTAGCTCTTCTACTCCAAGTGCTAACCAAGAACTAAGAAGAAGAAGAAAGTAGAAGAAGAAAGAAGAAGAAGAAGAAGAGAGAGAGAGAGATTGCTGGTTTCTTTGGACTCCAAGTGGTGTGTGTTGAGAGAGGGAGAGAGGGGCCTACTTATACACTTGGAGGAGGGGCCTAAGTGCTAAATTACACCAAAACCGACCTGGTAAACCTTCCTATTCGAGCAAACCGACCATCCAACGGCGGGAATCCCCATTTGGCACGTGCACGAACCGCCTCCCGAGGGCGGGCGAAACCGCCTCGAGGGGAGGGTGCGGCCGCACACCGGTGGTGTTGTAGCGCCCCCAGGCTCGGCCTGGTGCAGGCCCTCGGTGGGGTGTCTTCCCTTGTCTTGAAAAGTTGTGGGCGGGCTTGGCTCGGCCCGGTTTTGATGTTTTGGGTCGATTTGCTCACAGGGCTTGTGTTTTGCAATAATGCGCTTTCCGGATGGCGTACTTTGGTCGATTTTCCACTTGCTTTTATTATAAATCTGCAAAATAAAATAATAGACACTACAAGTGGAATTTTATTAGTGATAAATGCATATGAGTATAAAAGGTATAGTTTTACTCCCTTTATGGTAGTAAGTTGGCGGGAAAAATATGTGGTTGGTGACCGTCAACAATGCATCACCGCGGCGTATGCATGCACACAACAAAGACGCCGCGCTCGGACCGCATCATCATCCTCTAGATCGAGCCTAGCTGCTCTCGCGGTAGAGATTAACCTATCACACTCGCCCACGAATCCTACACTCCTCGCTGCGGTACACCACAGTGACTCGCCGCGGCATTGTGGATAAAATCCACCTAGCACTATACTCATCGTTCGGCAATGCCGCCGCGGTCATAGTAAAATGCGTGTGCCTCATCTTCCCATCCGCAGCGATGCGAGTCATGGCGAGGCAGGTTGGGCGGAGGAGGAAGACGAAGGCGCTTACCTTCAATGGCGTCCGTCACCCTTTGCCATTGCATTGTTGAAGTGTAGGCGGCGCGATTCAAGCTCCCAACATTTTTGCCACCTCGCCGTATCTTCTTCCTCAATCTCCATAATACCTCTCGGGCATGGTCGTCATTGGCGGCGGCGGCGTTCGCCCAGGCCCGATAAGCGTGCACATAGCGGCGGTGCATGCATGCCCGAGTCGGCGGCTTGTTTCGACTTGTCGAGGCGGCGAGATGGTGTCGCGGCCTTCCACGAACACGGCGGACATGCTCGCTCACGAAGCACGCCTCGGGGTTGCCGACCTCGGCGAAGCCGGTGATGAGACTCCGCCGATACCGCCCGGAGTAATCTGGCGCCCGAAGCGAGCGTAGCCGCCGTCGGCGTCGACCGCGCCCGCCCGTCGTTGCGACACCAAAGTCTAGTGGGATGCTCGGGTCAGCATGATCTTGCTGCATCGCTTCGTGTCGGGTACAGGTGGCCCGCAGTTGTAGAGGTCCTCCATAGGATCCTCTGCGGCCATGGCGGCGTGAAGCGCAATGTCCTCAAGCAACTCTGCGGAAGGTTCTCCATGGCAAGAGGCGGCGGTGCCGTGCGGTGGGGGGCTTTTTGCTTGGAGCTTTGAAACGCCGGCGGCGTGAAACGGCGGCCCTCACCGGTGAGCAGCAATATCGGTGCGTTAAGCAATATATAATGCGGTGCGTTACGAGCGGTGGCCGGCCGTGAGCACTCCGGCGGGGCGGTCGGCGGCGTGCGTACATGCATGGCCCGCGGAACGCATCAAAGCAAGTAAATGGACAAACGCTCTTTTCCCAATACGCGATCTGTATGTCTCGAATCTGTTGCATGTTTATCCATGACAAGATGATCTCAAATCAAAAGCTTGTAAACTACAAAGTTTCATGGATATTTGGGAACTACAGTCTTTTAATCTTTATATTGGTAGTTTGTCGGAGGTCATTCAAAAAATTTAAATTTCCAAATTTTATTTGTTTTACTTTATTTTAAAAAAAATTGAGACCTAGTTTTCCATTACAAGATAATGCCAAATCAAAAGGTTTTAAACTAGAAAGTTTCATAACTTAGTAAGATCTACAATTAATTCTCAATTTGGTTGTTTCCCCATCGACATCCATGCTAGTGATTGTTTACGAATCTTAATTATACACCACGGCAAACATGAATATACCACTCTGTTCATTTATCATCTCAGGTGCAATTAGAGCACTCACAATACAGACTCTACCATGTTTTCTATCCTCATTTATTACCCCTCTATTTATTGCTTTTTGCTGATGTGGCGCTATATTTATTGAAGAGAGAGAGGAAACACACAAGAAATCAAGTCTAACTAAGAAACGAGAGGTCTTCACGTGAACCAAGACAATTTGTGAGAGTGACAAGTGGGCCATATGACATCATGATAGAAAATTGTATTGTGGGAGATAGTTTCTTGACACAATGTCCGAGACTTTAGAAACCATGATATAGTTTCTAGCATTGTGAGTGCCCTTAATAATCAAACATCCACGCAGCACATGATTTAGAGTAACACAATGCCACCTCACCACCCCACTATCACCCCACTAGCATGCCACCTCACCCGCCCACTAACCCTTCCTTGTGCCACGTCATCAACATGTCCCACATGTCTATGGGCATAAAAAGGGTTATAACTCTTGAACCAAAAATAAATCAAATTGACACCATTAAATTTATTTTAATAAAACCTTTAAAATAAGATCTCACATGGATATATTTTGATAAAATTATAAGTAGGACCTTGTTGGTATAGAAAAAAAAAAAAAAAGTAAAAGAAAATTAAAAAAGGAGAAAAAAAGAAAAGAAAAAAGAATAGGAGGGTGATAGTAATATTGTAACACTTTGTTGTAAAAGTAAAAAATTGCATTTATTTTGGGACTCGAGGGAGTAGGCTTTTTTTAGGAGCGGGCCGGACGGTGAGGCTCGCGATGACATGACGAGTGCTAGTACTACAACGTAATGAATGCCAACGCCTTTGATAGAGAGCGTCTAACATTTACACCTTGCGTGCGTGCATACCTTTGCGTAAGTAGCTTAGGCCGCCCTCGCCGCGCGCTATGTCGCCCATCGGGCCAGATGTCATCATTATACTGATGCCCGTCTCCATCTACGAGGCACCGACGCGGACGGCTGACCGACCGCCCTAGTACTACTACTGCCCCGTTTGCACCCGGCTACAGACGTTACCACTCGAATACTTCCCCGATTTGGCTTGCCTCCAGATCGAGATACGTACTATCGACTGTGAGATATAGGACGGCGATCGTACTCCGCCACCGCAAGACGCCCGCCTTCAGAGCAAGTATTATGGTAGGTCGTAAGCGAGCCGTAAAGCTTTACAAACGGCTTGGGCACAAGAACAATATGTGAGATAGACTAGTGGGTCCTATATTAATTAGAAAGAGCTAACTACTTGTATGGGTGGGGTCGGGAGAAGGGCCGCATGCGGCCCGCTTGCCGGGCTGTATTACTTGCTCTCAAGCGGTGGGAGCGACCTCGCGGCCTCGTCGGCGTGGGCCGGCCGTCGCTGCCCTTCGCTAGGCATGCCACCCGGGACAGCGGCGTTGAATTCTACATGCGGCGGCAAGCAAGCGCCGTCCGCTCGTTGATCCTCATACATACATTTGTCTATTCCTCGATTCTCCGTGCATGCTTGGTGAGGCCCATAGTGCCAATGTAGCCCGTCGGGACTATTTCTATTTTTTTAAAATTTGTTTCATTTTTTCAATAGAAAATAAAAGGAAAACGCCCTCAAATGCTTCATAGGAGTAGCTAGAGATGCCTATTTTTATTTGCTCCGCTAGAGTAAAATTGTCCTAATTATACTGGTGTGCAACATACTTTTGTATATATATGCTTTCAAATTGATGAGATAATTTGGATAGATTTCATTAGAACTGCCACTGTTGCAAGAGCAAACATCCACATATATTTGAGAAATAAATATATAGCACATGGATTATGTAGTTAGTACTATATATCACAACTAATAACACACATGTCTCAAATCGAAGTGTGGCAGGATTCTTAGGCAAAAACAAGTGTGGGCAAATTACTAAAAGGCTTTAGAAACGACCTTTCGAAGACCTTTGCTAGAGGGATGGCTCGGCGATGTCGGGCGGCGTGCTTTCGTCATATCGGCGAACAACGACTCGGATCGGTGCTGAAGTTCGCGGGTTATTGGTGCCGAAGCCCGTCGGGGTAGCGGGAGAGGTCTTCCTCCGCTGCCGCCATCGCCGCCACGCCATGCCCGCACCGATGAAGAGGCCGTGAGCGGTGAGATCATCGATGTGGTCGCTTACGCGTCGAGGCGGTCGAGCACCGCCGCACCGCTGGCGTTCACCTTGTCCGCGATCACGGTGCCGATAGCCATCATCCGGGCGTTTTTCGGAGATAGCGCAATTGAAAGATCAAATTCTACCGGGGGAAAGCAAAGTGTTGGATCGAGAGATAGATCGGGGTTTTTCGAAAGACAAACCACCGATGCGCGGCGACAATTGCCGTCGCCGCTCCTCCCATTCTAGCTCCTTCTGGACATCTTTTGAGAGTACACGGAGTACTCATTCTAAACCCGCCTCATCTCGATGCGGATGCTCGGACGTAGGAGTGTGAATACTCCAACTCCGATCCCGATGAAGAGGATGAAGAATCGAGGAGGAGGCGAGTTCGCACCCGCACGGGATGACCGGCGGAGCTGTTTTTTCCTCACATCGGGAAGTACGTGCCCCTGCCTCTACCTCGCCGAGGAATCTCTAAACAAAAGCGAAGGGTTGCGTTAAGAAAAGTTACAAGAAAAAAACAAGAAGCGTATCAAGTAATGAAACTCACCCAACTTCGGTGATGAGGACCGCGGCTTCCTCCTGTCTCTTCCTCGGCTCCGGCTTTGCCAAGGTTGCGTATTGGACCGCCATCGGTGAGCTTGATATTTTAGTGAAGCGAGGGCAAGAAGGCAGAGAGAGATGAAGGAGTATACTGGATTGAGGTAAAGGAGAGAGCCGGGTGCGCCGTCTTATTTATCAGTAGGCGTAATGGGGATCGTGGGAAACCATGAATGAGATCGTGGCGCCGTATCCCGAAAACAGATTGGAATGCCGAATGGCACGTTGGGAAGTTTCTGAACAACCGCTCAAGTGGGCTTGATTTCTTCTTGAAATGCCCCGGTCCATTGAAGGTTTGGTTCAGGTTTTTATTCTAAAAAGAATTCATGTTGATTCTGAGGACTATGGTCAATTTTGGAGCAAAAGGTACTTTTACCCAAAAATTGAGGAGGCATGTGTTAACACTGAAATTTGGTAGGCCCGGATGATAAAGCGGCGGTGCAAGATGCTAATATCGAGAACTAATATACCAAATATGTACAATATTATACCAAGTATATGTACAATATTATACCAAGTATATGTACAATATTATCACCATTATATTTGCCACCGAGCCTCACCGTGCCTCCCCTTTCTTAACGTGTCGGGCCGTGCGTGCCCCCCGTGCTTGAGGGTCGCCCCAAAGCACGCACTTTTGCCCCGTGCCATGACCGGGGTGTGCCGTGCTCGTAGTTTCATCAACTATATGAGACATGTGTAAATCTTGTGAACAATGTTATTGTGATGTCGTCGGATGAATAAATGACCAAAAGATGTATACATCTTAATATATAAGAAGTTATACATAACTTTCATGTTCATGCATGATTTCTCATGCTAAAAAATCATTAGGTGCTCCAAAAATGTTGCTTAAAGTTGTAATTTTTAAAATTCAATCTGTAATGTTATTGATAAAATTTTACAATAGTCGTAGTTGTGTAAGAATACAATAGCTTGATAGAGAATGATATTACAACATTTTAGAAAAAAAAAACATCAATTTTAGAATTACTATGAGAGAGAAAACGAAATTGATCTGATCTTATACAACTTTTTTGAATAAGGCGGATGGTCAAACATGATGTCAAAAAAGTCAAAAACGTCATTCTTTTTTTTTGGGACGGAGGGTAGTTTCCAAAAAAATATTTGCCTTATGTGCATGTTGGTTGTGTGTGCCCTTGATTCGGTAACCAACGTTAAATTACCGCTTAAATACGGGAATCTTCGAAAACGATCGGAAGAGGGCAAAAACTGTTTCCACTTTCATTTCCATTTATTTTTACCATTATCATTTTCATTTTTTTCGCGGTTACCACTTCCATTTCCGTTTAGGCAACAATCGGAAAAAACTTCGAAAACGACTACGGAAAATCGAAAACTACAATTTTTGTTTTTTTTGAGAGAAATATGTATTCATACGCACTTTTGAGAATACTATCATTTTCGTTTTCCTCACAGGAGAATCATTTCACTCTTCACCCCGCCTCCTCGGAGTTTTTCATGCCGACAGAAGGTCCCACTACGCCTTCTCCCGGATCGCGGTGAAGTGGCGATGTTTACCTTGTGCCCGCCCAAAATTTTCCGAAAAATTTACGCGCCCACCATTTGCAAAAGCGCCAAACCCTATCCGCCTCCTCCTCAGGCGATTCATTTCACTCCTCATCCGGCGTCCTCACAAGCGATTCTAGGGTATACAAACACCGCCCGTTGACAACGCCCACCGCCGCATCCAACCACCGCCCTCGCCATTCTTGGGTTTCAAGCCAACGGCACATCCGCGCGTGACCACCATCCAACCCACCTCCGATCCATCTGCGGCGACGCGATCTGCCGGGATAATCTGCTACACGGCCACGACGAGGCCGTCCTCCCCCCACCGCTCGCAACTTAGTCCACCGAGTGCGAGGCACCATCTCTAGGGGAGACCCTAGGTCCGCCCAGCCACCTTCTACGCCGGCTTCATCCTCCACCCGAGCGGCGGGAGCACCGCCGTCATCTCCAACAGCCCGCCTCCTCCTCGATCTCCTAGCCTACATTTTGTTGGATACTGAACTACACTTTGTTTATTCCTCTATTTCTGAACTACATTTTTTTTTTCTCTGCCTCTTTGGTTTGTTTAGTCCTCATAGACTGCCTATTACATAATTTATCTCGCATAATTATCCTAAGATGGATATACCGAAGTTGTACATACTTGAACCCCGACACCGATTTGCTACAATGTTGTTATCTAGTATTTTTGTCGTAGGAAATCGCAACTCTTGCTACATATTTTCTTGATAGATGATTATGCGTGCTCAAGAAACATGACAGACTATCTATAATACTATCTTGTCTTAAAAATTGCCTATTACATGAATGGTTACTTGAACTACTGTGCACTTGTAGATCTTGAACTTGACACCTGACCGCTACTATAATGTAGTTATTCATGTGTGTTTTGTCGTCATAGGAAACGCAAATCTTTTCTTTGCTTAATTTTCTTTATATACATGAATCTACGTGCTCGAGAACAATGATCGCTTCTGGAGAGTACTTAAACTATCTTGTCTTACACGAATGTCCTTGTTAAAACAACAGTTACTAAAGTACAATTTCATTATATTCCTCTATTCCTGAACTACATTTTTTTTTACGCCTCGATTGGTTTGTGTAGTCCTCATAGACGCCTATTACAAAATTGAACTCTATAATATTAGGCCCTCGCTAATTTTCAGCGATTGAAATTTTCAAATCTGTTCAGGCGATGAAGCTACTTCGTGATTTCTATCCAACGGCGAGCATCAACGCATCATCAAGTGGATAGATAGAGAGCACGCAGTAATCGGCTGAATTTTTCGGTCGCCTATACATGAGGAAAGGTGATAATTTTGTCCTCAGATGGATACATGGAGTTGTAGATACTGAACAATACACCTGACTGCTACTATAATGTTATTATCTGTGTGTTTTTGCTACTATAATGTTATTATCTGTGTGTTTTTGTCATAGGAAACTGCAACTACTGCTGCTTGTTCTCTTCATAGATGAATATGCGTGCTCAAGAAACACGACTGCTCTGTAGAGTACAACTATCTTACAAAAATGATCCTATTAAACCAACTGCTAAACTACAGTTTGTTTATATTCCTCTATTTCTAAACTACATTTTTTTTTGTTCTCTGCCTCTTTGGTTTGTTTAGTCCTCATAGACTGCCTATTACAGAATTGAACTGTACAATTTTATCCTCAGATGGATATGTCGAGTTGTAGATACTGAACCTGACACCACAGTGCTACTATAATGTTGTTATCTGTGTGTTTCTGTCATAGGAAACTGCAAATACTGCTCCTTATTTTCTTTATACATGAATATACGTGCTCAAGAACAATGACTGCTCTGTAGAGTTCTTCAACTATCTTGCCTTACAGGAATGTCCTTATTAAAACAACTGTTACTAAAGTATAGTTTGTTTATATTCCTCTATTCCTGAACTTCATTTTGTTGTTCTCTGCCTCAGTGGTTTGTGTAGTCCTCATAGAGTGCCTATTACGAATTGAAATCGTATAATATTAGGCCCTGCTATTTTGAGGTGACTGAAATTTTTCAAATCTGCTCAGGCGACGGCAAACTTCGATGATTTCCATCCAACCAAGCAGGCATCAACGCATCATCGGGCGAGAAGAGATAGGAGCACACGCTGTCGCCTCGTAAGTGAGGAAAAGGTGATGATTTTGTCCTCGGATGGATATATGGTGTTGTAGATACCGAACAGTACACCCGACTTCTACTACTCCCTCCGTCCCCACCGAGTTTGTCGCCCTCGGATTCCGTGCCATCTTTTTTGATGCTTTGTCTTATTCAAATTTTTTACACAAATATAATTTATTTTGTTATGATTTATTTTATCAATAAAGATACTTGAATATTGATTATTTTATTTTATGATTTGCATAAATATTTTGAATAAGACGGATGGTCAAAGATGAAGTTCAAAAGTCAAAAACGACAAACTCCATGGGACGTAGGGAGTACAATGTTGATATCTCGTGTGTTTTTGTCATAGGAAATCTGCTACTACCGTTTGTTTATTGTCGTAGCGCCAATAGAGCAGCTCGTGCTATGTTATTGCACTTTTTGGCGCTATTCACGCTATTGGCGCTATAGCGCACTAAGCTCAAATAGCGTCATAGCGCCGCTATTATGGCGCTATTGACAAATTGATCAACCTAGCCTAATTGTTAGTGATTGAGTGATTTCAGTAACTTTATGATTGTTTGCTTATGTACTTGACTTGATGCCTTAATGGTTGTTTGCCTTCATGGTTGTTTGTTTTGAGGATGAGAACTTTATTATATGGTTATCATTATCACTTATCAAATTATAATTGTATACTTGTCCCGATTTCCATGTTATTTGAAACAAATAGCGCTATAGCGTGAAATGCATGCGACGTTACGTTGCAAATAGCGCCGCTATAGCACGACCATAGCGCCGCTATAGCGGCCCGCTATAGCGGCAATAGCATCCGAAACGGTATATAGCGATCTAAAACATGGGTCGTAGGAAATCTGCGACTCACTGTTTCATATTTTCTTTATAGATGAATATACATGCTCAAGAACACCGATTGCTCAGAGTACTACTACTACTACTTTGTCTTACAAAAATGTGCCTATTAAATGAACTGTTACTAAACTACGCTTTGTTCATATTCCTCTATTCCTGAACCACATTTTTTTGTGATCTCATTGCTTCGTGGTTTGTGTAGTCCTCATAGACTCGCCTAATACAGAATTGAACTCAGATAATATTAGGGCCTTGCTAATTTCCAGCGCGAACTGAAATTTTCAAATCTGTTCGGCATTGAAGCTACTTGATTTCGATCCAACAAAGAAACGACAACACATCATCAGCGGGAAGAGACAGAGCACGCAGTTGTAGCCTGAATTTTTCACCCACCTATTAAATGATGTTCCTTGGGATAGTTGATTATGCGACACTCTCCAAAGAGTGGGTGAAGAAGGATAGGGAATTGGCCGCCAAAGGAATCCGTAATCCTTGGGACAAATATCCACAAAACCTTGCTCGGGCTTTTTATGCGTGCATTGAGCATACCGCCGGTGTCGGTGACAAGGCTGAAATTGTTTGGACCTGTGAAGAGGCTCGGTCTTTATCTCGAGATAGTTTTAGAGAAGGCAGCCCGTCCCTTTCCGATGTCATTGGTGTAAGGGAAAGATATGAGCTCACGGGGGCCCTGGCACCCTAGAACGCGAGCAGGCGTCTGCGTGGTATGTCTACATGGGTTGATTGGAAGACGGCAGATGATGGTTCCACGGGGGGTGGCTTACGGGAGATGTTACTACAGGGGCGCATATCCGGGCATGTGGGTGGTATGTACGGTTTCGTTGGTTGGAAGCCTTGGTGCCGCGACATGTGCATAGATGAGCTCGGGCTAAGCCGAGGCGATGGAATTACAAGGCCATCGCTCAACGCCTTCCAACACCTCTAGCCCTCGTAGGTGGTCTGCAGAGCGCTTGCGCCTTAGCCATTGACGCTTGGCCGGATCTTTGCTGCGGATTGAGATGGAATTGGAGGCCGGCCGCTTAGAGCGAGCCCGGAGTTGCAATAGATGAGCTCGTGGGACCTGCGGTTGGGGAGTAGCTTTGAACGCCCTTCGTTCTCGCCTTGCCCAACCCCTAACTACCAAAGATGGATCTCCAATGCTATCACCCGAAGATCTTCAAAAGCAGGCAGGGCCTTCTTGTGCGCTCTTCATGAGTGGTACATGCGCCAAGCGCCCACAAACGAGGCAAAATGTGGCGCTTTCGCAGCGTTGTTTCGCGAAAGAGGTTTTTGGCGTGACACGCATCGAAGAGGCCGCGATCAATGTGGGTTTCGACGATTTGTTTGACCTCATGGCACTTGGATGTATTGGATGTGTCCATCCTTCGCCGCATGACACCGCGTGAGTACAATTTCTTCTATTCCGCACTCACTTGGGATGTCTCTTCATCTATTTGCTTGCTAAATTTGCTTTGCATGCCTCTATTCCTAGATGCCCCTTTCGGGAAGCTAGGGCCATGTCTTTGTCGGTTGGCTTTCTTGATCCCGAACCATTGACCTTCGAAGGGCTCACCGGCGGGCCTCGGCAAAGATGGGCATTACATATCTAGAATGGGGCCTAAGGAAACATCTTGACAAGGATTTTGTCATGTTTGCGCGCATAACCCCGTGGACACCGGATTGCTATTGTCGTTGCTATCAAGTGGAGGAGGGTTTATTTCGCTGACTCGCGCCAAACTTTGAAGTCGATACGCTTCGCTTGAAAACCGCAATAAAAACAAAGGAGTGTTTCCTAACCTATAATCACTCCATGCATTTTTTTCTTAATTATGTTACTAAAAAATAAAAAAAGAATATGACATTTTACTCATATGTAGGCTTACTGAGCGTGTTTTCAATCCCACGGCTAAGGAGGTGATGAGGACGCAAAAGTTTTTGGTTCACCGCAAATATACGAAAAAGTAAGTAGAGTGCTTCAATTGAAGTTGTGCGCTTGCGTTTCCATTCAATGAATAACCACCGTGTTGTTGAGATATTAGGCAATTTCTAGATTAATTTCATAAAAAGTATATCAAGATCATAGCATGATTCAACATCATATAGCATAACATGATCATAACAACTAGTGCAAACATTTGTATCATACTAGCATGACTTAGCATCATATAACGTAGCATAGTTGTATCCCCTGTTCCGCTAGGGTCGCGCCTTAGCACGCTTAAGCGCTTCGTTGGATGGAGGGTCCCCGCCTCGCCTAGGGGGCGGAACCCTAGGCGGGGCTGGGTCACCGTGGCGGCCGGCGGCGCGCAGGGGGCGAGGAGAGAGGCGGCGCGCGAGCGGGGCGAGAGTGGCGGGCGGCAGCATGCACGGATCCGGTGGGGAAGGAGGCGAGGCGCCGGGCGGGAAGGTGGGCGAGGCACGGCCGGGAAGGAGGCGGCGGCGGGAGTCGCAAGCAGAGAGGAAGAGTCGGGAGCAGAGGAGTCGGGGAGAACAGAGGTGCAGGGGAAGTTGGGAGAGGATAAGGTTTTGGTGGGGGTTACTTGGGTCAAGGGGGTCATTAAATGGGCCTTCTTCTCCTCTTTCTCCCCAACATTGAGCACTTATCTCCTTTTTTTTCTTTTATTAAGTATAAAAAGCATATATTAGCTCTTTTGTTAAGTATAAAAGCATGTATTAGTCACCACCTAGAAAAAACGCCTAGAAACGCCTAGGCTCGCTTAATCCCGACTAGGCTCTAGGTCGCGGTCACCCCCTAGAATCCGCCTAGCGCCCTAGCGAACAAAATGCTGAATCCAAAGCAGTAAGTTCTGCCTCTATGGTTGATTTAGTCAAAATAGTCTGTTTACAAGACCTCCATGACACCGCGCCACCCCCAAGAGTAAAAACATACCCACTAGTGGCGTAGATTTGATCAATATCAGAAATCCAGCTCGCATCACTATATCCCTCTAGCACATGATTGGGTGCCCTAATAGTGAATCACTAAATCCCATAACTCATTGTACCTTTAAAATAGCATAAGGCCCTTTCTGGTCTGGTTGCACTATCTAGATACATGAGTGGACCAACAATTTTAGAGCACGAACTTCAATTGATCTCTGGTACACTTCTTATTCTTTTGTAATGTCACACTAGGATCATAAGGTGTTGGAGAAGACTTTCTATCCATAAAGCCAAATCGGCTCAGGACCTTCTCAACATAGTGAGATTGTGATAAAGTAATCCCACTCTCTTCCACACCTTTTGCTCTTCACCTTTTACTACAAACCCATCAGCCGATCCATGTAAATCTCCTCATCCAACTCTCCATTAAGAAAAGCCGTTTTCACATCCATTTGATGAATGATCGACCATATGAGGCAACCATAGCCTTCACCAATAATTTGTCCATGCTTAGACATAACTACTTTATTGGACTCCAACACTACCTTAAACCCAACTCTTAAAAGTGACCAAGCTCTCCACTAGTGTAGCAAGGCACATCATCATTGTTTTTCTTCTTCTGTGTGGTAGTTGTTAATTTGGCATTGGTAGATTTATTCCTACCTTTGGTCTTGCCATGTGGGTTTTCCCCGCACCAAATTCGTGCCAGAATGGCTCGGTTCCCCTTCTCAATAGTGTTCTTTGCCCGAATCTTTTCCTCAACATCAAGCGATGCTATCGTGTTTTCAACCGATATTTTCTAGCTCTTCTATGAAGAAGGCAACTTAGCATTAATGCATACGGCTACAAACTCATTGGGTATGACACACTTAAGGAGTTCAAGTTCTTTTGCCATGTGCGAACCTCATGAGCTTGCTTGACTATAGATCGGTTAGCAACCATCTTGTAGTCATGAAAGCTCTCCATAATGCACAACTTAGAATATATATCCGATGGTTGCATTCAATCCGATAGTGTTGCCCCCTCGAATCTTCTCTCCGTAGATATTTCCCTCGTGCAAGCCAACAATAATCCAAAACATTTTAGCCTCAGAGCTAGAGCATGGCCTTAACTCGCGCCGCCTCTTAAAATTTGCACTAGAAATTTTTTTCTAGCCTCAAAGACGCCGCTGAAAAAAGCCATAGTTAAATCAAGAAAAAAGGGCTATAATAAGGTTTTTGGATTGTTGAGATATTAGGCAATTTCCAGATTAATTTCATAAAAAAAATCATGACGAACCGAAAGCAGCTAGATTAAACATGTGAAGCATACTAGCATAACACAAAAGCATATCAAGATCATAGCATGATTCAACATCATATAGCATAACATGATCATAACAACTAGTGTAAACATGTGTATCATACTAGCATGACTTAGCATCGTATAACAAAGCATATCATGATCTAAAAAGCATATAGCGAAGCATGACATGATCCAATAGTATATAAGAAAGCATGATCATGGCAACTGATGTAAACATAGCGGTTCACCGCATATATTGAACATGATGAACAATAAGATTAGAACACGTATGTAATACCCGCGATGTAGAAGTACCGGTGGTGTTGATGCAGACGACGATCGCGCAAGAAGCTTAGTCGATGAGTGTTCCTTGTTGATGATCCCGCCGCAAAGCCTTATGACGACGGGATGACGACCGATGAAGAGAAACCGCCGTGGAAGATTTGGGAGCCACGCCAAGAGCGCTTCCCAAAACCTTATTCGACGGACGGGATGGAGAGACTATGTGCGAGAGGGAAAAGGAAAATATTATTTTTACTACTTTAGGATTTTCTAATTGGAAGGGCGGCCTGATGCAAGTGGTGCAAGTGGTCTACCGCTTGTAACCGAAGGTCCCGGTTCAAGCAAATGCCTCCACATATTGCACATGGTGCGGGTAAGGCTTGGCGCTAAAATACTCTTCCCCTGCACTGCAGAGGAGCGGAGCCTACGGGCCGTGGGTACGCCCTTTTTAGGATTTTCTAATTGAAACTCCCAATTATAGTTGTGGTGTTGTGTCTAATCCCAAAGAGGCTTGGTACAAATATATAGGGAGGAAAACTCCCTACCTCCACATCAACCAAAGCCAGTATGATACTAATTGATATCGCACCTCGCACCTTTACTCATGGGTCTTGAAACAATAAAGCCCATTAGGGAACACAAAATATTGGGCCTTTGAGATTTATCGTAATTTCTTCATATGAATTTTAGGGGAACTATTCATCATATATAAATTCTAGCATGTGTTTCATATGTTTGCAAAGGCTCAAGCAAACCGATAAAAGTGATAACAAGACATGTTGGTTAATTTTTCTTTCTTTCTAGTTAATTTTTAACTTCAGCCTTAAAGATTTTAAAGTAGTCTAATAATGCCTCATCTTTAGTTTTCAGCAAGTAAATATAGCAAAATCTAGAAGCATCATCAATTAATGACATGAAATATCTCTTTTCCACACACCATTCATCTCACATAGATCGAATGTATGAGTTCTAGAGGTGCCAAGAGCCTCTCCACGCCTTTGTGAGGCTTTGGAGGTTGCTTAGATTGCACACAATTATGACACTTAGAACCTTTGGTAATGGTGAAATCTAGAATTAACTGCAAGCTCACCAAAATTCAATTCTAGAATTAATCGCAAGCTAGATAGATGTGACACCAAACTTCACATGACGTAAAACGAGAATGCCAAACACTCAATTATCATTAATTGTGTCACAAATGATTCAATCGACTTATTACAAAAATCTGCCAAACTTAGGCGAAAACAAACCTCCACAACCATAGCCTTCACCAATAAATTGTCCATGCTTAGACATGACTACTTTATTGGACTCCAACACTACCTTAAACCCATCTCTTAAAAAGAAGGTAAACTTCGTGATCTATTGTATGTTTGTAGATATTGGGCCTTTTGAGATTTATCGTAATTTCTTCATATGAATTTTAGGGTACTATTCATCATATATAAATTCTAGCATGTGTTTCATATGTTTGCAAAAGCTTTGGTAAACCGATAAAAGTGATAACAAGGCATGTTGGTTAATTTTTTCTTTCTTTCTAGTTAATTTTCAACTTCATCCTTAAAGATTTTAAAGTAGTCTAATAATGCCTCATCTTTAGTTTTCAGCAAGTAAAAAATATAGCAAAATATAGCAGCATCATCAATTAATGACATGAAATATCTCTTTGCACACACCATTCATCTCACATAGATCAGAATGTATGAGTTCTAGAGGTGCCAAGAGCCTCTCCTCCACCGCCTTGTGAGGCTTTCGAGGTTGCTTAGATTGCACACAATTATGACACTTAGAACCTTTGGTAATGGTGAAACCTAGAATTAATCGCAACCTCACCAAAATTCACATCTAGAATTAACTGCAAGCTAGATAGATGTGACACCAAAATTCACATGACACAAAATGAGAATGCCAAACACTCGAATTATCATTAATTGTGTCACAAATCTGATTCATCGACTTATTACAAAAAAATCGCCAAACTTAGGCGAAAAACAAACCTCCGCAACCATACCCTTTCTCACCAATAAATTGTCCATGCTTAGACATAACTACTTTCTTGGACTCCAACACTACCTTAAAACCATCTCTTGAAAGAAGGTAAACTTCGTGATCTCATCGTATGTTTGCAGATTTTTTTTTGAGAATATATGTTTGCGTATATTGGGAACACGATATTGGGCCTTTGAGATTTATCGTAATTTCTTCATATGATTGCAAAGGTGCACGCTGCAAACCGATAACAAGACATGTGGGTTCTACACGGTGCACCACTTGATGGCCGCGATGAAACAAGTTCATTTGGATCGTCATGAGGTAACTCAAAGTGCAGCTCCATCTTGTGCCTACCTTTGTTTGGCAATATAGACCATGAGTACACAAACACTTACACCTACCGCCTTTCTATTAGGATTTTGACTTGACGGGAGATTCCATCAATTTGGAGGATATTAGAGAGAAGATGGCCAAGTTTCTTATGGAACATGTCATCAGCCCCGGCGAGCATTTCGCTTTAAAGAACCGTGAGTTGATTCTCGCTTTCCCTTGCCGCATGACGATCGTGGATACATGCATGTGAACCGTATTATTGTTTTCCCTTGCCGCATGACGATCAAAAGCCGGATACATGCATGTGAACCGTGTTATTTGTGTTGTGAACAACTGCGGGCGTGCCCCTCAAGAATCGGGTACATCCGTGTGAACAATCTGAGATACACCTGAATTTGCAATGCCGCCGCCGCCGCCATTTGTTTGTGATCGGACCTGCCCATCTATATTATTTGTGTTTGCCGCTGTCTACCATTTTCAATTTCTCACGCATAGTTGAAACGGTTTGTTATCTATGTACGTACCACGTACCGCCGATGCGCGCTCAGGGTTTCGTACTAAATGTCTGTCCGCTTAAGAATCAAGAAACGCCTCAAACACCGAACAAGCGCCTAAAAATACGTAATGTTTACATGCGTGCGTAATCAAAACGGTCGCCCTGTAAAAATGACTAAATCCCACCGTGACGCGGTTACGAAAGAACGTCTCAGAATAGCCGAAAGGAACGCAGACGAGCTTACTAAAATGCGCCTGTAGCTGGGTGGTGTTACTTCCCCGACACCGCTAAGTAACAACCGTATGTAACACGGGGCACATTGCGACGATCGTTTTAAACATGCGAATCGTAGTTCTCAGACGAAAGTTAGGTCGAACGACCCACGGAAGCGCCCGAAAGTGCATTAAGGTTCACATCGGTAGTACAAAACAAGCGCCCGTGAACCGGAGTGTAGTTACAAATAGCGATCTAACCGCTGCCTCGTAGCTCAGGGTGATTACGTATTACGCAGTACCCGCGCCCGTAAGTACGAAGATTTCACGCAGCCGCTGCATTCCACATGGGTCTCGTATTTGAATAACGGTTTACGTACCCTTATAGTGATCGCGTCCGTGAATGGATAACAAATAGAGGCGCCAGCTGATGCATACAAGCGTGCTCGTCGTGTCGCGCTAAACAGTGAACGCTTCTTGTGTAATGCGTGTTCCGCGACATTCGCACCGCTATACGCATATCGGGCCGTCGCGTCACTACTTTTGGACGCTGCATGCCGACATCGGGATGCCGCTGGGTCCGTGACGCTTCAGAGGTACAATCCGCATCTTAGACAATTATGTCCGTAGATATACAGAGACCACGATCGAGCAAAACCCCAGACCTGA
The DNA here is from genome assembly GCA_015847255.1 of Hyparrhenia diplandra. Classification (NCBI taxonomy): domain Eukaryota; kingdom Viridiplantae; phylum Streptophyta; class Magnoliopsida; order Poales; family Poaceae; genus Hyparrhenia; species Hyparrhenia diplandra. The sequence goes on along the minus strand of JADLZK010010236.1, from coordinate 16,810 downwards.
GACGTTCCACCTGGCCAAGTGTAACAAGGGCTCACCGGCAGACAGAAGTTTGAGACGCATCGAAATCCCGTCCCAGATAAAGCTCCTGCTGGAGGACGCCGCTAATTTACCGATGTCTATAAAGTCGACATTTAGAGACCCTAATAGGCGGCCTTACGCGGGCTATGGCGATCAGAGAAGGCCTCAACGCTAGCGATCAGAGGCCTTTACATAGTGATGATTGTAACATCCCCTCATGTTAATATGTAATTAAAATGGCCATGTCATCATATGCATTGCAAAGCATGCATTTTGAATAACCTCCTATGCATAAAGTAAAATAAGTTTATTTATTTAGAAATTGTATGTGCTTTAGGGTTTAATGTGATCACATGTGATTGATCCTAATTATGTATTGGATGATTGTTTTTATATATTAATTGATGGTTTGAAATTTGATCCAATTTTACTTTGATTTGAATTTCAAAACCCTCATTTCCAAAAACCCCGATTTGCCCCCTTTTTCGATATTTCAAAAATCCATGCAAAATTTGACAAAACTTTCAAAAGCTAGTTTGTAGATCTGGTTTTGTTGTACAAAAGATGTGTACAAGGTTTTTCAAGTTTTTGTGAAATTTTAAAAGTAATTTTGAATTCAAATTTATCCTTTTTACCCCTTTTCAAAAAGTCCATTTTCGAGGCCAAATTTGAAGATACTTTTTTTTATGAAATGTGTAGAGCTTGAAAAGTTGAGAAAAGTTTGTTCTTGGAGATTTTTGAGTTCAGTTCAATTTTTGGGAGTAATTTGTAAAATTCGATTTAGGGTTTGGAAATTAGAAAGAAAAGGGGGGAGAGAAGAGCGAGAGCAACGCCACGCTTTTGCTTGCGGTGTCGTCGCCGCCCTTCCTTCACGTTTCGGCCAGCGTCGTCATGCCACCTCTGGCTTTGACGTGTCGAACCCGTCCCTGCGCGTGTCCTATCCCCCGCCCGGCCCCTATCGACAAGAGGAGGGCCCGACGACGTCCTTATCCTCCCTCCCGAGCTCATTCCGCCCCGGCCATCCCCTCTTGTCTCTCTCAAATTTGTCGTGATTCGATCCGTCTCTCGCCACTCCATCCTTGCCACCAGCCTTCGCCTCGACCTTGGCGCACCTGGGGCCGAGCCCAAAATCGCCGCCCTCGCGATCGCTGAGTTGCGGCGCAACCTTTCTTCTCCGGTCCTACGGGCGCCGCCGCGATCCGCCTCACCGTCGTCCCAATTTGCTCGGTGAGCTCGCGTAAAAACCAGCTAGTGCTTTGAATCGGGCCGATGCGCTGATCATGGTCGCTCGATCGTTTCGTGTTTTCCTCAAGCGAACCAGCCGAACGCTTAGACCTTGCCACCGGGAGAGCCGCCGCCATCGCTGTCGTCATCGCTGTCCACCTTCACCTGCCCCCGCCCAAAACCAAACCAGCATCGTGGTTCGTGGTAGCCGTCACGACCGAAAGTCATCCGCTCATCGTTTTCCCGCACCGACTAGTCGGAACGCGGTCGCCGGGCGAGTTCTCCGCGTGGTCGCGCCGCCCTTCGCATAGCCACGCCCACTAGAGGCCCGTCTAGTGTCGCTAAGGGGGAATAGAGTCGCCTAGGTGTGCTAGAGTGAGTGGTGTGCTCGCCTTCGCCCAGGAACGCTTGGTGGCCCCGTCGGCGCCGCGCGTGTCGCCATCATCGCCGGCAGCGTGCCGCCGTCGCGCCCTAGATGTCGTGGTTTTGGGTGCCATCAGCGTCACCTTGGTCGAGGGGGTCGCGTAGGGGTCAAGCCGTATCGCCCGGTGAGCTTCGCCACCGGCGAGAGCGCCGGTCAGCGTCGGCGCCCCGCCGGTCAGCGTCGGGCTCGCTCACCCGCTGGCGGGCGGCTGCCGCTTGCTTTTTCGGCTGGCCGCCGGCGTTACAGGCCGAAAGCCGGGCGAGAATTGGCCCAAAGGCCAATTTCTGATTTTATTTTGTTTTGCGAATTTCTTTAAATGTGAATAGTGCCCAATCTTGCAAAATTCATAGAAATTCGCTTAGTGCTCCAAACATTCTCAAACTTTTTGTGTGGCTTTTCTATGAGTATGTGTATCCATGCAAATTGTGAAATTTGAGTTTTGGATAGTTCTTGCATGTTTTAAAAATACATCGTTTAATTGAAAAATGCATATTCCATGATTTTTAGAAAATAAAATATATTTCCAAAATTCATGAAACTTTATTTGGTGCTGTTTTTATGATATTACCTTCTTGTAGAAAAACGTTTTGAGCCATTTTGATATGTTTAATTTATTTATTATTCATGCTTTATTTGTTTATTAGGAAAAGGTAAGTGTTTGGAGTATGATGACTTACGTTTTTGTGTGATTTGGGATTGTTTTGTGAATCTTGGATCATACCACAATCAAATGGTCCTTGAGAACTCCTTTAGAGATAGAAGTAGTTCAACAAGTTGGTTTTGTTGGGTTGCAACTTTATCGTGAAGGAAAGTTGTACTCAAGTTAGGTTATTTTGTTATGCTTCCGTCAATGCATTGTCATACATCATATCATGCATTTCATCATGCTAAAGCATGCATCATCATCTACGTAGAGTAAACGAGAGTGTTGAGATGGTCCGTGATGATCGAGCTTTGAAGAAGGTGTATCCACCGAGGTGATGGTGTCAAGATTAACTTTGGTGATCCAGCTTTTGGAATCTAACTTTCCCCTCGCAACACGTGGCAAGCCCCGGATGCATTTAAACCCTTCCTTGATGTTTTCAAAAGCTTTATATCACTTATGATGATAATATGTTGCATTAAGTGAATAGGAGTTGATTGCAACTGTTGCTTTTATGACTACCTTGAATTCCGATTATTTCCAAATGATACCCCCACTAGTATGAATAGGTCGATATCTTTTATGCTTAGCAATGCTTAGACTTCGGTAGAAGTCGAAGGGTGGTTTCACCATTCGCGAGATAAAGGTTTTATCTTTGCTCTTCACGGGTTATGCTTTGGAAAAAGAGAACACCATGGTAGTGGTAATGGAGGAGATGTTTAATTTGAGACCGGTCGGATAACTTGCAATGAGAATGGAGTCTCTATGTAGTGTTTTTTTAAATTTTAATCGATTAAGGACCGTCCGCTGTAAGGCCCGAATGTAATCGGGACTTTTTGAACGCATGTTGCGCCTCGAGGCCTTGTTGGCTAAGGCACGGCCGCTCGTTGTCACCCCCAAGTTAGTCGAAACTAACGGCCACAAACCCCTGTAAGCCTGATCTTGGGGGTGTGCCAAATCGGGAATGGCAACCACGCGACCGGAGGGGGGAGAGATGGCGGGAGTACAAGATACCCTCGGTGGGTTAAAGTCCCGTGTTGGAGGTGTCTTTGTTGTATTCTCGGGTGGCGCAGCCTCGTTCCCGTTTTTGGACGAACTAAGTGAGGGTTGATATATGCAAGCTTAAGTGCTACATATGTCGTGTGGTTAGGGATCCCCAACCGGGTTTTGAATCGATTCGCGGATCGCCGTTGCTTCTGGAGAAGGAGACCCTGTTGCGACCTTCCTTGTAGATAAGAAGTGGAACTTAGTTAAGGAATGAAAAAGGGAAGATGGAATGTTTAAGAAGTGTTTGCTCTAGTGTAGGGTCACCTAGAGTATCCGAGCTACTAATCTGAGCTAAAATATTGAAAGTAAGGATCCATTATTAGTAAGCTTTTTCTCGCAAAATGAGTCCTTGATCTTGCTAAAACCTTACCTTGATTCCCATGGCCTGCATTCCCGAGTCTTCTCCTCCTATTTTTCTTGGTCGGTTAAGTCTTGTTGAGTACTCTCGCACTCGAGGGTTCTTTGACCCTTGTTGCGTGTGCCGACTTCGTCTTTGCTAACCGAGGTTATGTCGGTGGGCTCGACATGATCTTGTTGTTCCCTATAGTTCTGTTCTACTTTCGTAATTAAGCTAAGTTTACTCAAATGTAACTTACTCACATTTTGTAAAATTAAATGTTATCATTCTTCCGCACTCGATCTATATTTTTTTGTAACAAATGTTGTAATGTTATAGCTACTCCTTTGTTGATCTCGATATGAGGTGTAATCGGTGTTTCCGATGACACCCGATGAACTTCTTAAGTTATTGGGTGCATCCGCATAGCCGCCGAGGTCTTTGGGACAATGACAAAAGCGTGTGGGCCCGGTAATTAGGAGGTTCTGTCACAATCTTCATGTGCCTTTCCACAAAATTGACTAGCTTGCACCATATTGATGAGCCCCTCGGCTTAAGCTCAAAGCCTTTGTCTCCAACCTCTACCTTCGGACCAATGAGAATGTTGTCCGTGGTAGGAGTCCGAGAACTCACGATGTGTCTTGGTTGCCATAGCTTCAAATTCGGGTGTCAAGTCTCTAGTAACTTGATTAACTTCCGATTCAGTAGGTCTTGGATTCTCGGATGATGATGATGATGATGAAGGTGCTGGAGTTTGTCTATGTTTTGCTCTTGCCCGCCTGATTAATTTTTAGGATCTTGAAGATAATTTTTTTCGAAGGTTCCAATTCATACAATTCCCCGCATAAGATCAAAACAAAATAGAAAAACAGGGTTGGACCTGTTTGAGTATGTGATAATGGGTTCTCAATGCATTATGTAGTGTAAGGGATCTCTCGGTTTCCTTATATGATGTGTTTAAAAGATTTTTGGCTAGCACCCTTTCTAACTAGTAAAGTCGAAAACAATACCAACTTAATAGGAATAACACTTTCTAAGTCTTGGCTAATACCCTTCCAAACTAGGGAAAGCCGGAAAGAAGCACTAGAAAACTTTTGAAGTTAAGAAAACATCTTTTCAAGATTTTGAAAGGTTGACTATTCTCTCCCAAACTAGGAAAGTTTTGAAAAACAAAGTCAAGAATTTTTTTTTTGGATAGACTACGCCTTCACAAGAAGCGGCGCCCGAGAAATGCTTGTTGATATTTCTTACGATCCCAATTAGGAAGGCGAAAAGAAATATATATGGGAAATCTATCTAATCATGTTAGCTTGGATATGGGATTAACCTCATGATCCAACAAAGCGGAGTTAGGCGGTGTTAGTAGTGGGATATAAACTTAGCATCATTATCCATAGTGGAGTTAATCTCACCGGGATATGTACTCAAGGTATACCACTCATTTCTAGGCATTACCTATACACTAGTCTCGTCACCCTAGCAATAACGCCTCAAAGAAATGCGGGGCATGGTATTCTTGATTGGCCTTGATAAAAGAATGAACATGATATCTGCAAAGCGCCAGATGCATAGAAATACCAATTGTAGCACTTCACCGGGAGTAATCCGTATCGTATTTATATTTTACCATAGGGAAGGGAGTCTATGGAAAGTAGAGAGAAAAGGATGTCTAATGATTTAGTTTGTGATTTATTTATGAGATCCACCTTACAAAGAGTGTAATGCGAGTAGCCATATACATCTAACATTACTCAACAGGGATAAGTCACGGGATAAAGATAATTTTATAAATGATAAATACCCAAGTCTAAGATCATCATATGCCACTAGTATCATACGAGCTATTAGCATGTTATAGAAAGAATAGAATGAATATTCCTAAGATACTCCTAATTATATATGTCAAATGAATACTATAATTAGTGCAATACATCTAGCTATCATGGCAAGGTTGGATTACTTCTACACATGGCAAGCATTACCAATAACAACCAAGGACGAAACTTGATCATTACCGTAATAATAAACTCGACTCGTCCTACATTCGGAGGGTGGATTCCAAAGGACTCAACAGAATTTGTCACTCCCCGCGATCTACCACATGGCCCGGAATGTAGGGTGCAATTCTTGAGATAAACGTTGTATAAACACCACGTTTACACATTGCTTATCACCCACATAGTGATCATCTATATGGATGCTATACAATTCCATGCATAAAATATAAAGCAATCTTACTAAACTAAACATATAATCATAGCAAGCATAAACACATATCAATAAGAATATAATAATTATAAAGATCAAAGCCATAACAATTGTATTCTAAGTATAATAGTACTACGGATCGAATACAAGAGAGAAGTCTCAAGAACGATGATCCTTGCTACTTCTTGACTATCGGGGAACTCAAGATGAACTTGATCTTCAACTAGAACTAGCTAGATAGCTAACTACTTCTAGTATGAACTAGGGCTTAGGTCTAGACTTGGCTGGACTAGATGGGTATGAGTTGATGAATGAGTATGATAATGAAATTGTTATCACCGTGGGGTCACCGTCTTCTTATATAGTACTTGGTGATGAACGTCAACCCTTGGATCAAACCGACCTTCAACAACGGTGTAGATACAACCTCAAAGTCGGTGGTAAACCGACCTAGAAAGCTGAGACCGACAGGCCAACCCCACCGGCGGCCGGCCTACATGGCACCGGGCGGCGCCAGGGTGGAGTGCCACCTTGGCATCCCGTCTTTTTCGGTGTCCTCCCGGTATCTTCTAGAATGTTTTAGTCCACTTTTCGGGTTGAGTTACTTCACGGTCAAGTCTTGTCTTCATATGTCTTGTATATTCTAGAACTTTCTCCATTCTTCTCTGCAATTATCTATCAAGTCCCCGGAAAGTCACGTAATACCAAAACTCGTGGAATTATGTTAGTTAGACCCTAGACTTATGTTTGTCTTTGACTTGAGCCCTTGTTCCATGTTATTTATCTTGTAATATTATGCTATAACAGTGTCAACGGTATATACATTTCTCTAGGTAAGGACACATCACAAATGATCCAATAAAATTGTGTTGCTATTTGTAGAACCTTGGGGAATTTATTTTGCATTTATCAATTTATGCTCATTATAATAAATAAAGAAATTTTAGCTAGAGAAGCATATTATGCAAACATATTTTCCACGAGTAGAGGATTACGTTATGAATCTAACATTCTAACAAAATTAATTTTACATTACTTGGATCTATAATTACTTTCCTAGGAGTTTTTTAAATCTCACTTGCGCATTAGTACAATGTATAGTTCTTATTAGCATGTACTTGTTCACCTTCTAGAGAACTTCAGTGGCCCCTGTATTTGCTAGCCTTGCCTTGCATCCTTTCGACCATACGCTTGCGCCATTGGTAGTCTGTGGCGCCGCTTAGGGGCCCACGCCGTGGTCGCCGTGGGAGGGAGGCCCACCGGCGTTGGGGGCGCGCGAGCCCCTCGCCGTCGGGGTGGTCGCTGCTGCGCCTTAAGCTAGCGTCCCTAGCCCGCTCCCGGTGGCGGGAGCCACCACACACCCACCCGCCACCCGCCAGGTCGCCGAGGTCGCCGCGCCGCACCCGCCTCAGCGTCGCCGGGTCGCGGAGCATGGGACCCCACTCGCTCCGGATGAGGGGAAGTGGAGGAGTCAAGGGTGAAGGCCGAGGGGCTGGTGAAATAATCGGACCGTGAAATGGCTCCGGGCGACGATGAAGCGGGTACGGTGACCCAAACCAGTCCACATTGGACGGACCGGTCGTATGATGGCTCGATCCAATGGCTAGTGAGTAGCGGCGGCGTGGGTTTGATCTGGTTAGCCCGCTTTTGGTGCGTAGATCGTATGTAGAAGATTGCCAAACAAAGGTAGGCACAAGATGGAGCTGCACTTAGAGTTACCTCGTGGCGATCCAAATGAACTTGTTTCATAGCAGCCCATCAAGTGGTGCGCCGTGTAGAACCCACATGTCTTGTTATCAGTTTGCAACAAAGTGCATCGCAATCATATGAAGAAATTCGATAAATCTCAAAGGTAGGCACAATCATATGTAGAACCCACATGTCTTGCAGTTAATTCTAGATTTCACCATTACCAAAGGTTCTAAGTGTCATAATTGTGTGCAATCTAAGCAACCTCCAAAGCCTCACAAGGCAAAGTGGAGGAGAGACTCTTGGCACCTCTAGAACTCATACATTCTGATCTATGTGAGATGAATGGTGTGTGCAAAGAGATATTTGATGATGTTGATTCATGATGCTTCTAGATTTTGCTATATTTACTTGCTTTAAAACTAAAGATGAGGCATTAGCATTAGACTACTTTAAAATCTTTAAGCTAAAGTTGAAAATTAACTAGAAAGAAAGATTAAACATCTAAGGTCGATCGTGGTTGTAAAACCAATTGGATGTAAGTGGATATTCAAGAAGAAGCTTAGACCCGATGGTGCTATTGACAAGTACAAGGCTCCGGCTTGTGGCTAAGGGTTATACTCAAAAGGAGGGTTTCTTTGATACTGATTCACCTGTTGCTAGAATGACCACTATTCGAACACTACTCTCCTTGGGTGCCTCATATGGTCGATCATTCATCAAATGGATGTGAAGACAGCTTTTCTTAATGGAGAGTTGGATGAGGAGATTTACATGGATCGGCTGATGGGTTTGTAGTAAAGGTGAAGAGCAAAAGGTGTGGAAGAGAGTGGGATTACTTTATCACAATCTCACTATGTTGAGAAGGTCCCGAGCGATTTGGCTTTATGGATAGAAAGTCTTCTCAACACCTTATGATCCTAGTGTGACATTGCAAAAGAATAAGAAGTGTACTAGAGATCAATTGAAGTTCGTGCTCTGAAATTGTTGGTCCACTCATGTATCTAGCTAGTGCAACCTGCACCGAAAAAGGGCCTTATGCTATCTTAAAGGTACAATGAGTTATGGGATTCACTATTCCGGGCACCCAAACCGTGCTAGAGGGATATAGTGATGCTTGAACCGGATTTCGATATTGATCAAATCTATGCCACTAGTGGGTATGTTTTTTTACTCTTGGGGGTGGTGCGGTCGAATAAGGTTTTTGGGAAGCGCTCTTCACGTGACCGCTCCCAAATCTTCCATGGCAGTTTCTCTTCATCGCTGTGTCATCCCGTCGTCATAAGGCTTTGCGCTACGGCGAGTTTGTAGCCGTATGCATTAATGCTAAGTTGCCTTCTTCATAGAAGAGCTAGAAAATATCGGTTGAAAACCGATAGCATCTCTTGATGTTGAGGAAAAGATTCGGGCAAAGAACACTATTGAGAAGGGGAACCCGAGCCATTCCGCACGAATTTGGTGCAGGAAAACCCACATGGCAAGACCAAAGGAAGGAATAAATCTTCCAATGCAAAATTAACAACTACCACCGAGAAGAAGAAAAAAACAATGATGATGTGCCCTTCTAGATATGTAATGCCCATGCTTTGCGAGGCCCGCGGGTCGGCCCTTCAAGGTCAATGGTTCAGGATCAAGAAAGCCAACCGACAAAGACATGGCCCTAGCTTCCCCGAAAGGTGCATCTAGGAATAGAGGCATGCAAGGAAATTTAGCAAGCAAAATGAAACGAAGGAAGTAGTTCAGGAATAGAGGAATATAAACAAACCGTAGTTTAGCAAATGTTTCGTTTAGTAGGAAATTTTTTGTAAGACAAGATAGCGGTAGTACTCGTGGTGAAGCGTCCGGTGTTCTTGAGCTTGTGTATTCATCTATGAAGAAAATAAGCAAAGAGAATTATCACCTTTCCTCACTTCACGCAACTGAAAAATTCCGCGACACCGATGACGCGTTGATGCCTCTGTTGGATGGAAATCACTGGAAGTAGCTTCGTCGCTGAACAGATTTGAAAATTTCAGTCCACCCGGATATTAGGAAGGCCTTAATATACAATTACGTAATAGGAAGTCTATGAGGACTACACAATCCACAGAGGCAATGATTACAAAAAATTGCACTCTCTCGTTAATAGTAACACAGTTCACATGCATTATCTAGGCGGGTCATCATGCAAAGAAGGGAAAGCGAGAAGAAACTCATGGTTTACTAAACAAAATACTTGCCTTCGGGGCTGATGATCTGTTCCATAAGAAACTTGGCGATCTTCTCTCTAATATTCTCCAAATTGATTGAATTTCCGGACAAGTTAAATTCCTAATACAAAATAAGGTAGGCATAAGTGTTTGTTGTACACATGGTCTTTATTGCCAAACAAAGGTAGGCACAAGATGGAGCTGCACTTCGAGTTACCTCGGGACAATCCAAATGAACTTGTTTCATCGCGGCCATCATGTGGTGGGTCGTGTAGAACCCACATGTCTTTTCATCGGGTTTGCGGCGTGCACCGCAAACATATGAAACACGGTGAATGCGTTAGGAAAACACTCACCGGTCTATTGCACTTTTCACTGCACCCGGTTTTGACTTTAAGCGAGCGCCAGAGTCAACCAAATAAGCCTTCCCTAATTTAGCAAGCAAATAGATGAAGAGGCATCCCGAATGAGTCCGAGAATAGAAGAAATTGTACTCACGGTGTCATGCAAAATAAGGATGGCCATATCCAATACATCCAAAGCCATGAGGCCAAACAAGTCGTCCGAAACCCACATTGATCATAGCCTCTTCGTCAGCGTGTCACCGAAAGGCCTCTTTCCCCGGCGATGCAATAAACGCCACCGATTGCCTCTGCTTGCATTTGCTTACATGTACCACTCTTGAAGAGCAAAGACAAGAAGGCCCCCACCTTATGAAGCTCTTCGGGTGATAGTATTGGAGATCCATGCCGGTACTTAGGGTGTGCTCTAAAACCTTCTCTTTGAAGATCGAGCCCCCCGCTGCATTACTGTGGTGCCCAGGGCCTCTGTGAACTCATACCTTTTCCTTCCCTTCTATGCAACAAAAAGCTGCCCAATCATCGACACCTATATCAAAAAAATAAGTTACACAGAGAAGTCAACAGCTAGCACTCAAAAATCTAACAATAAGTAGGGTTCATATATCTCGGAGGCACAATGATATCACAAAAATGTAGTTCAGAGACGGAGGAACATAAACAAACCGTTGTTTAGCAACAGTTCATTTAATATGCACATTTTTTAAGACAAGATAGTTGTAGTACTCTACAAAAGCGATCATTCATCTTCATCGGCATGTAATTCATCTCGAAAGAAAAATGAAACAAGAGTTGCGGTTTCCTATGACAAAAACACACCTGCGGTAACAACATTATAGTAGCAATCGGGTTCAAGTTCAAAGGTATCCACAACTCAAAATATCCATGTGAGGATAAAAATATACGTTCAATTCATAATAGGCGGTTTATGAGGACTAAACAAACCGCTGAGGCGAGAACAAAAAAATGTAGTTGAGGAATAGATGAATATAAACAAACCGTAGTTCAAGAATGATCCATTTAATAGGCACATTTTTGTAAGACAAGATAGTAGTACTCTACAAAGCACTCGTGATTCTTGAGCACGCATATATATTCATCTATAAAGAAAAAAAAGCAGTAGTGCGGTTTCCTACGACAAAAACACCTGAGATATCAACATTGTAGCGGTCGAGTCAAGTTTAGTATCTATAACTCGATCTATCCCTCTCGAGGATAAAATTATACTAGGTGAATAAGGTTTTTGGGAAGCGTTCTTGCTGACCGCTCCCCGATCTTCGCCACGGCTCGTCTACCTTCAAGGCCCGGGGCGCTACATCTTGGTGTCTTCAACGTCGGCCATTAGAGCTCTCTCGCCGCCGTTGATCGGCGATAAAGCCGACAACGACACTGAAGACCTCGGCTTAAACTTTTGGGAACCTCTCCATCACAGCCCCGTCATCAACGCTAGCGGGTATTACTCCGAGATCTAATCTCGGTGTTAGTCGGTGTTAGTCATGTCCAATCTGCTCAATCTATCTGGTATGCTAGTTGTGCTTACACCTTGCTATGATCATGCTATGCTATATCTTTGTTGAATCTTGCTATGCTCGTGATATGATTTTGAGTCATGCAAGTTTGCTTTTACATGCTTATTGCTTAATCTAGTTGTTCGGTTCATCATGATTTATATTATGGATTTAATCTGGGAAATTGCCTAATATCTTTCTTTTTTACAACAAAAAACTGTGGGGAGAACCCCACAAAGGCGACCATTTTCATTAATTTTTAAACGAGGAAGAAATATAATTGCCTAATATCTTAACAATCCAAAAACTTTGAAGATTTTAAAGTAGTCGAATGCCTCATCTTTATACACAAGACAATTCAGTAATAGGCAAAGCTATGAGGACTAAACAAACCAGAGGCACATATTGCAAAAAAATGTAGTTCAGAATACATGAATATATAAACAAATCAGTAGTTGAGTAAATGATCCATTTAATAGGTACATTTTGTAAGCCAAGATAGTAGTAATCTACAGAGCACTTTCGTGTTTCTTGAGAGTAACAGTCCATTAAATAGGCACATTTTTGTAAGCCAAGATAGTAGTAGTACTCTACATGCATGCAGGCGATCATTGTTTTACGAGCATGTATATTCATCTATAAAAGAAAATATGCAGCAGTAGCTGCGGTTTCCTATGACTAAAACACCGCGAGGTAACAACATTACAATGGCGGTCGGGTGTCAAGTTCAGGTACCTACAACTCGATATTTCTATCCGAGGATAAAATTATACAGTTCAATTACGTAATAGGAGTCTATGAGGACTAAACAAACCAAAGAGGCACGGTCATCGCAAAAAATATGTAGTTGAGGAATAGAGAGGAATATAAACGTAGTTTAGCAACATTCATTTAATAGGAACTTTTTATAAAGAAAATAAGCGGCGGTAGTTGTAGTTTCCTATGACAAAAACACCACGAGATAACAACATTATAGTTATAGTAGCGGTCGGGTGTATTGTTCAAGTATCTACAACTCTAGATATCCATCTGGGATAAAGGTACCACCTTCCCTCACTTACATTGTAGTAGTGATTGTCGGGGTTCGTTATCTAACAACTTCGATATATCCATCTTAGGATAAAGTTATCACCTTCAGCGAGTTCAGGCGAAAAAAATCAGCGACACTTGCGTGCTCTCTATCTCTTCCCCTTTGATGGTCCTGGGAAGAAAATAAGCGGCAGTGAGTTGCGGCTCCTATGACAAAAACACACAGGAATAACAACATTATAGTAGCGGTTAGGCGTCAAGTTCAATATCTACAGCTCTATATATCAATGCGAGCACAAAATTATCACACATGCGTGGGGGATAAACCCCTATCCCTCACGGGTTACTTTGGGTTAGGCCTCTCGAATTGCGGCCCAGGGGCGACGGATTTGAAGCCCTTGGCGTTAGAAGACCGCAATTATCGGAGATCCCGCGGCCTAAACTTGGTCGCCAAGATAGTTTCCTAGTATAGCTCAATCGTAATCACTACATACTTTCCTATTGTAACCGATCGGGATAGCTCTTGTCGGACCGATCCGACCAGTAACCCCGCTCCCGGACTATATAAGGTGAGCGAGGATCCCCCCCGAGGACATCGATTCTCAATCAATCAATACAACTAAAGCGGGGCGTAGGTTTTACGCCATCAAAGGCGTAGAAACACAGGTAAAACCCGTGTGTTTTGTCCTTCGCTGGATTACGCTTAACATCTCGTTAGCCGCCTAGCACATCCCCAACGCTCAATCTACTAGCGGGCATACCCACAGCTAGACTATGCCGTCGCCAAACTGGCGGTTGGCGCCCGGTAGGGTGTGTGCACGAAGGCGCCATGGCTAACAAGATGGTGATCTTCCCCGACTCCATGGCGGTCTAACCGGCGGAGGACATCCAATTGGGGCCTTCGTGCGGAACAACGGCGCCAAAACGGCGTCAACAACTTCGCCGGTTCAGATCAATGGGCGCCGGCATACGCTCTCGCGGCATCGGCACCGACCCCAACTTTAGAGCGGGCGCCGGACCCCGATCGGGCTCACCCATCCGTTTCGTGCGCCGCATACACGCGCCGTCCACGACGTCGACAATCTACTCGGCGACTTTGACAAGCTCAAGATCGGTATGAGTGAGTCTTCCCCACTGGTTGATTCGACCATGTGGCCTTCGCCAGCGAACAACGTCGACCACGACACGGGCTGCCCGACACTCCTCCGGGGAGAAAGCAGATCCGGTCGGGGGCAATCTTCCCTCGGCCGTGGTCCGGTGCGTCACTTCTACTCGAGGGCCGGGTCGTCCACTTCTCATCATCCGCGGGTGACCAGCGCTGGACTCGGGGCGGTCGGGAGGGCCACTGGACCCTACGACTTCATCGACGCACCAATGTACCATGAAGGCGCCTGCGTCGACAGACGCGACCACATCTGCATGGCTAAGCTCTCTCCCGATCCTCGGAGGGCGCGAGGAGGAGGAGGAGAGTACCGAAGCTCCGCGATGGCCGTACCGCCTCCCTCGACTTCGTCCGAGCGCCACTACTACCGGGTGCTCCGGGGACCCGATGGAGTCGGAGATCGGCTATGACTCCCCAGCTGTTCGATCGAGGGTACCACTCCCTAGGAGACCTGCGGTGGGGGATCTTCGTCGGCGAGGACTCCGGCACCTTGAGGGGGGAAACCGGCGAGCTCCGCACTACTCGGGGGGGACGCCCCGCCGATCGAAAGCACGCCCGTCGGGTAAGCGGAGCAGGGGCCGCCGCCGGGCTTTCCGGCGGTACCACCCGGGCTTCCGGTTAGCTCGGGGCTCTCCCGAATCTACATCTCGCCTTCGACGAGGTGGCGTGAATCCTGTTCACAAGACGCCAGAATAAAACATCGCCACGGCAACGCGGCTCTCCTATCGCGGGAGAACGCCACAATAGAAGACGCGTTGAGATACATCTACACCACCCACGCTCAGCTCAACCCGGCCTCGGGTTCGTGTTCTGGCGCCCGGCCATCCCTCATCGCAGCGCCATCGCCCGGAGTCGCAATACCCAAGGCGAAGAGGCGCCCCTCCATGCCAAGGGGGCAAAACCAATCCCAGCCGATGTGACGGTGGCGCCTCGGTGCAGCATGCCTCGGGCGGGCAAAACGTAGGGGCCAAGATGGCCGTCGGCAAGTAGGGCGGGTAGTGCGCTGTGCAATCGGCCGGTGGCCTGGTGGACAACCACCCCGCGCCCCGCCCAGATCGAAAACCGGCCCTCCCCGACCTCCGTAGCAAAGATCGATTGTCCGAGATGCTTGCTACGCACATCACCGCCGGCCCGAGAGGGCTCGCCAAGACGCCGAGATTCAACGACGTAAGAAGAGTACAACATGGCCGGTGACGGGAACCCAACGGGAACCTCACAATCACTACGATCCGCCCTACCATCCGGATCTCCGCCGGGTCCGATGGCCTCACGTTTCAAAGGCACTAACGCCCTCTCAAAGTACTCCGGGCGACCAAGATCCCGAGGCTCGGGTCATGATTTACGAGATCGCAATGCGTCGGCCGGAGAAAAGGAGGGATGTCATGGCGAACTACTTCCGACATAATTTCGACCAAAGCGCCAATCGCTAGTTCCCGCCCTCGCCGGATGGAAGACTACGCACGTGGCAAGACGTCAAGATATCTTCCACGCCGACTTACAAGTCCACGGGTAAAGCAATCGTGCACGGCACGACCTAGAGAGGCCGCGCCGCCGCAATGAGCCACCCGGGAGTACATCCGCCAAGCCTCCGAGGTGCTCGACTATCCCCGGATATCACCGACTTTAAGAATGCGCCGGGCGCGATACCTCAAGGGCCTTGTCTCCAATGGTAATGCCGTAGGCCAAGAGCCGTGGAAAAGCTCCACAGTCCAAGATCACAACCATGTCCAAATTGCTAGATGTGGCGCAGAGGTTCGCCGCCGGTAAGATGAGGCCGAGTATGTCTTCCACAAGGATTATGGCTACTACCCCGAGTATTCCCCCCCGCCGTGATGTTCCCCGCGATGACAAGCGGGCGCCGGGGATGAGCCGCCACGATAATCAGAGCCCCCTCGACGACTCCCCGCGGATGTGAGTCGCCGAAGAGGGTCGCGCAAATTCATCACGAAAGCCCGCCGTGATCGGAACCGCCGGGGAGGTGGCGAAACAACATCAAGGCCGCTGGAAGAAGAAGGCGCCAACCGGCAAGACCCAATCAAGAAGTCCTACACGCAAGTGTCCCCCAGACGCTGACTTGAATCATAGTCCGGGCGGAATGTTGGCACTTTAACGCCGAGTATGAAAGCTGTTTTCAAGAAGCTCAAGATCACCGACGAGCAAATGAGGCACCCAAGGTTGTCCGCAAACAACCGAAGAAGAAGACCTGCATTTGTGGATGCCAATCCTAGGCACCACTACCGCCGAGGACGCATCATTCACATGATCATGGGCCGACACTCACGCTTTGAGGTCGGGCGATCACAAGGTCTCGCCTCAGAATGTCCCCGGACCACAAAGACTTCAGCGAGGGGGTCACGGATCCCATATGGCCCACCTTCTCCTCGAAGGCCATAACCTTCACGCGAATTACTGGTGCAACAACCCGCACTCCCGCCATTCCCCACCTCGCCCTAGACCCGTAATCGGGCGCTTGCGCCGAGAAGGTCCTCATTGACGGGCGAGCGCCCCAACATGCCGCTTCGAACTCGATGAAGGCCTGACATCAATGGCGACGACACTCAAGCCATACGACCACCCATTCTGGTGGATCCTGCCGAGAGTCACCAGCCTTCCTCGGCAGGTTACGCTATGCGCATGCAGTTCGGGCGTACCCAAGCATCACCGCATCCAAGACATGAATTTCAGCTGTCGCTGACTTGATTCATCGCACCACGCCATATCATCGGGCGACCCGGTTCGACTGTGCTCATGGCGTCCCGGCACTACGCCACCTCATCCTCAAGATCCCCACGGACAAGGGGGTCCTCACATGCAGGCAATGTACACATGGCCTATGTTTTGCGGTAGAAGGAGGGCCTCGACAAACGGAGTTCATCCTCCGCCGATCGACAAGAGGAGGTCATCAAGAACACGAAGAAGCTGAACCCCCTCCCGACCTCGAGATACCCGAGGAGGAGCGGATGAAGAAGACCA